>ULGX01000006.1:293700-500024 GCA_900519075.1 Yarrowia bubula
AAAAAAAAAAAAAAAAAAAAAAAAAATCCCCCCAAAATCCAAAATAACGGGAAAATTCGGGAAAATTCAGGGACACGTCCAACAACGATAATTGACCCGCCATTAAATTCCCCACCCCCAGAAGTACACTTTCCCACCGCTCATTTCCCGTTTCGGCACGAGAACTCTCTGTAAACATTTTTTTTAGGCTTGGACACGTGGGGGATAGGCCGCCCTATCAGTACAGAACGTGGGTGTTTTTAGGGAGGGCGATAACGGAGAGGCTGCGTCGCGACAACGTGTTGACACGAAAAATGTTCCAGAAAACAAATATAAAAATATAAAGAAATTAGGCAAAGGGTGAAAAAAATAGGTGGGAAAAATAGGAAAATAGGAAAAATAGGCCAAAAATAAAAAACGGCCGCGGATAGACCCGAGATTGGCGTCTTGGAAATTTGAGAAAAATTAAATACACCCCAAACGCGATGTGTACACACGTGTGATAGTGGCTGTATGATCCGGGTAACGACAGGGTGTAATTTTCTCAACAGTCTAAAGACCCTGTTAAAGTAGACTACAAGTAGGGCAGTGGAGAAGACTACTGTAGGCGTGAGGGAATATGTCTTTGGATGTATTTGTCCTTATCATCATGGCTTCGAGCAATTCATATCAATGACTCAATGTTCGCTTTGCTTTCTGGTCATACATGTGTGCTGCACCCTTGTGTTTTGCGCTTTTTGCAAGGGCCAAAAAAAAAAAAGAATTTTAAGCTCGGAGGAAAATTTATTGTGCCACTGAAAATAAGCTCTGGATGCATGACACAGTCAGCCTCGAAGCCTAGCTATATAACCAAGTCTCCCTCCTTAGTTATAACCACTCATCTCCACACAACACTACACACAACTAACGACTCTACAAGCAATGTGGTCCCACGACTTTTGCACCGTCTGCGACAAGCAGTGCCCCTCGGGCTCCATGTACTGCTCAGATACCTGCAAAACCTCCGACACCCAAGTGGCGCCTGTGACACAAAACCCGGCGGCGTCCACTCTGTACACTTTGCGCCCCAAGACGCTGGTGCCTCTGTCTCCTGAGGAGCTTTTCCTGGACGACCACAAGGACAAGGACGCCCTCAAGGAAAAGCCCAAGAGCCCCGCAGCTCTGCCCAGAACGCTGGCCCAGTCGTTACCAGCAACCACGCAGCACTTTGGCTCGCCACCTACTTCGGATGACGATGAGGACGAGACCTACCCGGAGTACAACTCGCATCTCATGTACCGAAGCCCGCTGCTGTGTGCCACGACCAAGAAGGTGTCGGGCAAGAAACTGAGCCCCCCGCCATCGCCGCTCATGATGCCCTCGCTGGCCTACAACCACCAGCAGATGGGCCAGTCGGTGGACGCGGCAGGCAACTACCGAAGATGGCTGCGAAGCTAGAAAGAGAAGGATATGGATCACCAGGAGTCGTCTTAGCTGATGGACTCATTAAAAATGCGGCGCAAGCCTGTACGAAGTTATGACATAAAAATGCATTGTAAATACCCCCCAAAGTGAGTGGAAAGTGTAGAAAACGAGTGTAGGGCGAGCGTAGGATTGCAGTGGTTATTTCAGTATATTTTTCCCGTTTTTATTTCCTTTTTTTCCCGTTTTTATCGTTTGGCCCGATTGTTTGGGGCATCTCGTTAGCAAACCCAATCACCGTTTGGGTGCAACGGCTTTAACCACTTTTGTGCACGCTCAGATGTGGCTACGGAATTTTCGACTGGATTTTCTGAAACACAAGACACGTGACTACAAGACTACGGCTTCATCCCGTGTTAATCACACGCGTATCGCGTGTTCTACGCTGTTGTTTGTGGTTATTTGTAGTTGGGAGTTTGATAAGAAATCTCAGATTAAACCAAGATACACACCATACAGTCGAAATTTTAACAAAACCTAAATAAAAATAATATAAATATGTTATTCCGGCAAACCCTACAAAACCATATAAAATATTGTGCAAACCGACAGAATTTGAGAAAATGGCCGTATATCATCCCCCCGATTTTCCTCGATTTTCCTCGATTTTCTCCTTTTTTTTACCCCATCCATCTGCAATTGCTCTGGCTTTTCTTTTTTTCTCCTCCCTATGGCGTCACATTTGTGGCTTGAGGCATTATGCAACATGAGTTTGAAATAGAATACGAGTAGGCTCCGAGTAGACTGCGCTCAGAGGGATGAGAAATTTTTCTCCTAGCACTTGGCGCTAATCTCGGCAACGCCACAAAAAATGCCGAATTTTCTAGATTTTTTTTTTTCGGCGTTTATTGTTTTTTCCACTTCAGCCACAAATTTCTGCCGCGTCATGGCAAACAAAGAAATTGCTGCCATTTTTTCCAAACAAGGTTTGCTGATCCCCATTGTATTCCGAGGTTATCGAGTTCGAGGCCTCTTTAGTGCAGGGAAGCCTAGAACCGGTAAGAGCAGTGAAAAAAAAATGTGAGCAAGTGGCAAGTGGTACGATATATGAAACATACCTTCTATCATGTTCTGCGGACTGAAAAAATGGCCACAAGATTTTTCCTACGCCCACAGGAGGGGATACTAAGTTTGCAGGTATCTGGCAAGAGAGATTGTCAATGCATGGAACCCTCGATGCTAATTATAGAATTGTGAGAGATGAAACGGTAATATAATAATTGAGTCGGAAAAAAAAAGGCAGAAAAAAAAGAAATCAAAAGAGCCTGAAACGACCGACAGTAAATCTCTTGTACTGATTTTTTTATTATTTATATTTCATTTTTCACCCTCCTTCTCTTATCTAATCTACCTCGGAAGCCCACCCCTGTCAAAGCTGTGTGAAACACAAAAGGAAAATGAGGAGAAGCGATGAGGGGTGTGATTCTCTCGTATGCCTGAGACATAGGCCTGTGGGGTGTTCAAGAGGAGAGACATGGGAGATGAGAGGGCTCTGTGGACATGTGCTTTTGAATAATATTTGCAATAATAAAAAATCGGATTTGGAAAAATTTGCACACTCTGTTTATTCGCTATCAATGCCGTGGCTGATAAGGCGCATTCCTACGCACGGCTTATCTCGTCTTAATTGCTACCACATGACTCAGGCACAAGAGGTGTGGTGTTATTTTCAGGTGCATGGCTGAAGAATCTAAAGAGACGCGTCTCGAAAAGGCTAATTGTAAAAATTTCAGAAAATAAGGTTCCGAAGCAACTTTTCAGCCCCCGACCACATGACCGAGTCACGTGAACCGACCCCTCTTTTGGACGGAAAAATATTTACAAATATTTACACAAATAAAAAAACTCCTACTGCAGTGTATATGTACTACCACCTACACAAAGCGTTTTATTGTCTTTTATTTCGCATTTTTCGGTCCATTACATAGATCCGGAGAGTCTCCGAAGTGAGACTTTTCATTAACCGGGACACATGAGAGCTGCGAATCGCTTAGAAAAAAATGAGGGGTACTTTAGCGAGTGAGGAGTAAGCTGAGGAGTCATATCGGGGGACATATGAGGAGTCAAATTTATGGATCAAATTGACTGGTCATTATTCCTGTATTCAGCTCCGTTGTTCTGACTCAGATCAGATAAAGGTTGATCAGATAATCTTTGTTTTTATGCAGATTTGAAAAATTCTCCGCAGAAGTAAAATACATACAGTACATATTATTATTGCTATGGTTGAAAACCCGGCAGCAAAAGTTTTCGTCATAATAGCTCATCCCGAAACATGTTTAGGCTTCTGGAAAACGTGTTTTCTCCTTTGTTGCTCGCCTACAAAGTTTGTGGAGTCTGAGAAGGCTGGTTAAAGAATGTTTAGAAAGGGAGAGTTGAGTCATTTAGAGTCATTTGAGTCATTTTTGAGTCACTTTGAGTCATCCAAGTGAAAGGGTAAGGGAAGAAAAGTGACAGAAAAATGTCTAGAAACATGAAGGATGCCTTGGAAACCTCTATAACATGGTCCTATTGTGTTTTCTGAATTTTTCTGAATTTTTTTTTGATTTTCCAAATCTCCAATTTTTATTACTCAAAAATTGTAATAAAACCGACTTTCACGTAACCACCTCTAACTTTCCTCCCACGCACCCCTATGGCATCACTGTTGCTGTTACATCAACCATGTTGCACTTATGAATCAACCAAGTCATAGACACAAAGTTCACATGCCAGCAACGTATACCAGTAGCAAGTACAAGTAGCAAATGAGCGATAATCGGATAGAGTATACAGTGTACAGGACGTGTCGTGTTTATTGTCACGTGACCAGTTCAATTATTTCTGTTTCTGTGTCTATATCAGTTTCTGCTAAGCTCTTCATAACCCCCAAGGTGGTGCCTTCTCTTTTATCAAATCAATCAGTCATATTTAAGTTATCAAAAAGATCATTAAATAATACAATACAAGAACAGATCCGAGTAAACGGAACTGATCGTCCGAGCTCTTTATGCATTCAGGTACAGCAAGGCCGGTATCGGCGTTGTATAAAGTACATTCAAAACACAGAATTTAACTGCAATACATATACAGCTACTGTAACAGCTACAGACAGGATGTATCTTGCGAGTATCCACCTTGTTTTATAGCTTAACATTCAGAATATGACTATCTAGAGTGATATTTTCAGTTTCATTTTACATCGTATCATAGTTAAAAACGTTAGTTGGGATTAGTGAAGGATGTTAAGTCAACTGGGGTTCCTGAGGAGCTACGGAAATGGGGATAGTTGGAAAAGACGGAGAATCATCGATATATAAACAATACCTGAAAATCTACGTAAACCCTCATACGAAACCCGAGATATATTCGATTAAGTTTAACCACATAAATCCAGAGAAACCAACCAAAATCATTTCCCAAAACTATTTCAACGAAAACACCCCAAAAGTGGTGTTAAATGGTACCAAAAGAATCGCCCCGTTCTCATCTATCTAATACTGCAATAAAAATTTAGAAATACCCCATATTACGTAATATACGCCCAACAATACATATAGAACTGCACAATGAGTTGGTACGGTAATTTTTTCTTGCTAGCTCACAGGTTATGTCGGTGTTAGTTGCACTACAGCAACACGTACCTGCTGTAAACCATACGTCCGTGGGCATTCTGCATGATGCTATTCTAGTGTTACCGTATGTACAGTAGTTCCGGCTACTTCGGCACGTTCAGTCTACTGCGAGTATGTACACTACAGTTAGATACATGTGTTATGTGTTAGTGCTGTTTGTGATACTAAGGCATACAGTGTGGTCGTGTGCCAGTGAGACTGTATACTTCTAAAGACAGTATAGTATGAGAAGCAGTACACATACATTGTAAGAGAGTAAGAGCTCTACTGTGACATATTAACACTCATAGCCCAAGTACAGTACAGTAAAAGTATTTACTGTATTCAAAAGTTGTTATATTGGGTACCGGTAGCGTTGTTGGTACCGGTACTGAGTTTTTTCAGCCTAAAAAACCGTTTCCACTAGTACACTAGCTCCATGGGGACAGTGGGGGCCGTTCCGAAGATCCGATGCCAGTATAGCCGGAGAATGAGAGAAAAATGAGCCGAAAATGATGCAGAAGTGCAGAAAGACAGAAATACTGTGTATGCTGTGTATGCTGTATGTGATAACTGTACAGTAATATGTATGTACTGGTAATATGAATGTCATGGTACCAGTGGATCTGTTACAGGGGGGAAATCCTGGACTGGTGTAATGACTATCCATTGTTTGTGGATTGTATATAGCTCCATTGTTGAGCCACTAAAAGTACGATGGTTATACGCACGTGTGGACCGTTTTAGTCAAAGGTGACTTATGTGCTAATGTACTTATAGTAGCTGCTCGTATTGCCTAGTTGCGTAAAAAACTAGTGCACGGGACTACGGGTGAATACACTATCTTACTGTAGCTACGGGTACAGTTACCACTCCTTACTTGCCACTAACTGGTGTAGAGTATAACCATGAGATATGGCTATAAGTTTTGCAAGCGTTTTATTTTCTGGGCTGAAAAGTGTGCTGTATATGTGAAGGTCTAGACCAACTTGTGCTCGTGTAATTAGCGTGATAGGATTTCTTCCATATCAAGGTAATAATTTATGTCTTTGTAAATCAGAAACACCTCGTATAGCACGTTTCATGTTCATTTATGAAGCCATATGCTACGTATTTGTTGACCAAATTCCATAAATGCAATTTAATACTCAACAGAGGATCGTACGCCCAGATTCACTGGACTAGTTGATAACTACAAACTCTCGGCTAAACTGGACAAAATGTAGTTGGACCCAAGTAGATGTATTGTTTCAGCTACATTTCCAGTGTTACATCACAAGTAACAGTATGTACTGTAGCACACACAATATCACTCACATTTCCGTATCCATTGATACTTGTATACAGCTATCTGTGGCTTATTGTATCGTAGATAACACTATGATTGTGAGACATAACTGTAACATGTTGAGGGGAAGTGTACGACAACAGCAAGATTATGAGAAGATGAATATTTGCCAAGTACAACACCAAAGAAATGTTTGAACACAGATACAGCTTCAAATTTGAGATTTATCAACTCCCAGGTCAGCTGTCATGTTGAGTAAGTGCAGATGAACATGTGGAAGCACAGTATATAGAAATGTGTAGAGCACATGGACATGCACCAGGTAAACAGAATCTATATAGCAATATGTAGAGCAACTGTACACTTGAACCAACCGAGTATTTGGCACCAAGCAACTTGTACCCTACCGGTACTGTGTATACTTGTACAGTAATAGCTGTGTTCTACAATACACCACCAGCACCACCAGCAACTCCACAGCTATCTCTTTTCCAAGTGTGCTGAACTCCACATGGCGATTTCACACAAGCTGACAACCACAACACCTCCAATAAAAGCGCATCAGCAACCAGAAGTTGGGAAACGAGTTCAGGGTGGTCTGGCTATGCCGTAAATATCGCCGTCCAGACACAACACTCCAGTATAGTGATAGGATACCAGGACAGCAGCGAGCAGTTGGAAAAGGCGTTTTGGACGGTCTGAGGGTGCTGTACATGTGTCTGGACAAGTCGTAAAGTGTCTGAAATGGTGTTGTAGAGTGGATAAGACGTAAACAGCAACTGAATGTCGTAAACGAACCGTAGAGTCGGTAAAGCCGAGGTCAGCAGTCGAGTGAACGACTCTAACCACTCAGATGGCTCATAGCTGTACAAGGGCAGACTCTTCATCAATAAAAACACGATAACCACAACACAGCCAGTAAGCCAGTGTACAGTATGAGCACCCACAACAGACAGTAGAGTCAGTAGAGTCACGCAACAACCACCAGAGCACCTTGCCATACTCCAGGACACCCCATACATGGTCAACTTCCAGACTCACAGTGTTGTTGAAGAGCCATAAGCCAACAAGCCAACAAGCCAACAGAGCTGTCTGTAACAATTCAGAGTCATTCAGACCCATCTAAAGCCATCCAGAGCTGTCTGTACCACCTCTCACCAGTCCACCACCACCGAAATCGTGGCTAATGTCCATGTCTGTCATACTCACCACATGTGTCTTCGAGCGTGTCTTGTCTCTGTGTTTCAGATGATACTGTACACCCATGGCGCTCATATTTTCGGAGCTCTTTTCAAAGCTCCAACAGCGTCAACACTTGTATACAACTTGTACGTCCAAATCCCCATCCCCTGCTAGCTTTATATGGATGTACATATGGCCTGATTTTTGATACGGCGGCTTAAATGGCGAATTTGGCAAAAACAGAAAACAAAAAACGGCAAATATGACCAGAAGGGTATTCCATGGAAAATTTGGAAAACCCGAAAAATCCGTTTTCTAGATACACCATTTCTTACGCACGTGCTGCACGTGACTCGTATCTCTGCAGCAGCTTGTTGCTCCTTTGAGCCACCCGCTTTTCGTTTGCCAAATAATAAGTGCGCATGCACACGTTGTTGCAGAGAAGACACGTCTTTGTGCGTTTGAGCTACTGTGCGCTGATATCGCGAGCAACTCTGAGAGATATTACCACAAACGCATGTACGAGAGGAGCCCTGCTTGTGAGTGTTTTTGTGGTTTTCCTTGTAATTTTCTCGGAAGGTGGTTTGGCGTTTCACACCTACCGTACTCTATTAACTCCTTCCTCAAAGTTCTTTACAGATGGCTAAAGTATAACGACGGAAGGGCGGTTCTTTTTCTGAGACTAGATGGAGCTTAAGGGGGGGGGACAGGGTGGGAATAGGTGGAAGCAGGTCACGTGACTTTTTGTACGCTACACAAACTCACACACACAAACACACCGGGCTTACCTCTACAACTCGGCCTTTTCTCCTCCCATCGGGCTTCCGTGTGCTGTGCAAAAAGAGCCGCTTAGGGTTTAAAAGGTTTAAAATGCATGTCTTTGAAAATGGTGTCTTAGATACGCCCAAAGAGGCGTAACGTGGGGTTGGCTGGTCCGATCGGGATGGTTTTTGGACAGGTGGAAGAGACGGCCAAAATACGTCGATTAATACCACCCACTAAGCTGTAGGACGTCTACAACGCCCAGGAACTCCCCCCTCCCACACTCAAAAATAACGTTTGAAATGCTGACAATCCTATTGTGTGGCCACATTGTTCGCATGCAGCCATGGACGGAAGATAGGGTTTGGTAATATCTTGAAATAGCAGGGTGGCCGAAACGGGGTCCAGTTGCCCCCCGAACCGCAATCCAGTGTAGGGCCGAGTTGGAGATGGCTTGCGAGAGCCCGGGCTGCCTATACACGCTCACCAGCGTGTCCAAGCTTTCCACACGGTCCAAAAGCCGCGGTCTGCGCACTCCCGTTTTTCAAACCATTTCGGCCTCGTGCGCGGCGTTAACAAGTTCATAAAGAGAGTCCAGGGCTAGCTTACCCTGCTGCGCTCCCAGCTGCTCTTTTGAAGGAGCTGAGCAAACTCAACATGACCTGTTGGATACTGCTACGAGCGCTGTTCGATAGTTGACCAGTTAATGGTTACCAGTACACTCAGTGCAGAGGTACTGTACGATACGATACGATACGATACGATACGATACGATACTGCTACAACCAAGCTGAATGGTATGTATGAGGTTTGGAGACGTCTAGGGAGGATTGGAGGGTGTGAGAGGTATGGGAGTTGGCACTGGGGTTGGCTCTGGAGTTGGTTACATACAGTACAAGTTTGACTTGTGTACGTGTTGCAGTGTTGTTAGTACAGGAGTACTTGCTACTGGTACATGTTACAACTGCATAGCACGCACAGTAACAGCAGACGAGGCTCAGAGCTGAGTATTGGAGCTGAGTCTTAGAACTGAGTCTGATAGATACTACTTGTAGTAGGGCGTGTGGTAGCGCGTGGAGTTGCGGTAAGGTTGCTACGTTGGTGCTGGTCTAGTGAGTGTATTGTTGCTGTCTATCAGTAGGATAACACTGTCTTATGACTGTCCATTGCTACAAGTGTACAGTCTAGGCTACTACAGCTACTGCTCTACCACGGCTCTACAGCTACAACTACTCCAGACTCCGTTACTTGACTCTAGTCCTGTTTCATTGCGCTATCTACCACTGGTTACCACAGCCCCTCTCACGCCATACATGAGTATTATGGTTCCGGAGGTTGTGTGGAAGATACTGGTAGACTCAGGGTTATGACTTGACTAGTTCACTCGACCAGTCAGTTCGACCAGTTCACTCGACCACTCACCTACCAAGCCCTAAGCCCCAAACCACACGGCCCCTGTTTATGCACCTCTTTCTGTACAGTACGAGTGCTCACATCGCCATACCCCTATGTTGCATGTCTCACTTCAACAGCAACGGTGAGTGCTGGAGTAACCAGGGCAGGTAGGTGGTGGTGGTGACAGTGCTATTAACCAAAGCTCTCAGTCACACACTGCTCGTCGTCTCCACACCTTTTCGTGCCTTTTCCACGGCTTTTCTGCGAAAATAGGAGATAACTGCCGCTGTCGACGAGACGTATCAGGAGTGAGCAGCTGACATGAGACGACGCGAGTTTGTGGTATCTAGAGAAGTACAGGACTTGCTGCTGGTATTACTCTTATCATTCTTACTAACCCAGTGAAAGATGAGATAGCACCACAACCACAGCGCACAGAGCTCCCACAGCTACACAGACATCAGCAAAAGGTCGATAAGAGCAACAACAGCTGCCGGCGATTTTATCTCGTTTTATCCACCATTTCCAGCATTTCAATATGCCTGGAGAAAACGGGTTAAGGGGTATGACATGACACAACACAAACACACGATACCACAACGATACCAAGACCACAGACCAAAAGAGATACCTGATAGAGCGGTTGTACCGTTGAAAATACCCGTGAGTGATTTTGTGTGATTTCCAGGAAAGTGATTTTGGGATTTTTTTTCTTTCGAGGCGAGGGTTATGAGGGAGGGGGAGTGATGGGGTGTTGCTGGAGGGGGTCTAGAGAGGTTCTAGAGTGTTTCATATGTCTCCTGCTGTTTCTATCGCGTCTCAGTCTTGTCTGGTGGTGCCATGTTAAGTGCTTACTAAGACTGAGACAGACCAAGAAATAGTGGCAGTTTTGGGAGTCACAAGACGCTCAGGAGTTGTTCTGAATGACACTAAACGCTTGGGAATGGTGCTGTATAACTTTGGTCAAGGTGGTGCTGTTTTCTGACCTCTTTTGGTGCGTTGAACACTGTGAAAAGGCTAGTGAGGGACGCTGAGGAGCTGCTGAAGGGCAGGAAAGACGTCTGAAGGCTCTCTGACCACCGTGGGAGCGCTTGCAACGCCGTGCATGTGCTTTTTGACATGTCATCCTGCTGACTGAGCTGTTTGGACCTCTGATTGATGCTGATGGTCTGTCAAAAGGCGAAAGTGGGTCAAATTGTTTGGTGAGTGGACATTAAACAGTACGACAGTGAAGGCACGAGTAGCGCAATGGCTGCCCACCGTACCACCGCTCTCTCAGCTCTGCCACTTTTCTGTTGTCTCTGTTAACAGCTGCACCTCACTCTGTAGTCGGTTTCTCATGAAGGTTAAAGAGACAGGAAGGTGAGGCAGAGGCTGAAACCCGTGTCAAGTCCACCACCAGAGCATCGCCGTCCTACTGCTAGCGTTGTCCGCAGTCTTCTGAAAAAACGTGTCACCACTAAGCCTACTCCTATTACATGCAAAGCCGAGCCAGTGCAGATTTTCCGCTTTTTTGGACCGCCAGCTAGTCCACCAGAGTCAGGAGGACGTGGGAAGAAGGAGCAGACCTGGAATGTGGGCACTAGACAACGCTGTCTGTTTTGGGGGTTCAGTAGACGATACTACAGACGATGGGGGTGTTAGTGGGGGTGCGTCTGGCTAAAAAAAATCAGTAGCCGGCGCTACAGAAGTGCTACAAGAGAATGGATGGTACCACTATGATCCCCGGGGCTTTCTCCTTCAAATGGTACCGTTCATTCCTTTTTTGCAAGAATTTGCCCCTACTAGTTGTATTTTCAAAGCTGTCTCCCTATACGACGGCCGAGAAATGGTCACTACCAGGCCAGAACCCGTCTGTTTCATTTCTAAAAGCTCCAGCATCGTCGTCACCCTCTTCTAGATGATATATACGTCCGTTTGCTCTTGTTACAGCCCTTTATTCAGTCTATCCAACACTACGATATCCAGCCACTGATGGTCAAGAGGAAAGGAGGATTTTGGCGATGTTGGTGAGTCAGCGAAAAAAATGTCACTGGCCAAGTGGGCGTTGAAAAGCGCATATTGCACACACACCCTTGTTCATACACCCTCCACATACTCTCTACGGCTATTACTCGGTCTAGACCGTGGCTACAAACATCGTCGTTTTGGGGCAAAGTGGAAGCTTGGCGGTGTGGACCAAAGTTGACGCTTGCTGTGTTTGCAGGTGAGACACGCACTGGCAGTTCGAATTCGGCTAAACGTCGCCGATCAGTGGTACCACTTTTCGCCACACACCTTGCTTGGCGTCGTATTAATCTCCTGAAGTCGGACTAGTGCATGGCGATCCGGATAGATCTAATTAGGTCACGTGGCGGTTGTGAAACAGATAAGCCGTCTGTGGAGGTGGGGGGCTATCTATCTCGATGAGCACGGAAACGAGGGTGGGGGCTATCTCGACGAGCACGGGAACTCGAACTCTGATTGGCTACGCACACATCGACTTCCTGGGCGTTGTTTGGTAGTTGAAGGGCTGCTACTAGTGCGCCAGTGTTTGTTTTTTCTTTTCGTTTTCGCAGGCACGTGAGATTATGCTTACTGTACATTTGCGATTCGGAGAGCGAGCGCCCCCCGAGGCCATCGAGCTATATCGCCCACTCTGTCTCACATGGTTTAATAACGATGACCGTAAAGTTGTGTTGCACTTTTGAAACAGGTGCCAGCGCCAAAGCTTAAAACATGTGTGTGTGGGGAGGGTTAACCGAAATGAGACAGAGAAGTCGATGCGACGGATTGGGGGGCTCCCACGGGGCAGACTCCGTTCAGATGCCGACGCACACCAGTGCAAACGCGTGCTGCAGGAGCGGCGTGTTTGTAGCGTGTAAGGCGCGTAAGGCGTGTTGGGGCGGATTATACGAGATTGGGCCTGATTTGCCTACAAGCAGGGGCGGAGGCGGAGGGGTTCTGAGTGGAAGAAAGTAATAGACAGAATACCATCTGTGTAGTCTTGATCGTGTTCTCGTAGACTTGGGTTGTCTAGAGTTGAGTTTGATAAGCCATTGCTCTGATCTATAGGGCCAAGGCTACACTCGTGATATCACATGGAGGTCTTAGAGAGGGCATTGTTTTGTCGTCAAGGTTGCATTGTGCTGGAGGGCTCTGTCTCTGATTTTGCGAGGATATTTTGCCGCCGGGTTGGCTTTGGCCGATATTATTTCTGCCCAAACGCTATTGCCTCTGGTTGGGTCCTGACGATACCCCTGAACCACCCGCTTTTGTCTTTTTGGCGCCGATACTCCAGACTGCCTCTTGCGTCTTCATCACGCTTATTGGCCTTAACCCTTGCTGTTAGCTCTGAGCGTGTGACGAGTGTGTGAAGAGGCTGGTCTGGTCCGGGGCACCACTAACACTACTGGTATATATACGCCTGACCAGGGCTGCCACGTGGTGCTACTGCTCACCGTTATGCACAGGGTCCTGAGGTGGGCAGCGATCAGGGCCGGGCGTGTGGGCTTTCTTTTGCGGCGCCCAACAAGAGGTGCATGTGCGAGGCGAGAGAAAGACACATTGGGAGGACACAGGGCTGAGTTTAAAAGTGGGTTTAGCCCATGCATAAAGTTGACAGGGCAAAAGACAAAGTGGAGCAAAGCGAAAAGCTGAAGCAAGAGAAAATTCACTGACAAAGGGTGCAAACGAAAAGTGTACGTTTGGCGAGGATTTGGTGATGGATTTGGTGGGAAATAACGATACGGGACTCAATTGAGTGAGATGAAATGATTACCGCGTTTTTCAGCTCCCCAAAAAAACCCCCAACACCCCCACTGCATCACTCGGTTGACTTTTAGTTTGCTCGTCTCTATGCACTCTTATGATTTTAATCTAAAGTATCTCCAGCATTAGAGACAGCTACACTTGTCATAGTGTGCGTAACGACCATCGTCTTTTCCGACTGCCACCCATCTCTTGGAGATACTGATGAGACCGGCTACACGAGCCACAACAGAGAGCGGAAATTGATACGGCTGCCGGGGCTACGACACGAGACAGCCACACCACATACATGAAGCTGGAAGACATTTTGAATGAGGCATCCAGACAACAGTCCGAGACCCCCGCTCGCGAAGATGCCACCCAACAACAACAACAACAGCCTGCTCCGCCAGACCCAGCGCCCAGAACCTCGCCCAGAACCTCGCCCAAACCGGTCCAGGCGCCTCCTCCACAGCCACACTACCTGCCCGACTATGCTCCAGGGCCGTTGCACGCGCCCCAGCCCTACTACCCGCATCATCTCCAGGGGTCGTCGTCGCACTTTCCGCTCCAGCCCATCCAGATTCCCCAGTGGACGGCTCCACACGGCCACCATCCCAGTTTGACGCCTGGCCCATCTCCTACGGCCACTGCGCCCGAACACAGACACAGGCGCAATTCCTCGGTTTACTCGCCGTACCAGCGTCCACGGGGAGGTTCGGTGGGCCATGTTCCTACCACGGCCCATCTGCCTCCTCCTCCAGCTACAGTGACGTTTGCACGCGGAGGCTTTGAGGACAAGACGAGTGATGGAAGCCAGAGGAAACGGTCCAAGGCGCCAAACTCAACGTGGACTATGGAGGACGATAACAAGCTGCTGGACCTGGTGCTGTCGACTCTGCCTCGACAGGACTACGCCGAGTACGCACGGCTGCTCAACAAGAGAGACAGCCAGACGGTACGGTATAGATGGAAGGTGCTGGTGAGGAGAGCGCGAGGCGAGGGCGAACAGCAGGAACGGTAACTACAATCAAAAGAGTCGGCCCAAGACTGACAGATATAGCATGGTGATAGCCACCAGTGTAATATACGCATTAACATTGACATGGAGTTGTAAACAGAGGTCTCGAGATAGGGGTTTGCTCTGTACTCATTTGTCCGACTGTTTTTTTCAATGTATCATCCCTGTCTCAGCTTCAAGAATCGTGGAGGCCTATAATTAGAAATGTAGCCACCAGTGGTGTACAAGTAGCAGTGGACAAAGGACTTGAGCAGGAGCAGCCAGGCATGGAGCCCATTCCCCCCCATAAGATTGCTCAACTTGTCCCTCTCTAAACACAGTCCAGACCACGTATTTTGCTCATTCCTCCTTCCTGGTCTTAGCTCATGTATAGGTCTATGGTGGACTTAGTGGCGAAAGGACAAGTCTGGACCTGTTGAGAGATGCTGAGAGAGCTGAAGAGATGAAGACCTGGTGGAGTTGATGACGGTGAAGCTCATGGTGAAGTTGGTGTGCAGAACAAGTTGCTTCTCAGCTAAAGTGAGACTCTTGCGTTCCTAATTGTAAATACCGCTAATGATGCCTAAAGAGTAGGGTGAGGTTTGGGGACTTGTTGGACGTTCGGTTCAGGGTCTACTGTTTTCAGGAGTTCTCTGGTTGTTCTCTGGTTCTTATTATCGTACAACAGTCAACCCTCGTCCAGACTCACACTTGTTCTCTCGTCTTCTTTCAGACGCTAAGTAGATAATCCACCTTCTTTTGGATTTAGCAGTCCAAACACACCACTCGAGACTACGCAATATCCCTCCTTACACCTTCCACACACCCCACACACCCGACACCCGCTCAAAGTGGAGACCATGTTGCCTGCAATCACTGGAAGGACCCTGTTGGAAGCTGTCAAGAGTCAAACACATGTGACGCGTGTCAGACGAGATAGACAGCGGAAGACAGTAGACGTGCGGAACTGGCGGAGATGGTGGAGAAGACTGTGGAGAAGGTGTCGTGAGAGCTCCTGCTTTTGTACTCCTAAGACCTACTTTTGTACCATTTGTATCACTCTACTTTAGGGTAGGATTCCTCCACCAATACAGCATCTTCACAGTTTCTTTACCCGCGTGACGATCTTGCGACGTTGCTAAGAGATGATAGAACAGGATATATATATAGTATATATTACCGTACGAAACATTGTCGCAGTTGTATGGTACAAAACCGTTATTGCCTATAATTGCCGGTTTTCACCCATTTTTGTTTTGTTTTTTTGACACTGAAAACCCACTCACCACACTCACATGCATCGCTCGGCTACAATGTCCTCACTTAGCTTCTTCCACCACAACGTTGTATTACAGTACAGAGTAATCAGATTGCACCATGTAGCGGTGCCCATAGTTTTGTGACTGTAGTGCCAAAAAGGAAATCCACACAATGGCACCCACAAGAACAGTGCTAAGCCCAGATCTCCACGTTTCCGACCTCTTCTCCGTGGAACTCTTACTCTACAGTACACATTGCCGAAATTGCCTTTCGGTTGCATCCTTTGCATCGTCGAAATATTTTGGCCAATGTGGACTTTTGGACGGTGGATAGCTCCCGATTTTAGGCTGTTTTTTTTGGGGGGGGGCTGCTGGCGCGATCCAGTAGCTCAGAGAGTGCGCCGGTTAAGACCTCTAGCTGCGATCCAGCCAACTACTACTCGTTTCCGCTACTCGCCAAAAAGGTTTGACCGTTAGGGCGCTAAGACAAAGCCGCCCAAAACGGGCAACGACGAACAAAGGCAAACCTTGGCTGTGAGGTTGCATTGTTTTGACGTCACGTGCCGACGCAACTATGAAACAGATTCAACACAGGCACGTAGGGCGGGTTGGGTGGTGGAAGAATGGAGGAAAATGGAGGAAATGGAGGAAATGGAAAATGAGAAAAAAAAAAAAAAAAAAAAAAAAAAAAACAAAAGGCCAAACACAGGGTCAAAATAGTAGCAACCAACCAGCAACCAACCAACAAATAGCAACCAACAGCAACCAACAGCAACCAACAATTCAGCACTGTAGGCACAACGTCCAACGTCCAACTCCAACGCTCACCCCACCTCCAACTCAACGGGTTGCAGGGCTGGACGATCGACCCTTCTTCTTTTTCGGGAAAAGGTTACGGTTCAGATCTGGCCGTTGCTGTGTTTATGTTCTAAGGCCCTGTGTTAATAGACGAGCAGCTATGGATAAAAAGAAAAGCTGGGAAAGTGAACGGCACTCGCGCACGTGACCACTGGAGCGTCTTTTTTCTCCACCCACTAGCCAAAACCCTGGCCACTAGCAACACGGCACATAGTCTATCCGCACACACACACTGCGCATCTTGATTTGTCTCAGATGACCCTGACAGACAGACCCACGTATAAGAACTACAGGGTCGTGAGCGGGTTTAGCTTTTTTTTTTTTTTCCAACGTTACTTCAGTTTTTGGTTTGGTAAATGCCGCAGTGAACAAGACAGTTCTTCGTCCACTTTCCACTTTCCAGCTACAGCGGGCTGGTCGCCGGATCGGATGGTTAGGCTTGGTAAGAAAAGGGCCCAAAACAAGTTTGCTCAAAGTTTGCAGGAGGTATATACGCTTGTGCTAAACGTTAAGGAGATGAAACTCTGTTGAAATCTAATCTGTAGTTAAACCTCATGAGCTCTGTTGACTGTGTACAGTCCACACCACCACCTTCTTCGGCTCCTGTGCCATGCCCTAGCATAATATATGTGATTGCTTTTTGCAGGTGGCTCCCTTGCTTTCTTCAGGCACCTCTGACATGAAAACACGGTCCGAATCCATCAGACCATACTGCATGTGGGAGCAATTCGGGAAGCGTTTGCCGAAGCTGACTGGATTCAGTGACATTACTCACACCAGACGTTCTCATCACGTATACAGGTAGCCTCGAAGCTGACGCCTCGAGAGGCTTCGAAGCTGACGTTTACCGCGGTACATCTGTCAAGAGAATCCGGCTAGAGTGACCAAAGAGGGAAGTGTCTGAACAATGTCACGTCACTGTGGAACAAATGCATCTCCGTGACGTGTGTCAGGACTGTCAGGCTTGTCATGGGCCACCCAGTCTAGTGTGCATTAGACACATGCGATAAGAGATAACACACTCTATGGGTCTGTAGGTTAGACGTCTACAAGTACACAGCCTCCGGATATCAACTGTCGTGGATTTGTATTATTGCAGGGTTGGTATGGTGTAGATATTCGCCTTCTATCGCTTCTAGAGAGCCCAAAATGAGAGCTATCGACTCGGGAAACATACTGCAGGCTCCCCCTTACAACCTGGGAACCGATTCGTACCGTTTAAACCACTCTACCGTGCATACACAGCAAGCGGATACATATTTGCCCATTTGCCCTGAACGTTCAGTAATGTCGCCAAACTTAAGAGCCCCCTACCGCTCCAAAAATAACGCTACGGCTCCCAAAAAAACAGCTACATGGTGCTCACGCCATAATAAACGTAAACGCCGAGTCTCCGCCGAAAAATAATACGCAACAACGGAGCATCAAACGATGAGGTTGAGTGAACTTTATCCCGGTTAAGAATTGCCGACAACCGAAGCGTACAGTATATGCTGAGCAGCGAAGAAATTTGTCCCTACTGCAGTGATTAGTTGACAGTTAGTTACTGCGGCATGTACAGTAGAAAATAAATAAAATGGAAAAATAGCCGCTACCGGAGTTTTTAGCCGACGGAAAAATCCGACGGAATGCACAGTCGTGTAGCCCGTAGCGAAACCTACTATAAGCTATTTTCAGCTCTCCTAAATGCTACAAGAAAACGGACTCCACCATTAGAATCTCCTCGTTTCCCTCTTTCTTTCAGTACCATTTTTATCCTCCTCACTGAAGTATTACCAGTTCCACCTCATCGGATACTCGGACAAATAAATAAAATCTGCTAAAAGAAATAAAAGCGGGCTAAAAGAAACGCCGACAACAGTGCTAAGAACGCTTATACGACTCTTGGACCGCTACTTTGGACACTGCTGCCGATAGCCTATTCGCTGCAGATAGACAGATAAGCCCAACTTTTTTTGGATCTAAATTCACCCATACAGATTTATTGCATCAATGTCTTACCTCGGCGGATGCTGAAGAGCATAGACCATTGATCTAGAGATTATGATTTTATGGAAATGCATCGAAACATGCAGGGTCAGGTTATACATCTATAGCATGTGAGTAACTGAATGCATCATCTGAGACTGGATAGACATATCAAGGTTGGTATACACTGGGCACTCTATACTCATGATCTACCGGTACTTGTAGAAAATGTAGTGAATGGCAGAAGTATACACACTATAGAGGAACACACCAGTACCAGATAGTGGGTAACATGTGAATACAGACTCAGAGCGCACACTAAGAATGTCCTGGTGATAGACAGTGTGCAGCCATAGACATGATTTACAGGTCATGATACAGACACATTTTTTTATTTTATTTTCACAGATTATGGATCTGTAGCACTAAGGTACACCCATGCTATACACACACATCCACTTCTCTCCAGTGTACCTGGTAGAGAGTATTGTGGATAGATCTAGGCTATGAGATGTATCATTTAAGGTACATCTCCAGATTTACACCCATGCTATACAGATACAGGTTCTACAAAGATATTACAAAGGGCACTCGCTACGCTCATGCCCAAGTTCTTTTAATATGCATTAATCATTAACTCCTATCACGTACCAGACGCTTATTTAGCCTGAGAAAGGTAAGAGTCGAGAGCACCAACCAAGATATCAGCGTGCTTCTCCTCAAACACAAGCATGGGTCGCAGACGCACAGTCTGGACTCCACAGGCGCCAATGTTGACTCCGAAAGCCTTCATGCCGGCCACCAGGGCGTCCTTGGACTTGCCGGAAGACGCGTCCCAAGCAATGTAAGTACCGCAGTCCTTGCCTCGCAGGTTGGTGATCTCGGTGGGGTACTTCTCAGCCAGCTTGGACAGCTTGCCGTAGAGGTAAGAACCGACCTCAGCCACTCGCTTGGACAGGTCGTTCTTGTCGGCCTCCTGCCAGATGGTCTTGGCGATAATGGCCTTGGATGGGTCGCCGCACCAGGTGTTGAACTGTCGGTAGGGCATGTTGGGCTTGATGCTGGGGTCCGAGAAGTAGTAGCCGGCAGCCTGGAACTTCTTGGAGAAGGTGACCATGTCCGGAGGGAAGGGCAGGTTCCAGTGCTCGTGAGCCCAGAACTTGCCGGTAGCAGCAACACCGGTCTGGACCTCATCGACGATCATCAGCACGTTGTGCTTCTTGGTGACCTTTCGGAGACCCTGGAAGAACTCGGGAGAGGCGTGGTTGTCTCCACCCTCAGACTGGATAGGCTCGACGATGATAGCAGCGACAGGGATGGGGTTGGAAGCCAGAATCTCGTCAACGGCCTTGAGACATCGCTCCTCCTCAGCAGCGTTCTCCTTGGCGTACTTGTCCAGAGGGTACTTGAGCATGGGGAAGGGAGCCTTGGGCCAGTCGAAAGCAGGAATATCGAGCTTGTGAATGGGCTTGGATCGGGTGGCAGAAAGAGATCCAAAGAGTCGGCCATGGAAGGCATGATCGAACGACATGATGGACAGAGAAGCAGAGCCGGGACCCTGGTTGTTCATCACAGACTGCTCATCGGCCTCAGTGAAGGGCTGACCATCTCGCTCAATGGTTCGTCGCCACAGGAAAGCAGCCTTGAAGGCAGTCTCGTTGGCATCGGAGCCGGTCATACCGGTCCACACGTGGTTGAAGCCAGGAGGAGCAGCGGCAATGATACCGTCCTTGAGAATCTTCTCATAAGTGGAAGAGGGAAAGTTGCCGAGAGCAGGTCGGTTGACCAGAGAGGAGATCATCTCGGGAGACTTGGAGGCCTCCACCAGCTTGGGGTTGTTGTAGCCCAGAGCAATGGACGAGATCTGAGCGTACACGTCGAGGTAGACGTTGCCATCGACATCCTGGATGTAGTTACCCACGGACTTTTCGTAGTCGGCAACAAAGTTGGCTGCTCGGGTGTCAAACACCGTGTCCAGAGCAAGCAGAGCATCCTGAGTGGCAGGGCCGGGGAAAGAGGTCTTGACAACAGGAGCCTTGGGCTCGTTGGGGAAGTAGGTCTCACAGAGAGAAGCGTAGCCTCGGAAGGAGGAGGCGTAGCCCCGGGCTCGCACGGCGGAGGAGAGAGTCTTGAGTCGGAGCATTGGTTGGTGAGTGAAGGAGGAGCGTGGGCTGTCTTATATATTGTCTTGGGCGTCACATCCAGTTAGTGTTGCCGCCGAGCTTATTGTGAGGGGGGTGGGTGTGGAGAGGGGTAGGATTGAGGTACAGGAATGAGAGTAGTATCAAAATGACCGCACGGACAAGGGAAATCTGTTGGTGTGTTCATTTTTTCTATAGCTCCAATACTCGCCCCGATTGAACTCCCTTCTTATCATTTACCCGCCGCAACAACCACCTCATGCACGCCAAACTCAGTTGCTCACTGAGCCGCACGCCTGCATACTGGTATTTTATCCGCGATGGTCAATGGCGGTAAAAAAAAAAGCATTGAATTCTGGCGGCTGTTGGTGGGTTTGTAGCCTCCGTCTATTCGAGGAATTATTGTGTGGCAGATTCTCCAGGGCTGACATTGCGGGCGGCTAAATTCGCTGTTTTGGCGGCGGCTATTTGGGCGATATAGCCGCTGTGCGGGAGAGACGCGCCAAGGGTGTGGGGTATGTTTAAAAAGCGGCTATCCAGGTAGTTCGCTTCGCTCACTACCTGGAACCGGGTTAGTGAGATGTTTAAAGTAAGACATCAGACACCAATACGAACACCTGACAGAGTTACTTGTAGAATCACGTGTTTCGGAGGATATTCCCTCATACTCAGTGTTACCCCATACAAGTGATTTATGTGACCCACCAAAACCTGTTGTAATTACTGTACCGTCCTTTGGGGCACACCTCCGCTTGGCTCCGCTTGGCTCCGCTTGGACTTCCATATCGAGCAAAGTTTCGAGACGCTCGTATTGCAGTAGTTGTAACCGCTCATGACTCAATTGAGTCGTGGAGAGGAAGGAGCCGATGGATGTCCGTGTGGGGTAGTAGTACAGGTGTAGTGTATCTCCACACACACACGGTAAATATTTCCTTAGGCACAAGACGAGATTTTGTAGAAAGGACAGGAATTGCTTCTTTGTGGGCCCATTTCAAGTAGAGTTGGGGTTCACGTGTAGCAATAGAGAGATTTATTTGAGTGTGAAAAGAGCAGTTTTTGAGTGGACCCTGTTTAAAGACCTTGAACATACAGAATCGACTGGACATGTTGTACTTGTATACATGCATGGTCTGCAGTGTGGGGAAGATAACGCCCACCAATACAAGTACAAGTAGCGTTAATTGAAGATGTGATTACGTAAGCAGTCTGAAATGGAGGTGTTACAGAGATACAACTACAGGTGTTTACAAGACACTGCTATGTGCTGTATTACTGTGTAGTGCTGTGATAGTAAAGACTGTCCAATAGAACTTCATGTACAAGTGGGGGTCACAGTGGGGGAGTGGGGGTACACGCCCAACTGTCTTAAATCTGGGATTAAATTGGAAAAATAGCATCGAAATATTGATTCTGAGACCCTGTTTGTACTGTTATACTTCAGTAAGTTCATCAGTAAGTTTTCAACAAAGTTTTCAACTAAGTTAAATGACTGTCTCAACTGTATCTTGAAGTACTGAACGGTTTAGTGAACATATAACCAGGGCTACAGACACCGTAGAGACAATCGGACAACTCTGGTAGAAAGAGAAAAGCGCAATTAGTATAGATATGCAATAATCCAGCTTACTCACCATACAAAAATTCGAGCTGTAGACACCCATCTCAACCTCTAAGCTTTAAACTAAGGCCCACCCTACTCCAACATGTTCCACCTTAATCGGGGTTCAAAACAGGGTACCCCACAGTACACACTAGAGACATAATAATGCAGTAGATACGATCGATCTGCTAAGTCCTCTCTTTTCTACTCATGTTCATACAATATCATACACTAATATACATCCTTTTATACACCTCCCCTGATCACTCCAAATCAATCTCCATATCCACCTTTGGTTTCTTGACCACCTCTTCATCTCCATAGGTGGGTTCTGCGTACTCCTCCTCCTCCACCCGCTTTCTTCTCTTCGACGAAGATCCCTCTCCCTTGTCTCTACTTTTACCCTCCTTTTCATCCAGTCTCTTGACAACCTTGCCCATGTATCCCTTGACAAACTCCTTGATCTTCTTGGCCTTTTCGTCACTGATTTCGCTCATGGGTTCCGGACGTTTGAGCTCCTTGTCCACCAGAATCTGCACAATGTCCTTGGAGCATTTTTTCGCCCGGTCTCGGCCAACATCGTACTTGGACACCTGGTTGGGCACCACCTTGGCCAGCATTTTCGTCAGTTTATGCGCCTGAGTGTTTGCAGGCTTTTTGGCCACTGGTGCGGGTTTAGACACGGCTTCTCTGTTCTCCTTGGCCTGTTGAATGATGCGTTGGAGATCATTTTCACGTTGAGACTGGTACGACAGCGGTTCACGAGGCTCATCATAGTCTCGTCTCTCATCTCTTCGCTTTCCTTTAGGCGCTTTAGGCGCTTTAGGCGCAGACTTGGACACGTTGCCCTTGGGAAACTCCCACTGCTGGATGTTGAGGTCCGTGTTGTAGTAGTAGACTTTGCCGTGGGGGTCGTTAGCAAAGGACCATCCTTTGGGGAGGTTTTTGGGCGGCACTCCGGGCGTTTGAACCGGTTTAGGCGCCTTTTTGGGTCCTTTAGGCGCCGTTTTGTTGGAGTACGGTGTGGGAATAAAGGTGAACGGAGAAGAAGGTGATTCGGTGGAAGTTTCGACAGTAGGAGTTGTCTTTTTAGTCACCTTGACCACCTCAATCTCGTCATCCACAGGAGGTTTCACTTCTGCAGCTTTTGTCTCCGGCTTCAC
This sequence comes from Yarrowia bubula, assembly GCA_900519075.1. Lineage (NCBI taxonomy): Eukaryota > Fungi > Ascomycota > Dipodascomycetes > Dipodascales > Yarrowia > Yarrowia bubula. The sequence goes on from ULGX01000006.1 coordinate 317,079, forward strand.
CTCTTCAGAAGAGCCTCTAGATTCATCATCTAGTTTTCTTCTGGGAATTCTAAAGGCCATTTTCAAGTTTGCCCATTCCGACAGCAGTTCCTGAGCGATAGTGGCAATATCCTTGTTGTCGTTTGTAGTGAGACTCTTGACCACGTGTTCGATTTGCGACGACGAGATTTTGTTTTTCGTGATTCGAGGCCATTTCTGCAGTACTCGCAGCAGCATGAGAGTGACATTGACCTGATCACGCTCATCGAGTCCTACAGGATTGTCTCCCCAAGTGGCTGTCAGAATCTGCGCGAAAATCTGGTATCCGTGCATTTTCATGACAGCTCCTTGTACTGATGAATCCTGACATAGAGCAATACGCTGCAGCATAATGTTCACCTGCCACGACTCCTGGTTCATCATGAGCGACGCCATGACCTTGGAGACGTCGTCCAGCATCAAATCGCGCGGCTGGACGTCCTCAGGCGACTTTTTGCCGCGGATAATGCCGTTGATGTCTCTAGCCGACAGTCCCAAAGCAGCAGTCAGCACAGAAGACACTTTACCCGCGCTTTCCGTCTGCGTTTTGCCGCCGAGAAAGCCGACACAGTTGGGCTCGCCGCAGTAACACGCCTGAGCCTCGGCTCCGTACCGGTCCACGTTGTAGTCAAAGGTGACTTCTTCTCCATGGGCGATATTTCGCGACGCAAAAATGCCCATCCGCAGGTGTTTGCCCACCACCCACTTTTCCACATGTCCGTTGGGTGCACAGGAGTGATTGCAGAACCGGCCCAGTCCTCCCTTGGCCGTAGCATCGATGAATTCGCCCTTTTGCAGCATCATAAAGTAAAAGTGCTTCACGCCCTGAGTCGTGTACACCGCAGTTCGCTCCTTGAACGTGGGCTCGTCAATCACCTCACCCACGTACTCGTACACAAACTCGCCGGCACTAATGTCCTTGGTGGCTCTGAGTCCAAACCCCTTTTTGTCCGTGCTGATCACGTCCACAGAGGCGTACCGCTTGCCCTGGAACCGCTTGTTGCGGCAGCCCTTGCAGCAGCGCACACACTCGATGGACGTGAGGCGGTTGATGCAGCCACTGTCGTCGTCACACGCCACAGGTCCCGGTTTGCAGTCACACGCCATCACCTCGGCCTGCTGCGAAGACCCGAGACCCTTCATGTATGTGCATTCTGGCAGCTGCACAAAGGTGTCGAGCGCGTCGGCAGTCACGTCCGGCTTGTCCAGAAACAGCTGCGCGTTTATTGGTGAGTTGTTGCCTGACATGTTGGTGAAGAGGTTGAGATGCAAAGTTAATTTGGAGTGGAGTTGACGATGATAGCAAGAAGGAGGGGAGTCTTGGTGAAGTGGATGAAAAAAAAGACAAGAAAAATATTGACATGAAAAATAACTTGACATACAGTAACACCATACAGTGTCAGCATAGAGTATCCACACAGCTCACCCTACACCCGCTTACTAAGCATCACGTGTAGACGCGGTGGAGGCCAAAAAATTGGACATAAAAAATTATCGGTTTAACGGAAATTAAATCCGAGCTGAAATTTCACCTCTGCTCATCTGCTCATCTGAGACATGATTAAGAATTTACACAGTCCTCGGACTTGCTGTAACTCCGGTCTACTGTACGGCAAACATGGTTTGTGGGGGTCAAGGGATGGGAGTGTATATCAGTAATTGTTGGGTTGTATGAGACAGTGGAAGTATTTATTGTTGTGTGGTTGTAGCTACTGTATCGTACGAGTAGCGTATATATCGGTTTTTTTTTTTTTTTTTTTTTTTTTTTTTTTTTTTTTTTTTTTTTTTTTTTTTTTTTTTTTTTTTTTTTTTTTTTTTTTTTTTTTTTTTTTTTTTTTTTTTTTTTTTTTTTTTTTTTTTTTTTTTTTTTTTTTTTTTTTTTTTTTTTTTTTTTTTTTTTTTTTTTTTTTTTTTTTTTTTTTTTTTTTTTTTTTTTTTTTTTTTTTTTTTTTTTTTTTTTTTTTTTTTTTTTTTTTTTTTTTTTTTTTTTTTTTTTTTTTTTTTTTTTTTTTTTTTTTTTTTTTTTTTTTTTTTTTTTTTTTTTTTTTTTTTTTTTTTTTTTTTTTTTTTTTTTTTTTTTTTTTTTTTTTTTTTTTTTTTTTTTTTTTTTTTTTTTTTTTTTTTTTTTTTTTTTTTTTTTTTTTTTTTTTTTTTTTTTTTTTTTTTTTTTTTTTTTTTTTTTTTTTTTTTTTTTTTTTTTTTTTTTTTTTTTTTTTTTTTTTTTTTTTTTTTTTTTTTTTTTTTTTTTTTTTTTTTTTTTTTTTTTTTTTTTTTTTTTTTTTTTTTTTTTTTTTTTTTTTTTTTTTTTTTTTTTTTTTTTTTTTTTTTTTTTTTTTTTTTTTTTTTTTTTTTTTTTTTTTTTTTTTTTTTTTTTTTTTTTTTTTGCACTCTTTGCTTGTACTGTACTAATCGCCAGCACTTGATTGACCGCTTTTATAGCGTAGAAACACTCTCAATCGCATCTAATTTGAGCTCTATTGATGGCAGTGTCTTCATTACTATCTGTTGTATGGTTGTCTACAGTCTCACTCTATGTTCACACAGCCACATCAATACAACGTCAGCCAACTGTAGCATGGATGATATTGCTATGGTTCTGTTCCTACGGGTCAGGAGAGTCAGAAAATCTAGTTATCTCCAATGGTTCAATACAAAATGTTATATTACAGCAAATAATCTATCGTGGCATTCGAGCTCTCTCAAATGCATCCATCTAGTCTGCCCTTGTTATCAGTGACACCACTCTACTTCATCGCTCCTCAATCGCTTCGCTCTTGAGTTCGCTCTGAGTCTATTTCATACAGTAGAACCGCTTACCCTCCTTACCCTCAGCCTTGCACTCCCACTCCAGAGTGATATCCAAGTCTCGGTTGTTCTTTCCGTTAGGCTTGCAGTCAATGACACCAGTGACCTCATCTCCAGCTCGCAGAGACAGCTGGCCGTCAATGTAGAAGACAGTCTGCTTCCAGTGGGTGTACTTGGCATGAGGACCAGTAGAGAACTTGACGGGGGTGGTCAGCTTGTTGAACTCGATATCGAACCAGCACAGAATGGCATGGGCAGTATCGTTGACTCGGGCCTTGAGGTCAAAGTTGGCCTTGAAAGCCAGATCCTCCACCTTGACGGTGTACAGATCAATCTCAAACATCTGGCAGGGGTTAGAGATGACGTGTCTCAGGTCCACAGTATCAACCAGAGGCTCAGAAAGCACAATGTCCTTGAAGGGAGAGTAGTCAAAGCCGTAGACGTCGTCCCAGAAGCTCACCTTTTCGTCCTTGTACTCGCCGTCCTCCAGAAGAGCAGCGTAGATGGTGGACTTGTCGGGCATGATGATTCCTCCGGGCACCAGGTACTTGTCTCGGGCGTACAGCACGGTGTCCAGCATGGATTCGTACAGCAAAAAGTAGCCCATCCACTCGGAAATGATAATGTCCACCTTTTGGTACGGCAGGGTGATCTCCTCCATCTTGCCCTGAATCAGGGTGATTTTGTCGCTCAGGCCGTTGAGATCGACAATCTTTCGAGCCATCTCAATGATGTTGGACATGTCCACGCCCATGACGTGCTTGGCTCCAGCCTGGGCAGCAAACATGGACAGAATGCCGGTTCCACAGCCCACATCCAGAACAATCTTGTCCTTGAAAAGATCTCGGTTTCGCAGAATGGCATGCTTGTAGGACAGAGTTCGAGACTCGTCCTTGAGCATCTCCTCGTGGATGCCAAAGTGGTCGTAGGACGAAAAGTAGTGCTGCTCGGAGTAGGGAAGAGACATTGTGTGTGTGTGTGTCTGGTCAACAAGTGGTGATGAGTGAAGAAAAGCTTCTTATAAAAATTTCATCCACATGCACGATAACTTTATCAGAGAGCGGCGAATGAAATGAGAAGAAAGTGGGTCCAACAAAGTGGTGTTTTTGTGTGTTCCTGGATTTATTGGCTGTGTAATATTTACGCCAGCTTGTCACGTGACTTCCACACTCCGATTACACCCACCATTGATGACTCCCTTACCTCATACAACGTCACCCTATCCACCACGATAGATAAATTTGTTGCACCTTGCATGCAGTGCTAAAAAAAAAGTTAGCCACAGTTAGGAACGTCAAAACACGGAAACTCGACCCCCCCCCTGTGTTTTGGAGAAGAAAAACAGGAAAAAAATCAAAAAATCAAAATAAAAATCCACGAAACCTCTCATAACCTCTTTTAAACTCTTGTAGACTGTGATTACGGGAGTTTGCTCATTGGCTGAAGCTGTTTGGCGCTTTCGGCTCCAAAATCCACCAATTCGGGGTAAATATGATACGGAAAGAATCTCCTCCAAAAATGACGTCTAATAATCTAGGTCACATGACCATAGCTCAACTATCGAGACCACAGCATTACTTTCAAAGTATTCAACAAAAACCCAACAAACTTAATGATTGACCTCCACTAAACACATCAAGTAAATATCAAGCGATTCTGAGCAGCTACAAAACCCCCGAATATCACATTCGAAAGCCCCACCTCTGGCGATCATTTCTAGCCGCCAAACACCCCTGTACCATGTCACAGTGCAATTTCCCAACGTCACATCTGTCTCATCTCATGTCAAATAATATTTCATATACTGTACGTCAAAGTGATAAGTGGGTCTTGGCGTGTGTCACGTGACCCCAAGCCTACTAAATACATGCTTAGTCAGCAAAACATCAAACTGCCAGTTGTCCCGCTGATCTTTACATGCGCTTAGTTTTTCCTTCTTACAAACCTTATTTGCTGGGCCTTCTCAACATGCGCGACCGCTGAAAAAAAAAGACACCACACGACCAATACAGGTCGCTCAAAATACCTCCTACAGACAAACGGAAAGTTGCATTTTGTAGAGCGGCTCTTTCCGATAGTGTGCATATAAAAATCATCGTCATTTGGGCAACAACACCCCCCCCCACACTCCACCAACCTAGGGAGGGGTTTAACTCTGCGGGGAACGGAACAACTTTCATCCAATAAAAGAGTGCTGCACGGGACATTACACCTCCATCAGTTGTGGATTTGAAGAACGACCAGAGCCTCAAAAACGTTCGCAAAAAGACGCTGTTACTCAGAAAAGTCACGTGAACACACCACCACCCCTCCACGTGACATCCACCCTCCCCCACCATGTCCTACTACCCGATACTCCGAGGTCCGGCGAAACAGGAATCTCCGCCTCCTCCTCCCGCTCCTAAACGGCGCCGCAGAAAAACAGCCAGAGCGTGTCTGCACTGCCAGAAGGCCCATTTGACGTGTGACGAAGGCCGTCCGTGTGCCCGATGTGTCAAAAAAAACATGGGCGACCAGTGTGTTGATGGTAAGCGGAAACAGGCCAAGTACCTAGTGGGACTTCCTCCTACTCCTCCTGGAGCCCAGACACAAAAGCAGCATGCGCACATTGCCCAGATGGGTCCTCCCGACACGGATTTCGGCTCTTCCGCGGCTAATCTGGAGTACTCCATCTTGTCCAACATTTTAGGACGAGGCGACACTTCTTCTCCTCCAGACTTTTTCCCGGCCCCCAGTCCTCATATGCCCTCTCCAATGTCCATCCCCGGTCTGCATATGGAAGAGGAGGGTTCTGTGAGCGCGGGAACGCCACAGGGATCGCCTACAGATATTTATACGAGCATTACGAAACCGTACGCTTACACGACGGGGTTCCATGCTCTGATTGCGTATTTGAAGAGCCGGTTTGAAAAGAAGGAGCTGCTTGATGTGGTCAAGAGTATGGCTTTCTACCGACCGTCGTTTATCGCTACTACTCAGACGTTACAGTATGAGGATTTGGTGTTTATGGAAAAGTGTTTTCAGAGAACGTTACTGGAGTTTGAAAAGTACATTTCGTTGAGTGGTACTCCCACAGTGCTGTGGAGACGTACAGGCCAAATAGCAGCTGTTGGAAAGGAGTTTTGTGTGCTGACTATGCGTACTCAGACTGATTTGTTGAATCAGTTCATCATTGAGTGCATGGATAACAAGTCTGTGGTGCAGTACTTTGACGTGTTTTCGGAACTGGCGTTTGGAGACAGTAGAGGCACGATTACGACGACTTTTGGACTGACGAAACCCAGTGGAGAGGTTGTTAACACGGCATGTTCGTTGACCATCAAACGAGATGTGTTTGACATTCCTATGATGATTGTGGGAAACTTTTTGCCTATTTTGTAGGAGCTGTATAGCAATTTATTTATTGAGAGAAAAACAGTGTTAATGACACGTGTGTTTGGGTATTGTATGCTCTTGTAGCTACTTGTAGTAAGTACAATTTTTGAAGGTAATATTTTTAAACATTGTGAGACTCTCTAAAAAAATGGTCTCTTCTAGAATGGCATATTGAAACGTCATATTTCAGACCAGAAAAAAATAAAAAATACATGATGACTCTGTACTATCGTCTTACAACCCATATACAAGTTGTTTCTATCACTCAGGGCCTTGTAGCGTCTGTGGAATGGTGTATCTTAAGCTGTTCCTTATGGCTCTCTTCACTTTAAGATGCACCAAATCGTTCATATTGTTCCATTTTTTTAAATATATAATCCTCCACGTTTGTTAAAACCCAATGAGTCTCTCTTCATCGTCCTCTCCATCAATATCGACAATACCTCTCTCAGCCACCTTCTTCTCTTGAACCTCTCCTCTCTGCACATACTTGACTCTCTTGAGCTTTGAATCAGCCATGGCAGGGTTCCATACGTTTTTCGAGTTTTCTTCCATTGTCTGCTGTTTTTCGCTTCTGATCTTCTTCTCCAACTCCCTGATATCCTCATCATCAGTACTATCATCTTCCATTTCCTGCTCTCTGACTCGTCCATCCAGACCCAGCGAAATCACATGCTTCTTACCCTTCTTTCGGGCATCTCTCTCCTCCATTTTGGCCATTTGACGCTGCTGTTTCTTGAGCTGAAGAGCTCTCTCTGTAGCTGAAGCCCATTGGTTGACACCAGCAGTGGGCAGCTCAAAGTCTCCGACATTATCGATAATCCGGGTTCTCTCAGCCTGACTGTCTTGAAACGACATGAGTGTATCGAGTCTCTCCTTGGCCACCTTCAACTCCTTCTCCTTAGCTTCTTGAGCCAGTCTGTTCTCCTCTTCCATCTGCTTAATAGCCTCTTCTTGAGCAGCTCTTCCTCCAGCATTGGACAAATTGTATTTGATCGCTTTCTGCTTCTTTTTAGGAACAACAGGTTTGGGCGCATTAACCGCTCTGATATCCTCCTTTTGCTGATACAAAACAGACGAAATTTCGTCTCGCTCCATAGCACTCAACAAAGGCTTTCCACAGTGAGTACAAGGACCCAGACCTTCCTTCAAGCAGTGGATTTTTCCACAGTTCATGCAATTAGGAGCAACTTCCAAAAGCGGATGTCTTGAAGCCATACAGTCGCATTTCACTCGGTTTGTCGATCCATCTTTTCGCACTTCTCCAAACTCCACCAGCTCCAGGTCTCTTAAAGCCTGATCAATTTCAGCCATGGAGTCCACCTTGATTTTGTTCTTGGCTCGAGTTTTCGGCTTCAAATCGAGTAATTCAGATGTAGTAGCGCCCTGCTTACCCACTCCTGCCAGCCGATTTTTGCTGTGTGTTTTCTCTTTTTTTTCCTCCACCACTTTTTCTCCAGCCGTTCTCGAAGCCCAAGACGCCTTTTTCGGCTCCTTTTTCGGTGCTTTAGCTGTCTTTTCAGCCTTGGCCTTTTCCAGCTTTTTCGTCGAGAACCGCTTGCGGTTGAACTCCTCCACAAATCGGAATACTGGCTCAGTTTCACCTAACAGAGAAACGAAATATTGGTGCACATCGAGCGGATCGGTTTTTTTCATGGCTTCAGAAACCAGAGAAGCGACAGTTTCGTTGTCATATCCTCCTAGAAGGAGAGCCAGGGTGTCCTTGGCGAATTCCTCGGTTTGTGAGTATTTTTCCATGTCGTAAATGAAGGCGATGTAGGTGTTCAGGACTGATGATGATTCTGATGTTGGAGGATAAGCATGCATGACCAGGCAATATGCAGAGTCATGTGATGTGAAAAAGGGGGAATTGAGGATAAATGGAGTAAAATGGGGAAAATAAAGGGAAATTCACAGTATAATACAACCAGCGAGAACAAATGGTGAAAAAAAATCTGTAATGTTTGGCAGTGTCTACATGCTCAGCTTAAGGAATATGCTTATTACTTACGACTCCCAACTATCCCAACTAAACTCAACTATTAAGCAAACGTCAGAACAGTGTCTGTATCTCCACAACCATTCCTCCAAGAGACTAGAGCTATCAGATACATATAATACGGACTCTGATGACCCCAACACCTCCTCCAAAACCAAGCCACCCCATCTAAACCCGACAAAACTTGTTCTCCTTACTTTACCTAACCTCTCAGAGCAGCTCAACCTCTAACCAGTTAACACCAGTCCAAACTCGTTTAATTTTGACCTCAAGCAATTGTCCAACTGGTCTCTATCTCCAACCACTCATCTTCACTCTCTCCATGGTTAAAGTTGGCCTTGATCTCACATCATGAACAACCTTATCATAACTCCGAAGAAGCCATACACACCCTCCACAGCACAAGTAAATACATATCTGGCATACATTTATACACAATAATTACATCCCTCCTTGAGCGAACGATTAGCTGAACAAGCGACGATGCTCATTTCGTACCGATTCGTTCATTCCGTACCGATTCGTTCATTTCGTGTGCTTCACTCAATTTCATATCGCTTCGCTTGTTCGCCCGCTCGTTCGTTCGTTCGTTCGCTTCGCTCACATCACACTCTCTCACGCGCTCACGCGCTTAGCGAATACCCGCCAATCTCGCCGTATTCAGATGCACACTGATATCCAAATCGTCCGTCTGCTCGGCAATCTGGTCCAACTTTGTATTCTGCTGCTCGACCTCCTCGTTCATGGCCAGACCCAGCTTCTTGAGCCGAGAAGCAGCTCCACTCAGCTCATCCAAATTGTTGTCAATCTCGTCTTCCAGAATATCGTCTTCTTCATCGGCCTCAAACTGGTACCGGTCTCGTCCCGGCCGTGAGCCGTACTTGCTCATCATCTCCTTTCGATGCTTGGACTTGCCTCCGACCTCGGTGCCGTCCAGTGCACCCACCACTCGCTGCTGCGAGTCGTATGCGTCTCTTCGACGCTGTTCTCTCTCCACCTGAGCCACTGCTCTCTCTCTTCGCACCTTGTCTTCCTTCTCCTGAGCTCGTCGCTTGGAGTTGAACGGGTTGCTGACATGAGGCGCAAACATGGACCGAGTGACCGTTTTCAGCTCCTTGGCCTTGTCCTCGGCAATCTTATGCTGTGTAGTGGCCAGAGCAAGCGTGCTGTGGATGTTGTACAGCCGCTCACCCTGCGATCCAAGCATACCGAGGGTGTTTCGTCCACTCTCCTCGGCCTCGGCAGCATGTCGTAGTGCGTTTCGTGTAGATGCCGCAGACTGCTGCTTGGTGAACCGGATCTGCTGCTTGACAGCCTCCACGTCCTCATCCTCCTGATCCTGCTCCGTCTTCTCCTCCTCCTCGAGAACGGTGTCAAACTCGTGGCCGGCGTTGTAGTTGTACGAGTAGTTTTGCTTGCCGTACTCCTGCTGGTTGCCGTACGAGTACGAGTCCACCCGTCCCAAGTTCAACGTAGACCCTCCTCCAAGCAACAAGTCCTCCTCCTCGTCCACAGCCACCGCGCTCTCAGTGTACTCCTGGGGCGTTTCGGCAATGGAAGGGGCAGCTTCCTTGGTTCGCACCTTTTGAGACATCTCCTGACGAGGCATGGACATGACGGATTCGGCATACTTGGGTTGATCCAAAGCAGGGTTGTACGAGCTCTCGAGAGGGTCTCTAGGTCCAAACAGCTCGTCCTTGTCCTCATCCAGTTCCCGATCAACAGTTCCGAATCTGTTGCCGTAGCCCTGGTTGGCTGAAGCGTAAGGATTCACCGCTCCAGGCATAGGAGGAGGTGGAAGTTCGGGTTCTTCCGGAAGCCCCACATCGTAAACAGGTTCGTAGTCCTCCCGTTCGTTTGTGTCGTAGTTGGAAGGAGCGGCGTACTGACGAGGTCGTAGTCGAGTATCCTCTACAGGCTGAGGAGGAGGTGGTTGCTCCTTCTTTCGTCCGAGTTTGAATCTGGACGACTTTTCAGGAGGAGGAGGGGGAGCATTAGCGGCATTAGCTGCTCCATATGGGCTGTTTCCGGGGGCATTACCTCCGTTTCCTCCATAAGGGTTGCTGCCTCCATTTCCTCCATATCCACCACCACTGCCTCCGTTGCCTCCACTGCTGCCGCCATACCCTCCGTTGCTGTTACCGTAAGCATCCTGTCCACCGTTACCCCCGTTGCCACCACCCCCATAAGGTGATCCAGACGCTCCTGCTGCTGCAGCATACGGATTTCCGCCGCTGGACTGGTTCTGAACCGCATAGGGGTTGGCTCGAGCCGGAGGAGGAGCTGCCGCCGTTTTGGTCGTCACTTGAGCAGCGTAGTTTTTGTACGCGTCAAACTTGTTGCGGTTGTACCCGTTGACGTCGGTTTTGACGGCCAGACCTGAATCCACCATGGAGTCTCGGATCTCGGCCTCCGTCGGGTCTTTTTTCTTGAACATTTTCTTGAACCCCATGATGTGTGTGGATGTGTGTGTAGGAGGTTAGGTTGTGTGTGTGGAGTATCTGACCGGTCTCTTGTATCTGACAAGTCTGGTATAGGCTCACCAAGTCAGGTGCATCCCAAATGCCACTCTATGCTAACCTTGTCTGAACAAGGAGGCTGTGTTTTTTTCGGCGATATCTGGGGAGTGTAATATACGAGATTTTTGGATTCTGAGTAGTGCATTCGAACCGGACGAGTCAGACTATCATTCCTATGTAAAAATATCCCTACTTTTGTGCGGGGTTCACCCCTTCTACTTCCCCTATCTGTCCACTACTCAACCCGGAAATAGACCCGGAGGGGCGATCTGTCCAGGGGATAGCGTAATTAAGAGATGTGAAAAAGCGGCACAAGGCGTGAAAAAGACGCTAGAAAATGGAAAAAATTCGGAAAAAATTTAACGAAAATCGCACGACCAGGGTCTTCCCTTCAACAACTCCTATTATTTGTTTGCCTCTGTTTTTGTGATCTGGCAACATCTTATTCACGCGCAACCAAGATCATCATCGGGGCTGCTTACGCAGGGGGTACCCTTGATGCTGCACCCAAAAGACACGTTTAACGAAAAAGCCGTTATTTCGCATTTTCGAATATTTTTCGAGTATTTTTCCGACCCACTCGCTCATACTGGCGTCGCAGTAGCATCTATACCGATGGCTTTGTCTCAGCTATTAATAGGTTAGAGGGGATTTAGAGGAGTTTAAGGTGGCGTTAAAATAAAAAAAGAGAAAAATAGGGGAAAATAGGGAAAAATAGGTAGGGTCATGTGGCCCTTAGGGAGCTGTTAAACACACATTACAATTAGTTTGGGCTGTTTTTCTTGCATTTTTGAGCACCCCGATACCTCCTTAATGGTGTGGTATTACATCAACTAAAAGTCAACTAAATGGATGACTACCAAAAAATATATTGTGACAAACCTTAACTACAAACCCAACAAAAGCCCCAACTAAACGCCAACTAAATACACACACTCACTCTTGATAATAAATAATGCAATAATCTAAGGAAGGAAGACACTGGAGTAGCTTTCCACATCTCTTCTACAACAAACACAGCCTTTGAAGTTCTTCCACTGCAGCTCGTGTCTACAGATGCCACACAGTGCAAAGCATCTACAAGGCCAGACAATAACAGACCGTTCTTCATACTGGCAAACCACGCAGTATCGTCTCTCGTCTTTCCTCTCCATGCCTTCATAGCGCTGTCTGGCTTCCATAATCACCTGAGCCAGTTTAGTTCCTTCATCTTCAGCCAGTAGTCCGAATTTGGACCGAGTCAAACGGTGCTGGTTCATGTGAGCAGTGAGGATTTTGCTCTCCTTTGCGTTTGGTTGAGAGATGATGGATGTGAGTTCTGAGGGGTCGTAGAGGGTTTGGAGTTCTGATTGGCGTCGTTTCCGTAACTGACTAACTGTAGGTCTTTCAGAGGAGTCAGAAGAATCAGACATTATTGCTTCTTCTGGCACAGCAGCTTCTTCAACCTCCTCATACTCCTCATCAAACTCATACTGATGGTCTTCTTCATCGTACTCTGGGTCAGCATACACATAATCCTCCTCATCAGACTCGTCAAAAGAAGCACTGAGAATCGTAACCATTTCTCCATCTGCTGTGTGGTAATGAGATGTGGTGACAGGCGTCTTTTGAAAAATACTCTTGAAAAAACCCCTAATTGTCAACAATATCATCACTCCGTAGATCCTCAGAAAATCAAGATACAACTTGACCCTGTCCATCAGCTGATTGGCTATACCGACATTGTACTGGTCAATGAGTTGTTTCACACCATCAGGGGGCATAAACACTTGATTTCCGTAGCCTGGTTTCCGAGACCTATTCGGGTCTCTGAAAAAACGTAATTGTTGATCAATCCAGGTTTCTGAAGGTGTTTCCAGGTACCCAGCGTTAATGTATCTGTTTTTGGACGCTGATTTGGTGACATTATTGCTGACCACTTCAAACCACGTGTAAAAGTCTTGACTTAACGAGACTCTTTCAAACAGGATGGAAGGAACCCGTTTTCCAGTCATGAGCATAGTAGCGACTTCCATGACCACAGTGGAGAAGATGACATAAGTGTAGATGACCTGAGGCATGAATCCAAGTACCAGAATCAGAGGAAAGTTCAATAATCGTCCTTTCATAGCCTGAACTTGGAAAAACGCCAGAAACGACAATCCCACCAAAGCTGAGGGAATCAGTCTGTATCTGTTGAGTTTGAAAATAGCCAACAAGTGAATGAACACATGACTAACCAGACCCATGAGACATATCACGATAATCTCCGGAACGGGTTCTTTCAACTGAGCGGCTTCATGGAACGATAGTGAGTACTCTATCAACGACATATTCGACTCAGAGTACGGCACATGTCCCTGGATCAACGACACAAACGTCTCAACCAGCTGACTAATGCATATACATCTGAACATGCCCGGATAAGCGTCTGTCAGAGTATCCCTTTCGAGGTGAGCTTCAGGCACAATCAACCGGGCCAAACTGCCTATCCATGAAGGTCCCCATACTGCACTGGCACAAAACAGTCTCCAGAGGTACGGAATGGACAGAATGATAGGGATACTCCTTGCCATAACTTGACTAGCTGCTGGAAGTACTGTAGCTCTTCTCCTCTGTGCAAACTCCCACATTCGGTTCATAATCACAGCCATAATCACAGACGTCGACGCGTACGACGACACAATGTACACCACATGGATCGTGAACTTGGAGTCGGGTTTCAGCCAGAATTCGAGATTGGCCTGTAGAGTGTCGGCAAAAGGAGGAGCTTGGGCGGTCGCTGTGGCCGAATTTGAGGTGATAGAGGCGATAGAAGAGGTCAGGGTGGACGAGACGAGCGTCTCTGTCGCTGCTACCCCCAGGTCGCCTCCTACCCATTGCACAAACTCCAGGATGTCCATGAGGGTGGTGTAGTGAGCGATATGCAGGTGATAAAATACGGTTTATCAGGAGTTAGCAGGTGTGGGGGAGGGGGAGAGGGATAAATGAGAGAAATTCAGAATAACTGGTTATAGTTTTATTGTGAATTATGGCGATTTTTTCATATTTTTAAAAACTCTACTCCGCCAGCTATTCATCCCTGCCTGGCTTATCTCCTACTCTGCGTTACACTTGCTAACTCTAACACCCCACATAATTTATAGCCTGCATGCTACACTAGCGAGTGTAATTACATGTCTCTATAGAGCGCTACAGGCATTGTAGAGCAAAATAAACCACATTTACAAACTACCTAGATGCAGGGGATTCCAACAATATCTCTACAGCCCCATACCTTCAAATTCCACATACCTACCCTAACAAAAACAGAATTTCCCATACTCCATCGAACTTAACCATACCACCATGACCATGGGAGAATTCACCTGGCAATTAACCGGCAATGTGGCCATCAACACGCTCTTCTCTACTGCTTTCCCGCTGTTCACAGCTCTCTACGCTATCAGAGGACTCAAAGATACTCCCTTAAAGCCGACTAAAGCCGAGCAACAAGTCAGTGCCAAACTCGGCATTGACACAGAAACCCTCTACGAAAACTACTCTCCTTTGCTGCTTATCGGCTACCCCATCTTTGCTGTCAATCTCCAGCCTCTGGGCACTCTTGCACTGCTTTGGGGACGAACTGCCGGTTTAGTTAAGCATCTAGATGATGTTCAACTAGAGAATGCACTTCTCGGATGGTCCAAATTCGCCCAGGGATTCACTTGGGTAACGGGCGGAATTTGTGTCTCAGCGCTTAGTGTGTGGTCTAGAAGACGCCAGAAGCGACGGCAGAAGGAGGTGACGAAAAAAATGGCGCTGTTTGGCGCTCCAGAGATCAGTTTGGTGTTGTTCTCGGCCATTTTTCTGCCTATTGTTACTGCCCCTATTGAGGTCTTCCCTTAACTATAACCTTAAGTAAATAATTCTAACATGATAACGCAAGATTGAAGGTAGTGGGGGATTTTGTATGGTAGCAAGGGAGGTTTAGTGGGTAATTGTAATGTACGGAACACTGGCTATCGACCGGTGTAATTTTTATATCTGTGGGAATTTGGGAACACCGGATTTGAGCCCGTAAATGACTTTTATCTTTAACTAATACTAACTAAGTGGACACCGAGCTTTAACAAATAACCTTAAGTAAGAAAGGAGGAAAGAAATGTCACCAAACGGGATCAATATAGCTTCCACAGGTCTCAGAAGTGGATAGAAATGTATAGTAGATGATACAGAGTGTACTAAATTGTTAAGAAATTCAACAGCATACAATTTTCTCTATTAAGTAATCATTTCAAAAACTAAGTATTTAAACTGTCCTACAACCTCAAATATATACTAGAATGACTCCAAATTTTGGCTCCATATAGCCCTCACAATTACCAATCTTCCCGTACTTTCAAAACACCAATTGACCCAAGATCTCCTCAGTTTCGTCTAAAAGCAAGTATAAAAAGGTCCCAGAAACTTCAAAATTCTCCAGATCCTTCCCAAAATTCACCACAACATAGCCCTCACACTGAACAACCTCAAACTAGTCTCCAAACGCCAATTGCTCAAGCACTACCCCCGCAATCAACGTTTCCATCCTGCTGCCTTGACCAAAGCTTCTAGAAACACCTCGAAAAAGACATTGTCTTAGTCAGCCGTATTTTGCCACCAGCAAGAAAAAACAACACGTATTAATATACTACTCGCCCCAAAGAACAATTTCCCCTTACTAGAATATTCATAGCATTTATATTAAGCCCAATACAGGCGTTTCAATTTACACAGCACGTGACTCAGGCAAACCCTAATCGTCCATACATATACACCCTGATCTACCAACACCATCACCACATACAACATGGTTCTGGATTATTCAAAGTGGGACAAGATCGAGCTTTCTGACGACTCGGATGTCGAGGTGCATCCCAATGTCGACAAAAAATCCTTCATTCGATGGAAGCAGCGAGATATCCACGAGAAACGAGACCGCAACAAGATGGAAATCGCTTCTCTTGAGCTTACTATGAAGATCGATGAGGAGCTGGTGGAGCGTCTGGATAAGCTTCTCACTCTACCTCAATCCACACTTGCCAAGGATTCCATTGAGGAGTTGTTGGTTGCTTCCAAAGTGGGTCTGAAGGCTAAGGACACTCCTACTGCCCCCAATCCTCAGAAGGAAGGCGAACAGATGAACTGTGACGATATGCTGGAGTCGTTGCTGGATATGATCAAGCCTGATGTTGATACGGACAATGGAGCTTCTTTTGCGGCTTTGTTGAAGGAGCATCGAGATAAGCTTGTCGACCATGACAAGTCTCACAAAGAGAGGTTGGCTGAACTGTATGATGAAAAGGCAAAGTACATTACTTCTGATGATGTCACGGATGTCTACAACTCTACTGTGATCAACAAGTGCGAACCTGATGCTGGAGAGGACGATTTGGCTGATTTGGAGAAGGAAACTGAGACACATATCGAGACTTTGAACCCCAAGTCTGCTGACAAGCCTATCGAGAGCACCCTGGCTAAATCCACCGAAGATACCGATGATGACTACTCTGATCCTTCTCCTGCTGCTCGAAAATTCGCCTTGATTCCAGCTTCTGATCTCAAAGCGTGCTACCAGTTTGTGGCCAAACATCCTGAGATCTGCACAGAGAAGGAGAAGGATGCTCTAGTGATGGAGGGTTTCCAGCTGCAACTTGCTGGAAAAACAGCTGATATGGAGAGAACTGTGCACAACGCCATTTTGCTGCAGTACTGTGCCCAGCTCGGTCCTAACGGCTACAGGAACTTTTTTGAGCGTATTCTACAGCCCCAGGGACATCCTGCTTTGGAGGTGCTTAAGAAGGATGTCGCTTTTACGATTAACCATGTCAAGACCAGATGTGCCATTCTGCAGAAAGAAAGTGAGGAGGAGAATGAACAGATTCAGCTGCATGCTGTGGACCCCAATACGGAAATTGTAGTCAACCAGCCTAACGAGGAGGACCCGGAGGCTATGGCTGTGTTTGGAGAACTGTCTCCTGAAATGCAGACTGCTGTCAAGAGTGGTAAGCTGGATGAGATTAACAAAGTCCTGGCCAACTACAAGGTGGAGGATGCCGAGACGGTGCTCAGACTGTTTGATGGATGTGGTATTCTGGCAGTCGAGGAGAAGATCTATGATGCTACCGAATGGCAGAAACAGAATCAGGATAAGGAGGTGAAGGATAATGTGGATGCGATTGTCAAATAGAGGCCGAAATCGAAGAGCGAAGCGATGGGAGGATGGCCGGGCTATATAACTAGAGCGTAATGAAACAGAGATGAAAGTATTTGATGAGGTTCTGTAGCCTTGTATTAAGTGAGATTATAGCTTATTATGTCCTTATTTAGTGGGGACTATATTAAGATGAGACCTTATAGTATACAGTAGCTAGCTACAAGTGGGCTTCCTTCTCAATACAGCTGTATAGACACAACTATGGCTGTCAAAAGTTCAAATATATATATATTCTCTTGGAGTACTCATAATTCATCACCATTTATCCCATTTCATTCCTGTCTCGTTCCCGTATTTATACCCAATTTATCCTGATTTATTCCAATTTATTAAAATTAAACCAAATAAAATTGAGGATCGTCCAATCAAATAAGCTTTTGTTGGAAGGACCCCTTTTTTTTCAGGGCGATTTAATTCAACGAATATGCGAGTTTATCGAGGTTAAAGTTTCAGGCGTTGAACGATCGTGGAGTTGTGGTGGAGATATGGGGGGGGGGAGGAGTTAGAGAAGATAATTATATATAGGAAGAATTTATGGTGTCTGGGGAGTCCAGTAGTGAACTCCATTTTCCTGTAAGACCGCCGTAGAGAAAGTTATGTTAATTTTAGTAATTTTACTTCGGCTTTCAACAGAAGAGTTGCTCTAAGGACAATTCTTCCAACTTGTAACAAATGACACCCCCACTTTGAGAGCACCAAAAGCACACCAAAAGCTTCCTCTACTCTAAATGCTGACTAATATATATTTCCCGCTCTAATATAGTCTATAGTTAATGTCTTCAAACTTGTAGCCAAGACACTTAATTAGTCTCGGTGCATTGTTACAAAAAGTAATTTAATAAGAGCCTGACAAAAAGGTGAAACACATCTATAGGCATATGGTTGCAAATGGGGAAGGAGTAAGAAAGCGGTTGTGCTCACCATACGTACCTGGCTGTCTTAAGGATCAACACTATTTGTGACAATGCAACTTAGCAAACAAAGGCTAAGAAGTATAGAACAAAACATAACAATGAGAACAAAACCAGGAACTAGACAATCTATGCAAATACAGTGACCTACATTATGTGTGCTTGTGTTACCCTAATACTTATACCCTGATCTGTCTACTCTGCGTCTCGTATTTGCTAGGCTAAACTTGACAATTTGTTGAGTGCTGCACGTACCCTCTCCCACAGGGTCTCAGGCTAAAAAAAGCACTTTTGTTGGCTTGTGTGCTTAACTATACCATGCACTTCCAGCCTGCCACATCACATTGTCCATATACATAGACGCTAGCAAGGTGGGCGCTATCTTGCAGAAGAAAATATGCATCGTCGCAACCGATTTCCTAAAGGAGTTATTCTCGGCGAGACGGCTGCACCAGCTAAGGTCTACATAATACGCGATTCGTTAGGGCCAAGTGCTCGTACCGTATACAAATACGAATATCTGAAACAAACCTAACGCATGAGGTTTTTTACACGTGACGATCTTTTCCACGGAGTCCACGGACCTCCAGCTTCGTTTTGATCAACTCCCCAACTTCCTCACTCTCCTTTTCATCTCGCTTCATTTAATTTAGATTAACTGGATGTGATTTCTTTTTCAGGGGACATTGGACAAAAAAGAAAATCGAGGTTATGCACCTGAGCAAAACGGTTGCTCTCCGGCTCGTTTCTCGATATTTCCAGTTTCTCCGGTCTGATAGTATGGCTGCTCCCGGCGTTTGTTCTATAATTAGTTGGTTGCTTTTAATGAGCGAAAGTACGGGCTGCTGAAACGTCTCAGAGGTCTTGGTACTACAAGTAGTGAGCTTGTCTTGAGCTTCTTGCGGACAGCTGGATTTCTGCAATGCACTTTTTGGGGTTCGGGTTATTTGCTTTTATTTATCCAGCCCTGTCATAATATCACCAGGTAATCTCCCTGGAATCGTCCGAGTCCGATTGCGTAAGAGACACATCTACCCTGGTCGAAAAAGCACCGGCACAAAAATTATAGCGGCTTATGAGGTCATGGCTGCCAAATTTGAAGTCAGACGATATTATCTTGTGTCCTATGACACAAGTATCTTTTAAACAAGTGCATATAGAGTCACGAGCTGTTAGGGAAATTACAGTGATGATATTATTTACTGTATTATCTGGTAGCCTATTTGGAGGAGCTCCTCTATTGTTCACTTGCCATAGGACACAGCTCCAAAGAAGCGCTGGTTACCTATGAGAACTGCAAACTGGATATGTCTACTGGTACCTTCATACACCTGTATCTCTATCTCTGTTGTAGTGCAGTAAGGCAATGAAGATGAAGCACACTGCTGAACGTGTTAAGACAACATCAGCAGCAGGTCTGAGTGATTATTTTTTGCAATATATATTAATTGTGTAATTTATGCCACCTCAGGTACCCATTTACCCGTAGTTAATGCCACTGGCCTATACCCTGCTTCAACAAATATCAAGATTTGATCCACTATACAGAAATACCACCAATACCATACACCCTACCACCTAATTAATTGACAAAAGTCTTGTTATCTAAGCTCCAGCCAAGCCACTAGCCACATTCAATCTTACCTTATCTCACCTTATCTCACATAATCTCTTAAACAGCTCCATATCATAAAATCACATTTACTATATATCTTCTACTCTAGCTAGTAAGAGCTCAAAACTGTCTATCCCAACAGCTGTTGCCAGCCGTTAGATGTCTACTTCTCAACCACCTTCTTGTACTCCTCCTTATCCTTCTCCTCCGCATGAACCATTCTAGGCAGCTCATAGCCCTCAGTAGTCCGTCCATAAGAAATACCACCCAATCGAGAAACCGCCTTCACTTTATTAACGTCAATAAAGTTGAGATCCTCGTTGATGACATCCTCACGAACATGGAACTGCACGGCCTGAACCAGCACAGTCGTGTTAGTATGCTTTTTAGGATCAGCCACAGAGTACAGATCATAGTGATGCAACAGCTTGACCTCCACAGAAAAACACGACTCTTTCACATGTGCCGGTTTCACCTCCACCGACTCAACAGGAGTCAGACCACTCACCTGCCACTCGTCCACATCTGAGGGAGCTGCAATGGCGCACGAATTGGCAGCCTCGATGAACCACTCGGAAATAAGATTAATTGTGGCTTCTCCCGTGTCGAGCAGGTTCTGGCAACTGTCTTTGTGTCCGTTGGGCGTACGTGTCATACCAATGGAAAACACGGGAGGGTCCGACGACACCATGTTGAAGAAGGAAAACGGGGCGAGATTTCGCTCTCCGGTTTTCGAAACTGTCGACACAAACGCAATGGGTCGTGGCGTGATCGCTCCAATCAAAAGCTTATAATTGAACATAGGTGGGCGTCCCTCTGCAGTGGGGCTAAAACTCACTTTCTTCTGTGTCTTCCAGTTGTTGTCCAGCGAATTGGCGCCCTGGCCAAACGTCCATTCTGTGTCGGGGGTGGTGGTGAAGGTGAAGCCGGGCTTGCTCTCGAACTTGGGGCGCTCCTTTTCGAGCTCCTTCAAACTGGGGTGTCGGGACATGGTCTGTGTGCTGAGGTGTCGTAGTATCTGACGTGGTCGTAAAGCCATAATGATGACCGCTTATATAGTCTCCAGGACGAAATAAACTTGATGCAGCATTCATGCACATATGGTAATAAGGTTTACTACCCCACCGGCTATTGAAACGGCTCGGTTAATCTGGGGTACAACTAGATGGGGGTTGGAGGTGGAGGAATAGGTATTTTTGTGATTTGAAGGCAGAATTGTAATCTCCTGAACCAGGGCTATCTACTGGTATGTCTATTTCGTCTGTAGCTCGTATATTGACGCCATTTAGTTAGAATCAGGAAACCCCGATTTATGTACAGAGTGGGGTGTCACGTAACGTTGCAGCTGCTGACAAAACCGTTGATAGATGAGGTAGAAATAGGGCATTTATATAGTTAGTCATATTGTTGTGTACAGTAGCTCTAGAGTGAAAGTCGGCTAACAAAGCAGAGACTGTTGGATTAGACTGCCACGTGAAATCAGCTAGTATATTTTTTTATTTCAAAACGAGTTTGAAGAACTGCTGATTGATGTGGTTTGTCTTGTAGCAGTCTAACAGATGTTCTAATAAGGAGATGGCTTGATTGGAGATAGCTCTTGTTTTTGTACTACAAAAAGCTGTGTTGATTTTATTTAAGCTGGGAAACAGATTCTTCTCTTTCTAATGGTACTGCATATCATTCATATCTCCATCATTTCAGGAACCCCCAGTCGTTGTTTGGCATGCTATGTAAATATTATTAGTCTAGCAATAGTGAGGGGCTTGAGGCTAGATGGCTGTTGAAAGAGATCCAGAGAGTGCTATTTATAAACTGGTAACATCCCCTTACCTGCTATTCACTAACACGTTTCTCAATGGCAGTTACAAGATCTTGGAAGGGTCCTGTTAAGCCCCAGAGGAAGCCTGCCTTATTTGCTAATGTGAAAAAGGTAACCAAACAGCCTGCCCAAAAACAAGTGGCAAAAGGGACCAAAGTCAAGAAGCAGGCTTCCAGGAGCATTCCATACGAGTCAGCTATGACAATTGGTGAGCCAGAAGTTACCGAAACTGCAGTTACTGAAGCTGCAGTTACTCTCACGCCAACTGTTACTGAAGCACCTAAAGCTATTGAAGCAGCAACAGCAGGCTCTGCTACTTCAGCTCCTATCGAAATTGAACGTCGTTTTCAGAGTCCTTCTGAGACAAGTGAGACTGACAGCAAAAGTGATGAAGACCTGGAAGGGAAGTATGATCGTGAAGATGTTAAACAGAAGGCGAACAAGCGGCTGGCCGAAATTCTTCAGGAGGCAAGATTGAATGTCACGGAGATTATGTAGTGCAAGAAAGAGATGAATTATATATACAGTACCAGGTACTGGTAGCTAAACCCTATATAAAGGGGTACAGTGTATCTTGAACAGAAGACACTAGCAATATTGGATACTGAAGACACTGTTAGACTAAAGTGACAATCATTAACACTGAGAAACTCAAGTAAAACCCTTCTGGGTAGTCCAATGGATCAATAATTGCTTCAATCCCAATTTATTACTGCTCTTGCTGTGCTGTATCTTCTGTATATTAAGATCAGCTTACGGCAAGAAACGTCTGCTGAACATACTGCAAGAGCTTATGTTAAGGGCAGTTACACTCTATAGAGACATAGCAAGTTCCCCGGGTATATATTATATATTACTACTGCTCTGTACAAAATGTCATATATTCGTTATTGTTATATTATATATCTGGTTGTATAAAATGCACCAACCAGTGTAGTGTACATGAAACACTATTCTGAACAAGTTAATGATTGGAACTTGCTCTGTGACTTGCTCTGTTTGTCGTTGTAACCGTTCGCTTTGCTCACGGTTACAGCCTGATGACACTCTCCCTACCCACATTATGTATCTCCGAACACACCAATCTCATCCTCGTAACGGCCGGCACGGGTCTAAAAAACGTCTCTGCTGCCCACTCATACCACACCACTTTACCATCAGTCTTTCTCCAGAAACAAATATCAACTTCCGAATGATCAGGAGTATTCAACGGAGTCTTCAATGGGAACCAAATAGGAAACCACGAGATCATATCTGGAGACTTTTGCTTCTGAGTATGAGGCACTGTAGAGAGACACACGTCTGCAAACAGCACAGCTTCAAAGTACCCGACCATGCCATGAATACACGCTTTAGCGGGTATCTCAAACGTGGTTTTTGAAAACCGTGTATTATGGGCATTGCTATGGGCATTTTCAGTCCCCTTTGCAGTCCCCTTTTCAGTCCCCTTTGCAGCTGCATTAGGATGAGCAAAACTCCACAGAGGTTTAGCTTGAGCCAGAACATCAATCTGTCTAAGCATAACCACATACGGAGTATCAAACGAACTGGTACTTTTGGCACCTCCGGAGCCCTGCTGAGGCCCCTGAGCTGCTGTGGGACCTCCAGAACGCACAGCAGAGTACATTTTGGGCGATAATGCCGGAGCGGCAAATGCAGTGTAGCTCTGGGGGATCATTATACCTCTGGTAGGATGCAAGATTCGCTGAATGGGGTCCAGCGACTCGGGAGACAGCTCATTATCTCCAAACGAGCCTAGAAGCTCAGAAACAACGAGATCGAAAAACTGTTCAGACCGAGTCTGGAACGTACGCATGTCTGCCAAAACCACCTCAACTCGGTGTCCTGCAGCTCCCCACACGTCGTTATTTCGCTGCAGAAGCTGCACATGAGCCGCAGGGTTCTTTTCCACAGCCATGATTTTCACAGCTGTGTTTGTAGTCTGAGCAGCTTCAATGACTCTGTCTACCAAGGGTCCCCTTCCTGCACCAGCTACACAGACCATAAAAGATGAATTAGGCTTCTTCTCCCTTGACAAGTGCAATAGTGCCTTTGAAATGGCCTCCTCATACTTGGCATACTTGACCGGATCCTGTTCAAACGCCTCGTATGTGCCATTCTCCAGATTATCAGCTAGTGGCTGTAGAGGAGCCTGTAGCAGGTCTTCGTATCCAGCAGCGAATTTTTCAATGGCAGAAAGAGCCGGCTGACGGGCGTAAATGTACCTCAGATAGATCAAAAAGGCGTTTTCGCCTCCTTTGAATTTTTCAGCGGCTGCAGTGTCTTCTTGCAACAAGGTCAGGGGTCTTGTTTTGAGACATCTCAGTAGCAGCTGCTGTAGAGACTTGCTAAACACAGGGTATCCTTTGGGGTTGGGGATGAAGGAGCCTGCAGAAATACATACAAAGGCAATGGGTTCAGCCATCCATCTGTCTACCACATGTTGAGGAGGGAGCGATCTGGGCAGCTGTAGAGCCACCGTCAGCATATTAGGGTAGCCAGCCATACTCCTTACACTGTGCCACACTTCCCAAATTGACAACGGATCAGACACCTGAGACGGTTTTCTGGCATGCCCCATAGCTGGACTAGACGAGTTATCAGCCTCTGCAAACGGCAGGTGAATGGCCACCTTGATGCATGGCGCGTGTTCCAGAGCTGCAGCCACCGCATGGGCATAAGTGGCGACATTTTTGCGACTCTTAGGACCTGGAATGATCGCCATGGTCACTCCGCAGTAAGAGGCGTACGACAGCTCGTGTTTGAGCACCTGCAGAGACATGGCTGCCGTGGCATCGTTCTTGGCATCCAGCTCGATCCATGCTGATGCTAGCACTACCGTGGAGTGCACATGGTTCCCTCCAGGCACGATAGTCACGTCTTCCAAAGACGGTGGTGGAACGGTCAAACGACCGTTCAAGATGCTCTGTTCGACTTTTGATCGGTAATGCGAGTTGGTGATGGTTGCCGTGATCATATCGTAGCCCTGTTCAAGAGCACACTCCACAATCAGCTGAGAAGAGTGGCCATCCGCAGAGGGCATATTGATACCGATAAAACATGGCCCAAGAGGAGAGTCGGAATTTTCAGAGTCGGGTGTAGTGTCGGAGCCCAGACCCACTTCAGGTGAGGCCATAGCCCCCGAAAATACACTGCTCGTGGCGCTGGCTTTTCTTTCCATGGTGTGGAGATATACTGTGAGCCCCTGAATTTTGTAAAGATGGGGCTGCAGGCGTGGTTGCTGGGCAACGGCGATCGGCGTGATAAGTGGAAGACTGAAACCTGCGCGTTGTTTTCGCGCCAATGGGGATTTAAAGATTTGCTGGGGGTGTAATGGACGTGTATGTGTGATTGTTGGAAGAATTGAAGGCGATTTGGGGCGTTTGGTTTGCTTAGTCAGCGGGATTTAGAGATTAGGTTTGACATGAAACGACAAAAAAGCTTAATTTTGGGAGAGGCGATTGGCTGGAAAGCAGTGGTGTAAACAGGGTGTTTAGTTGGGAGTTAGTGAGATTGCTGGGGGGAGGTTTGAGAGGTGCTGGTGGGGGTATTTGGGGGATATATGGTTGTAAAAATGATCAGGAAGATGAGGGGATCCGAATGAATATACTATTGTAGGCATTGAGGACTTATTGGTTCCGGTTGAAGAGTGTAAAGACTGTGACATTTATAGCTCTGTCATATGATACAGATGAGGCTAACGGTGAAGATAGCAGATGACATATATTGTAGGGTGAATATGGGTTAAGTGGGGCATTATTGGTATATAAATGATCCTGGAGATGAGGGGATTCTTGTGGTTGTGTTTGCTTCTACCCCTTGCTTACAAATATTCCCAGATATTCGGACCCCCATCTCTAATCCACTAAAGAGCTGTAACGTTAGTGTGTTTACTGTTGTGTGTTATGGTGTTACTAGAGTGAAAACGAAACAGTGTTGGTATCAAAATGATCCTGAACCCGTGGAGAGTCAGATGAGAGTATGAGCTAAGCCTCAGTGTATGTATTTTGTGTTGGATGTGCCAGCTTGTGATGCTGTTGTATATGCACATGTATTGACTGTAGTTACATTCAAATAAGACAATATTAGTCTCAAAATGATTCCCGTTTCAAGGCGATTCTACTGAACTTACTCTTACTCCAGTAGCTCTACTATTGATCCAGTACAAGCCAATCTCCGCCATCCCTCCACCTGTCACTGTTAGCTCCGTTTTGGTTGCAATGTTTTGACGTGCTTAGCGCGTAAGCTGCGATGCTAGCACCTTGTGACCCGGAGAAACTAATGGGCGTTTGGGTCACGTGACTTAGCACGCAATTTCTCATCTGACTGTGCTTAGCATGGTCATGTGTGACGTCAGCCATTACGCAAACGCTTACTCATATCCGCCTATCTCCGTCTTCCTTTCCGCCACTTTGTCATCAATCACATTCATCTTGGCTATGCTACACAGCCCCGTTGCTCAAACTCCCAACAAGTTTGTTAAGCTTCCATATTTTTCTTTAAACTTCTCCGGTATTCTGCGGGATTCGAACCACGGGTTGAGCGGAAGAGTTCCCGGTTCGACCAGAAGATGGCAAGAAAAACAAATAAAAAGGGGTTGTAAATTTTTAATAAAAATCAATAAAAATCAGTGTGTCACGTGCTCTGCACCGTCACATGTCTTACTCCGCCTCTACTTCGCCGCCAAGTGGCAACTGGGTTGTGCTACCTCATTTGTCGGGATCCGGGGCCCGTCTAAAATTAGCTTGCACTTATTATGCCGAACTCGTAAGAGGTCATTGCATGTGCATAAACCTTATTTTCGACATGTCTAGAAGAACCCGGCGAACCCTTCTACTCCCCCACTTTGCCACTCGAAACACCCAAAATCGCCACCATAGCATCTTCGCCCCCTCGTTGAATCGCCTGCTAAAACCATTTTCCGATCAAACACCAACTGACGCTTTTCCCCCCAAAACGCATTTTTCTCTCCAAATGTTCATCATGCCAAACTACACGGAAACCGACATGGCCCATTCTCCCCCGGCTACTCCACCTCCTGCACTTTCAAATGACGCCTTTGCACCTCCAGTCGATATCTACGATCTTGGAGATATGTACATTATCGCCACTAGTCTGCCAGCCGTACGATCTAGCGATTTGGAGTGGGGGTATGATAAGGAAAATAATTCTCTGACGGTCAAGGGAAGCTACACAAACCCTTTTGCGCATTTGACCGACTGTTTGATGGTCGGTGAGCGGCACAATGGAGAGTTTCACAGATGTATTCGGTTCCCTCCAACCGTGGCTATTGATGAGTCTAAAATCAAGATGCATATGGCCAATGGAGTGCTGGAGGTGCATCTCATGAAGAAGAGAGATTTTAAGTAGAGAGTCTAGGAGACGTTGCATTGTACTAATACCATTAATATTTAACTAAATTGAGCTTTCCATCTACCTCATTCTGATCGTCCACTTCTGGATAATCTCTCTCCCAAGTGGCCTCCCATATTGACTTATCGCCACGGTTGTATTCAACAGTACGCAGATATTTCTCTTTCGAGTACCCATCGTCACCCCACAAATCCCAATTGCTTGGATCTCCAAGATCAAACCAACTGTGCATCATGGATCTACAACAATCCAAATCAATAGTATAGAATTTTGGAATGTGTGGGGAATCCTCACTGCTGATAAAGCCGGGTCTCCCGAGGCCTTTGAATCCACTGTCTCGAACAATGTACGTAGTTCCCGTAGCCAAATCACCCACCATACGTGCCCATCCCAAATGATGAGCTTCAGCGCTTTTTTCAAGCTTGAACGAATAATGACCAGAGGGCATAGGGTACTAACTCCGATTCAGATAGAGGGAGTAGTTAGTGATACCTTTGCTTGGTCGGCATATCCCATATCAATCCAAAGAGGAATCAGGGCTTTCTCCTGGTACTGCACCCACATCATGCCTCCATAGGTTATGACAAAGTCACGAGGATCTTGTCTCGTCTCCGACTCTTCTGCCCACGGGTAGTCCTTGGCAGTTCCGGGGAATATCCCTAGCAGTATTATTGTATATCGGCATTTGTTTTCCTAAGGTCCACGTAACATAGTTCCACTTGGCCTTGCCCAAACGCCATTACAAAAAGACCCTGGTCCCCCGGTAACAAACGACACTTATCGTTGACTGGAAGAATCTTGGTGGCAAGTTATTGCTTAAAAAACAGCTCCCCATTGCTCGTATGGCTCACAACGTCTGTGGCTTTAAGGAAACGTAAAGAGATAGGGAGTCTTGTAGGACTGTGAATAGTGTCCGAAAAGAGCCACAAGTCTGTTCCAGCGCAACTGCAGACTCCAGCGACGCATAGCCGTATATCTGGGTCAAAACCTCCACAGGAACGTCTTTCATGATGGTGGAGATGTCAAATTTTGTTATTGGAGAAGGTTTCCTTAAGCAAGGAAAAAAGCCTAAAAAGCCGTTGAACTTTGTATTGGAAGGTGTTCTTACTGACATTTTACTGCACCCGCTCGCTACAATCATATCGTTATTCAAAGTCGATTCATTTCTATAAATACTTATGTACATTACTCGGCAACAACCAGAGAAGCGGCACCCATACCGGTACCAATGCACATGGAGGTGACACCGACCTTCTTGCCAGAGCTCTTAAGCTCAGAGAGCAGGGTGGCAAACTGTCGAGCACCAGTGGCTCCAAGAGGATGGCCAATGGCGATGGCACCACCTCGGGGGTTGACCTTGTTCTCGTCAATTCCGCAGTGCTGGATGGAGAACAGAGCCTGAGAAGCGAAAGCCTCGTTGATCTCGAAAACGTCAACGTCGTTGACGGTCAGACCAAGGTCCTCAAGGACGGCAGGGATGGCGTAAGCGGGGCCAATTCCCATAAGCTCCGGGGGAACACCGACGGTCTTGCAGTGAACGAACTTGGCAAGGATGGGCTGGCCAAGCTTCTCGGCGACGGATCGTCGCATGAGGAGGACGGCACCGGCACCATCAGAGATCTGAGAGGCGTTACCGGCGTGGGTGGTTCCCTCGGCGGAGAAAGCGGGCTTGAGCTTGCCGAGCTTCTCGGCGGTGACACCGGGTCGGATTCCGTCATCCTTGTTGACAGTGACCTCCTTCTCGTTGTCATCATCATCGAGGATGGTGGTCTTGATGGGGAGAATCTCCTGGTCGAACTTACCGGCGGCCTGGGCAGCGGCAGCCTTCTCGTAAGACTTGGCGGCGAAGGCATCCTGGGACTTTCGGGAAACGTTGTACTTGGCGGCAACGTTCTCGGAGGTGATACCCATGGGGATCAGGCACTTCTTGGCCTCCTCGTTGTTCTGGAACTTGTTGGAGAAGGGAGTGACAGAGTTGGGTCCGTACTGGTTGGACATGGACTCAACACCGCAACCAATACCGATGTCGATCTGGCCGGCTCGGATCTTGTTGGCAATATCGTTGACAGCCATCAGACCGGAAGAGCACTGTCGGTTGAGAGCGACAAAGGGGACGGTCTCGGGGATACCGGCAACGAGGCAGGCGGCTCGGTGCTCAGTGGCACCGGCACCGGGAGCGAGGACGTTACCGCAGACAACATCACCGATGAGCTTGGGGTCGATCTTGGACTCCTTGAGCAGGCCGGCGAGGAGAGCGGCGAGCAGCTCGGAAGAAGAGGTGTCCTTGAACAGACCCTTACCTCCCTTGGTGTGGGCGGTTCGGTAGGCGGCGGTGATGACAACGTCGTCGGGGTTCTTGGAGGTGATGGCATCGAGGCCCTTGGCGGGGTTCTGCTCGAGCTGGGTGGCGAGGTTGTTAAGTCGGTCCATTTTGTGTGTGTGTTGGGAGATTGGAAGGAGGAGCAAGGAGGCTTTATATATTCTGGGGATAGGTGACCCCATACGAGTTAAGGTTTCACGTTCAGCCGAGGTAGTAGTAAGGATGCAGTGGCGATGTAGTGACTGGAAGGGTGGTGGTGATAGTATACCAGCTACAGACACGTACATTGACACAATTGACTAACCCCCTCTGTTTGTGCCACTGCTACTTTGCCCTACTCGTCCAGCTCGCTATCGTCAGGTTCCACCATCTTCCACCATCAAAGTTTAGAATCCGGGGCGGCATTTCTGGGGTAACCTAAGGGAGGGTGGGAATTGAGACAAGCGGCGTTGGTAGCGCGGGTTTGTGCGTGTACGCTGACCAATCTCAGCCACCAACCCCCACTAGCTCCCCCCAATCACCTGACGGGGTCTCCACACTCCATCCCATTGCTCTCAACTGCCTCGGTACATGTGCAGACATGGAACCTTAAGTCACCTCCGAGCCTGTGAAAACGTGGACATGAAGTTGTACTGGACAGACGTGGTGATTGGACAAGTGAAGGAGGTGCGAAGGAGGTACGAAGTACCGACTGAGCAGATCCTACTCGTACTGTACCACACAAAAACAATATCCTCACACCTCTCACTTATCGCGGTATTCCTACAACCTGCACACCATACCCCACCTGTCAGATTGCACGAGTTTTTTCAAGCCGTTACTTTATCACACTCACAGTCGCAGGAGGTCTCCTTTCCGGTCATTCACGTGCGGTAACTCTCTCCATACCCTTATCCCGGAGCTTCCCGCCGATCCACTCGGTGCCACGTCGACGACAGCAACCACCGAAAGTTTGATATGCACACTGTGGGGTATTTGTGGGGATTCGGTTCGGTTCGGCTTTAGTGACGTAGCGTGGGGATCAGAGCAAGTGCACTGCAAAGTGACGTGTAAGAGGAAGAGTAAAGTGCGACTTGCGCTTTCTTATATAGCGAATATAGGGGGGCCACGACACATCCAAGGTAATCAGAGCAATAATATGACACCTTGACACAAACCGTTACACCCAAGTCTACCGTCTCGTGAAAAAAAACAACGTTGCACCGTGCATAAGTCTGAAATCCATAACCTCCCTTGCCAAAGTTTATTGGCACAAGCCGACGGTGAAAAATGTCATGCACCGAAGGTGAAAAGTGACAAAAGTCGACTTAGCTGCATGTCCATTGGTTGAATGAGACTAGCGGCTTTTTTGAATCAATTGATAGAAGCGGTTTAAGAGTGATTGTATTATTTGTGGGGTTCTTCTAATATCCAAGAGTATTTTCCCCGAATTTATGAAAAATTAATTTAATTAATTATTGTCAGAAATTAGCGAAATTTGACAGAAAATAATTCTACATCTCCCAATTCTGCCCTAACCCAATACAAGTCACGGGTAGAATACGACAGGGGGTCTGGATTTTTATTTAATTTAATTTCGAATTCGTACCTTTTGTGATTATGTAAGAGTTGGGGGTTTGGGGGGTTTTACCTGATTTTCCGGGGAAATGACTTATAAAATCCAATAAATTGAGAATAAATTGAGAATAGCCGGGATAAGCTCCCAATTGGCTTTGTGAGTCATTTTACCACATTTCTGATAGTTTCTCGCTAATAACAGCCCTGTTTCCATTTATTCCGATTTATTTCGAATTTGTAAAAAATCAGGGAAAATCAGAAAAACTCCAGAAAAATCAGAGAAAATCAGAGAACCTCATTCCATCATTCAAATCATTAACTATGTACATTTGCTAAACTTCCACTCATTCACCCTTCGTAGTCGCCACATCCTCGACGGAAAACCGATCTCCTGAAAGACCAAACTTGCCAAACTCCTGAGCTCCAGGGCCAAATCCATCAGTTGTAGTGACACCCTGGCTTCTCAAATAATCCACACCCGCCAGCCAATCAACAGTGTGGATAGGAGATCTGATGATACTCTCGTAAATCTCATCGCTACTTCCAAACGGTTTTCCAGAAGCGTTTGAGATAACTTCAGGCAATTCCTTTGAAAAATCCGGTTTCAGATTGAGTTTCTGACACTCCTGATCCAGTTGATCAACCACCTTTGTCATAATAGGTGAATGAAACGGAGCAGAGACATTGAGAGGAATGGCTTTCAACACTCTGACCTTTTGTTCTTTCAGGTGCAGGATCAGCTCCTCAATAGCCTTCTTTTCTCCACTGAGTACAATCTGACCCTCCGAATTGATATTGGCCACATTAGCCCCCTCCCATCCTTCACACAGCTCCACCACTGTTCTAATGTTCACCTTTTTAGGCAGCACCAAAGCCACCATAGCTGTTTGTTTTCCGCAGTTGTCAGCAGCTTCCTGCATGCATTCTCCTCGTCTTCTCAACAATCTCGCAGTCTTTTCAATATCCAGCATCTCTGCACATACCAACGCCGTGTATTCTCCGAGAGAGTGCCCCATGAGATAATCATATCCCTTGTTGGCTCCCATATTCATGTAAGTGTACACAGAAGCGATCAGGATACCCGGCTGGGCATTCTCAGTGCGTGTAGCAATCTCCATTTGCTCTTCTGGGGTTCCTTTGGCTAGACCACTGTACACATCATGAGCGTCTGGGTTCATGGTGCTGGTACATCTTCTTAGAGTCTCGTTCATGGTGAACTTGAGCATTCCCGGGTACTGTTGACCCTGTCCTGGGAAGAATGCTGCTCTTTTGAGGGCCATAGCAGATCACTTGAATTGACTGGTTAGCTGTGGTTGAGCTTAGCTTCCTGTATTTAGGCGCACTAAGATTAAACTCCCAACATGCATGATACGAAGTGGCGATGGAACACTGCAAGATACACCACACAACACCACACAAGATATAAGCGCCCACACCTAGGGCACCATGAACCCCCTACTCTCGTTTCTGTTTGACCATCCAAACCCGTCGCAAAAGTTCCGAGACCAGGTGGCCCAACTGGCTCATTCCAACTATGCCATTCTAGTCCCCCAAATCGCGCTGGACGATGTGTTTGAAGCGGAGCTGACACCCGAGGCGGTCTTCTCTCACGTGATCAGAATATCCCACACAGGCGAGAACCAGAGAGCGCGCTATTTTGCCTCGGTCAATGGGAAAACGGTCATTTTCAAAAACGACCAGGTCATGACTTATCGAGGCTACAAAAACAATGTCACGGTCAATATCCTCGGGCAGTACGTGTACACGCCGGTCTGTTGGTATTTGCCGAGGACGTGCTTCCAAAACTTTTTGGTGTACGAAATCAGCGGGTCTTTAACTGAGAAACCTCTGCCTGAGGCCCCAAAGGAGCAGGATCAGACGCAGTATGATGGCCCGAGCTTTGAGGATATCATGCTGATTTATCCGAATGTCGGACGACAACTTTCACGACTACTAGCGACAACTTTCGACAATTATACATCATCTGCAGCTAACACGGAGGAACTGGACCTGGAATTTGAACGTGCTACAGATCGAGCAATTGAGTACGTTCAGGCTATAGACCCGCTAATGGTCAGGAGGATTATTGAAGAACAGAGACTTACAGAGACTCAACTGGAGAAGAAAATTGATGAGTATGTGGAAAGTCAACTTTCGAGGAAACTGTGGAACGCTCTGGTTACATTGAGAACGTCAGAAGATGGCCCTTTGGACGAGGCGGTTGAGAGTATACGGCATTTGTCTCTCAACCAAGTGGATCTTCCAGAAAATGAGAAAAACTGGGAAGCAAAGGTGGTAGCAGCAGCTGATGTGCTTCAGACGTTGGCCAACACTTCTACGAATGAGTCGTTGCCGTGTAACTGTCGTTACCTCGAGAACACGCTCATGAAGTGTATTGATACATTGACAGATGACTCGATACGTGTGAATGCTGATGTTTTGGTTTCCTTGTTACTAGTGGTGGTAGCTAGAGCCAATGTGTCGCATCTCAACTCTACCATTTACTACATTCGATCTTTCTCTTCAAACGCTGTTGATTCAGGAAAACTGGGCTACATGTTGTCTACTCTAGAAGCAGTCATGTACCATATTGGAGAGAACAGGGAGCAACTGGAGGCTTTATCGGAAGCTAACAAATGGTTCTTTGAGCGTGTGGAGAAGGGCGATTTATCTGAATTCGACTTTGAACGTCCCTCGATGAAATCTGGCCTTCAAAGGGACGCTGAGGACTGGAAAAGTGTGTTTTCAGCCACTAATCCAGCGGGAGAGAGTGCTCTGATGTGTGCAGTGTCGTCTAATCAACAGGCTTCACTAACTTGTCTCTTGGACCACTTTGGATACTCTCAGGAAGATATTATTGCTGATAGATCTGTTTCTGGAAGCACTCTCTTAGTATCAGCTTTGAGAACGGAAAACGAAGATATCATCAAACTGGTACTTGATCGAGTGCGAGATTCACCTGGTCTCGCCCATTACCTCTCTGTTGGTGATGAATATGGCCGTTCAGTGGGTCATTACTTTTTCCACTCTCTGTACCTTCAACAACAGGTAGGAAGTCTCATCAACTGGACAGCTAGAGACAACCAAGGGCAGACTCCTCTATCGTCTCTATGTCGCTCATACGACAACCCAGATTACCATGCTTTGTTCAAAAACGCGCTCAAAACTTGCCTTGATGCTACTGGTATGGTAGACCTCAGAGTGCATACTGACGCTAAAGGGAACACTCTACTGCATACTGTGAGTGATGAGAAGGTGCTGAGCACGCTGCTGAATCATCCCGATGTGCTAGTCAACGTCAACCAGCCCAACAAACGAGGAATGACTGCTCTGATGGCTCATGCAAAGTATGCTCGTCTGAAAGCCATTCAGGTTCTGTGTAAGGATCCCAGAATCGATTTTGGACCGGTCGACAACAAAGGCATGAACGTGTTTGATATCGCACGTGACCGGAGAACTGCTGATTTTCTCGATGAGTGTTATTTATCTTTACAACCTGATCTCGGTGAAACAGACAAGTACTGTGAGATTCTACGGTCAGTTATCGCTGATGGGGAGCTGTGTTTTGTTATTAAGACACGTCAAGATGGAAAATTGTCTGCTGTTCGACGTCCATACTCTGATTTTGTCTTTCTACAAAAATGGCTGGCTCATGAACAACCATTATCGTGGTTTCCTGCACTTATGACACCCACTAACCCGTTTGCTATCCCTCATAGACCGTCACGTGAGATATTACACGCCATGCATCTTCGTTTGAACTTGTTTCTGAGAACACTCTTGTTACATCCTACTTTCTCTAATCATGAACTGTTATGGGAGTGGCTCTTAGTGCAAGATATCAGTCACACTCATCTGGCTGAGAGGACTACCAAGAAGCTGGAGAACAAAAAAGAGAAGGATTTGGAGGAGTACATTATTCTAGGAGAAGCTGAAATGGACGAGATTGAGGGCTTTGTTAGTCATGCTCTTCAACAAGTGGATCTCATGAGAAAAGCTACCATGAACCTGCATCAAGCATCGGTCAAAATGTGCAATGCTCATAGAGACTACTGCAAGTCATGGATGTTGATGAAGGAGACTGTTGATGGTTTGAAAGAAATTCCAGGTGAGTCTCCAAAGCAGAAGGTCATTGCTAACTTGTCTTCTGCTATGGTTACTCTTGGGGATACTTTCAGGATTAATAACTCCTCTCCGTTTGTCTTTTCTTGCTACATTGAGTCTCTTCAGAACATGGCTGATGCTACAACACTAGCTTTGGCTCATCCTCTGGCTCAAATTTCGCATTTGAGACTTCAGCAGATGTTGCTTGTGAAGCTCCAGGCTGACTGTGTGGCATTGTCTGAAAAGAAGACTTTTAGGGACTTTTTTCAAGATAGAGAGAAGGAAACGAGACTTATCAAGAACCGAATTCATATCACTGAGAATGAAATTAGACGACTTTCGATGGAAACGAAAAATGCTCAGATTACCTTGGCTTCTGAGTTGGGTGGATTTTATCAGGTTCATGAGCATGAGTTGACACTGAGTATTAGAAATCTCGTGTCTAGGAATATCAAGCGGCATAAGGAGTTGAAGGGGGATCTGGAGGAGATTCAGAGAAGATTCGAATGATTATTTATTAATAAAATTGTATATACTGAGAATATGGAGGTTGTAGAATTAAATGAGATTAAATGGGATTAAATTCAAATAAATCCGGAAAATTCAAAATAAATCAAAACAATTGAGAACAAATGCAACCAAGTCTGATAGGGTCTAAATAACAGGTGTGAGCTGTTATTTTAACCCATTCTGCAACACATCACTCCTGTGCGGCGTTTCACTGCACTTCTGTCTCATGACCTGCGTCTGATAAGTCAAAAATAAATAAAAATTAAAATCGCAAAAAATCGTAAAAAATCAAAATAAACAAATCACCTGAGAAACCAAAATAATTCAAAATAATTCAGAAAAAAATAGAAAAAATGGGGGAAAAAAACCCACCCAAACACTCCCATATACTCTACCGTTACACACCCTCCCACTAACCCCTTCACTAGACCCGCTTCATGGAACGTTAGCTCATCGATAATGTCTTAAACCGTCTAATGGGCTGATACGGCGTACCTTTTTCCAAGACACAAAACAAGAAAACCAAAGCATCGTGCGTGCATAGAAAGCGTTGGGGATGGGCCTTCCACACCATTTCCACAATTATATTTAACCATTTTTTGTGCTCGTATCCATTAAGTTCAATATTTGTCAACTCTCTCAGGCGTCATCCACGTGTGTGCATGTCAGTGGTCTTGGCTGCAGGAAGGGAGGCGGTGGTGAAATCTTTAGATGCACGCAATTGGATGGTTTTTGGGCGGATTTGAATTCTGAAAATTTCACGAGATGTGCAAAACTCCGGCGGTTTGATTAAACCAACCCCCGCTTAGATATGAGTGCTCCTTCCCCCAATATATTACCTCCACCTGCATAATCCCGCAAGGTTGCAATCAAGGTTCTGACTACCCAGATGGCATTTAAATTCGGCGATATCTCTCCTACGTATTATATACAAACACCATGCTGCGACTCACGAAAATGAAGCCGACACAGGCCAGTGTCCGAGCTGCCTTTACCCGAACCATTTCGTCTTCCTCTTCAACCTCCTTTGAGTACTCTTCCTACGTCAAGGGTACTCGTGAAATCAGCCATCGTAAGGTGCCTACCACTCGGCTTTCGGTGGAGGGTCCTATTTATGTTGGTTTTGACGGCATTCGTCTGCTGAACCTGCCTCATCTGAACAAGGGTAGTGGTTTCCCTCTGAACGAAAGACGCGAGTTTGGTCTGTCTGGCTTGCTTCCTTCTGCAGAAGCTACTCTTGATGAACAAGTTGACCGAGCTTACCAACAGTTTCTCAAGTGTGGCACTCCTCTGGCCAAAAACGGCTTTTGCACGTCTCTCAAGTTCCAGAATGAGGTTCTTTACTATGCTCTGTTGCTGAAGCACGTTAAAGAGGTCTTTCCTATCATCTACACTCCTACCCAAGGAGAAGCCATTGAGCAGTATTCGCGTCTTTTCCGACGTCCCGAGGGCTGTTTCCTGGACATTACATCTCCTTACGATGTCGAGGAACGTCTGGGAGCGTTTGGAGACCATGACGATATCGATTACATTGTCGTGACTGACTCTGAAGGAATTCTCGGAATTGGAGACCAGGGAGTTGGAGGTATTGGTATCAGTATTGCCAAGTTGGCTCTCATGACTCTGTGTGCAGGTGTGAACCCGTCTCGAGTCATTCCTGTGGTTCTGGATACCGGAACTAACAACCAGGAGCTGCTGCATGATCCTCTTTACTTGGGTCGAAGAATGCCCCGAGTGAGAGGTAAACAGTATGACGATTTTATTGACAACTTCGTGCAATCAGCCCGAAAACTGTACCCCAAGGCTGTGATTCATTTTGAGGATTTCGGACTCACCAACGCCCACAAGATTCTGGACAAGTACCGACCTGAAATTCCCTGCTTCAACGACGATATCCAGGGTACTGGAGCAGTCACTCTGGCCTCCATCACTGCTGCTCTCAAGGTTCTGGACAAAAATATCACCGATACGCGAATTCTCGTCTATGGAGCTGGATCGGCAGGTATGGGTATTGCCGAACAGGTGTATGATAACCTGGTGGCTCAGGGTCTGGATGATGTTCAGGCTAGACAGAATATCTTCCTGATGGACCGACCTGGACTCCTGACAACTGCTCTCTCTGATGACCAAATGTCTGATGTTCAGAAGCCGTTTGCTAAAGACAAGGCCAAGTATGAGGGAGTAGATGTCAAGACTCTGGAACATGTAGTTGCAGCAGTCAAGCCTCATATTCTGATTGGCTGTTCCACTCAGCCTGGAGCTTTCAACGAACAGGTCGTCAAGGAAATGCTCAAACATACTCCCCGACCCATCATTCTCCCTCTGTCTAACCCTACTCGTCTGCATGAAGCTGTTCCTGCAGACCTGTACAAGTGGACTGATGGCAAGGCTCTGGTTGCTACTGGCTCTCCTTTCGATCCCGTCAACGGTAAAGAGACGTCTGAGAACAACAACTGTTTTGTCTTTCCTGGAATCGGTCTGGGAGCTATTCTTTCTCGATCCACTCATATCACCAACACCATGATTGCTGCTGCTATCGAGTGTCTCGCTGAACAGGCTCCCATTCTCAAGAACCACGATGAGGGAGTGCTTCCTGATGTGACTCTCATTCAGATCATTTCTGCTCGAGTGGCTACTGCTGTTGTACTGCAGGCCAAGGCTGAGGGAATTGCAAAGGTCGAGGAAGAGTTCAAGCCCGGAACTAAGGAACATGTGCAGATTCCCGACGGATTTGACGAGTGTCTGGCCTGGGTAGAGACCCAGATGTGGAGACCCGTCTATAGACCTCTCATTCGCGTCAGAGAGTATTAGGAGATATATGAGATGATATAAAGAATATATGACAACCTTATAAGAGTACAAAGGAGTTAATTCAAAGATGTAGTAGCCCATAATCAGACTGGCATATACTGTAAGTCGGCACTACCGGTAGTAAAGATTTGGCTCCTCTTCCAACAAAGTTACTTATCAGTTGTTGATGTTAAAAGCTACTTTTACTTAAGCTTTTGTTGGTCATACACTTATAGGAGTGTCAGTCACCCAATAACATCTCCCCTTATCATAAGACACTCAACAAACGGACTCCGAGACTGTCAGAATTCAACGGTTAAAAGCAATTCCTTGTGGTGAAAATAGTCCTCTGTTGATCCAAACAACCCATTTTTCCAGTCACATGACATTTCACCCCATTTCCACATCTCAAAACCGCCCATTATTTATCCCCCCCTTCTATCATCTCCACCCCTCTTCGCCGTGTGGTTTTTTAGCATGCATACATCGACTTGAATTAAGGTTTTGGAATAACCAAGAACTGTCAGAAGTGTCCATGAAACACCTATATTAGCAGCTCAAACCCATTAAAACCTCGTTAGTTGTACTCCCCCCACTCCGCTCTACCTCCTGCCCTAACCCCCGTCTCTCTACGCCCAATTTTCGCGTACTTCCCCACATGCAGCGCACGCATAATCTGGGTTTTGAAAAATGAAATTGAAAAACGTCCGCCATCAAAACACGACAAACTCCTTCAGCACGATGAAACGCGACGACGAAAGCGTAGATTCGCGAGACCCGGTTGATGCTCCGCCGCCAAAAAAAAGAAATGTCGGAACACGTGCTTTGAGAGCCTGTGATATGTGTCGTCATCAGAAGACAAGATGTTTTCCAAAACCCGATGGACCTGGCTGTTTGAGATGCCATGTGCTGAATACAACTTGCTCGTTCATTGACGGCGATAAAGACGACTTTGAAGCGTCTCAGAACCAAAAGGCGTTCCAAAAAGTGCCGGATGAGGTCAACACACGTTTGGACAGGATAGAACGGACTATGGAGAGTATGATGGAGATGATGAGGGAGCTGAAGGAGTCAAAGAAGCCCACGGTAGCTTCAGCTGGACGTCTCACGCGTGCTACAACTGCGTTTTCGCCTGCTACAGCTGCGGACTTCAACTATCGAAACGTGATTGCCTCGTTTGGTACTCCTGCTGTGCAGTATGTGACGTCACCGTTCCAGATTATTGCTGGAATACTCCCCGAAAAGCACATTCCGTTGCCAGTACAACGACTAATGAACCCTCAAATGGTACTCCATGACCAGGATGTCATTTCTATGGACATTGTCAGTGAGTCTATGGTTTTGAGATTCTTACAAGATTTCCGTCAAAATTGCGGAAGATGGGTTTCTTTTCCATTGGACTTACCTGCAGACCAGCTGCTGGTGAGAATCAGACAAAGATGTTCTCTACTGTTAACTGTCGTTTGCTGTGTGTCGTTACGATACAACCCTCATATGGCAGAGTACAAGGCTAAGGTGTACCCTTTGTTGCTGAACAAACTACAACAAGAACTGACGGCTTCTTTGTTAGTCGTCCCCCAAACAATCGAGTTCATGCAGGCACTTACCCTTCTATCCATTTACGGTCTGTCGTTATCAGCTAAGGAGTTTGTCATTGATTCGTGGTTCATTTCGTCTGTAGCCTTGCAGCATTTCATCACTAAAGATGCTCTAGGCTTGGTTATGTCTGCTGATGGTATTTCTCCAGTCACTGAGTTTGATGAGGTCACTACTTATCGAGTATGGAACCATCTATGTCTAGCTCATTTGGTCAACTGTGTTATGACAGGCCGAATGTGTATCCTTGACGAAATCAGACTGGACCAATGCAGACGTTCACTTGATTTGTCATCTGCTACAAATTTTGATGGCCGAATGATTGCCGAAATCTCGTTCCAGTTGATAGTCTATAACTTCATTGAGACGTTACAACCTCTACAAACGTTTGAAGATGAACTAGCTCAATGGCTGGAGGAATGGGGATATCTGTTTGAACAGCCTACTACTCAGTTTACAGAAATGGGGTACCATTATGGATATCTAGTGGTACTCTATCATTCTCATTATAGATCTCTGTATCTGAAAAAGAAGTCGGAGAGACCAAACAACTCAGATGTGAATGATAAGAGAGGATT
Organism: Yarrowia bubula; assembly: GCA_900519075.1. Lineage (NCBI taxonomy): Eukaryota > Fungi > Ascomycota > Dipodascomycetes > Dipodascales > Yarrowia > Yarrowia bubula. Next base: position 357,185 of record ULGX01000006.1, read on the forward strand.
CACTTCTTTGTTGGAACTTACAGAGTTGTCAGATTCGGTCTTTGATCCGTTTGCATTAGGACTGGTATCTGATGATCCTCAATTCACTGTTGTTTCAGATGTGCTTGAAGAAGTGAATCTTTCCACTCTCTACAAAATGGCTTCTCTCGGCAGAAAGGTGATTGATGGACTGCTCAATGTCGCTGATGATGAGTACTTTAGACATCTCTCAGATCAGCTACACTTTTCCGGTGTCTTTACAGGCTTGTTACTCTGCAGAATGATGTCAGTCATCAGAGATAGACAGGCTAACAAGAAACCAAACTCCGCTTCTGATGCTAAAGAGGCTTCAGAAACACACTTCCAGACTGTCGCAGACGTGGATGTGTGGATTAGAGAAATGTTGAGCAAGGTGGTGGCTCTTTCAAAACGTTTCCATCAGAATACGTCGTTGAACACGGACTTGGTGAAGAAGTATGCTCAGGCATTGGACGAGAACATTGCACTGCTAACCTCAGTGGTGGATGTTCAGTATTAGCAAAACTAACTGTATAATAGATAAGTAAACCTACACCCCGTACGCTCTAAAGCATGCATTAATCTAAAGTCCTCCATGCAAATAAATACCGTTCCCTCTTTCTTCTTCTTTTTCCTGTCACCCATCCTGCTCCTGTTCATCATGCAGTCTGGCACTGAACACATCATCATTATCGTCCACTGTGTAATACAAATCCTCCTCTGTAGCAGGAGGCAGTTTTAACACAACCTCATCACTGAACATGGCTTCATCGTCTAAGGAAATCAGCAACGACAGTGAAATCTCAGAACTTTTCTGATAATCAGGATTCACTCGGTACGATTTCCCTCGTTTCAGAATCTTACCCTCTCTAAGAGCTCTCTGAAGAGCCATAGTGGCAGCTTGCACGAATTTAGGATCCACCGTATCAGGATTCGTATCCGAAGCAATCCACTTCCAAATCTGCTGAGCACTGGCCTCTTCTCCTCCAGACTTTGCTTTCAGCGTATCAATGAGTAGATCCTCGTAATTGATGGACGAAAGCAGCCGTCTGTTGCTCTTGGTGGTATCTGTCTTGTTTGAGTTCTCCAGCTGCATCTGAAGCACAATGGAATGCGTTTGAGGCGAGTAAATGGGCAATTTCGGCACATTGTTTTCTGCGTACAGAATAAGTTCCACCAACTGAGCTTTTGATAACGAGCTCAAGTAAGTCTTTTTAACCTGAGTAGAGAAACCTTCTCCAGACTTGCCTGTTTCCAACTGTCTTTCTCGTCTTTTTGGTTGACAGTACTTGCAAAACCACTGAGCATCAGCCACATCTACCACAAGTCTATCAATGGGCGGGTTGTGACACAGCTGATGATACGGTGTTCTACACTCGTCACAAAACACAATCTGATTGGATTTGGGCGAGTTGCCACGGTGGCACAAACGGCACACGTTATCCAGCACAGAACCACCCGTATCAGATGTGTACCCTGCATGGTTGGAGTTGTGACGCTCACGCGAAGGAGGTACAGGAAGCATCTGCATTTGGGGTTTCAGGACAGCTGAGCCCTTTCTGGGACCTCTTTCGATAGGAGACAAGTCCGAGTCGGCCGAATCTGTGCCTGCAGACGTGCCTGTGGGCTCCTCATCTTCTCCAGCGCCCGAATTGAAGTCAAAGTCGCCATCGTCGTTAAAAACGGGTCTCGGCGTCTGCCGGGTATGACTGTGTGAGTGTCGAGGGTGAGCGTGGCCGTGGGTCTGTTTGACGGGTTTTTCGATTTTGCGCCGCTTGTCGTCGTGCGTCCAATCGGTGTCGGACATGGGTTGTGTGACTGTGACTGCTGTGACTGACTCGGGCTGAAATCTGGTGATATTAATTTAAGCTAGCCGTGCTACAGGTAGGGTAACTGGGAGAGCGAGGATGTGGCAGGGGGTAGATAAGAGATTTTGATAAGCGAGAGGTGGGAGATGGGTGGTATACAGTGGCTAAGCAGGATGATGGAGTTGTAGAAAGATGGCTGTGTTTTTGAGAGAGTTGAGAGTGTTTCAGTTGTGCAGTTTTGTTCTCATTGTGCTCTAATTAGAGTGATTACGAGATGTCTGGTGGTGGTTGTTGAGAAAAGAAATTAGGGTAAATACTCGTTTAAACAGTTATAGCTCAGCTGTTTTGTGTTATTTTTGTCTGTATTTTATTTCTCCCGATTTTTTCCCATTTTTTGTCAATTTTTCAGTATTTTTCAAAGTCTCTAATTTTCTCATCCACTCACACTCTAACATGCACGGCTAATTTTGATCACAAGAGCAAGTGTGGAGGTGGAGGAAATACGGACGAGTGTGGAAAATCCAGTAAATTCGCAAAAAAAAAAAAAAGCAAGGAACTCGAAGTTACCATTTTTGTGGTTATTTCCATATTCCTTCCATTGCAATTCGCTCAACTCTTCATGAACATGAAAGTTGACATTGTCTGCCAAGCTCGATATCCACTTGCAATTTAGCTTGTCTAAATAGCTCCAAATAATTTTAGTGCCTGGACCCAAACCCAACAACCCAACGTTTAGTCAGCGAATGTGATGGAGTAATACAAAGCAAGCACTGTGAGGTGGATATATTGCTTACGTAACACGTAGCTAAGCATTTTTTCCGCATTTTTTCAGTGCGGCTTATAGGCTTGCGTCTCATTCGCGGACTGCTGCAAGGGGCGCTAGCGTGTAAATGTGGGGAGTGTTTTTTGGAGCTATTTATAACACAATGAGAAATTGGTCAAAACAGCCAAAAACGTGTTCCACGGAAGCGTACGGGTCGGGGGAGTGGTATTACGAAAAGAAAATGAGAAAAAAGTGCTTGGAATGAGCTGTAGGTTGCTATATTCTGTATAGCAGACAGGGAATGTTTAATGTTCGTTTAATGTTTGTTGACATTACTCTTCCCAATGACAATAACACACCATAAAACATGATACCAGAACTACAGGAATACCATAGATACCACACTGAAACACGTGTAACACACGTAACACACCTACACCTACACTGTATGTGAACCCGAAAACAGCCCACCAGCACAGTTTCAGCCTTACACCAGCCCAGCCTTACACCAGCCCAGGAATGGGCGTCGTTTCTTTAGCTGGACCGCCTGTTTAGGCAGTGGACATACACGGTGCGGCTGATGGGCTAGCTTGGTCCAGGGCTGAAACGGGTCGTACAAGTACAGTAGCGTTGCATTTACATGGCGTAATGAGTTGGTGGTAAGTTGATGATGTTCAGAAGTTGAGATATTCACGGGTAATGAGTTAATATATCTCAGTTATGGAATGTGTTGATTAATTGGCTGTATTATTAATACGCTTATGGCAATTTATACCATGTGGTTGTTGATTGTACTAAAAGCGCACCGTCCTGCTTTCTTCTGACACCTCCTTTGGTCAATGTCGTATCACATCCACACATCAGACTATATATATACCATGATCCACCATTGAGTCTCACCAAACACAATGGTTTCCATCCACCTCACTCTCCTCACTCTGGCCACTTTGGCTTCGGCTCAAAACCCTCTGGTTGCTGCTATGGCTTCCAACATTGTTCGGGGCATTGTTGCAGCCAAGACAGATTCTTCGGTCTCTGACGCCTCTGCTTCAGCTGAAATCCAGGCAATTATGGATATTGTGACCAAGAACAGCAATGTGGATGCTTTCCTGCAAACTGCTATTCCTCAGGCTATTGCTGGACTTAATACTGACAACTTTCCCCAACTGCTCAGCCAGGCAGGAGCCACTCTGGACGCGTTTGAGGGTTCTCCTGACTTCCAGAGCGTTCTGACTTCTTTTAGAGCTGTTCTGTCTCATTATGATCCTGCTCAGGCTCGTCAGAATGTCGTCAACAACCTCAAAAACCCTCTGGCTATCATCACTCCTGGTCTGCCTACCCTGACACCTCAGTTCCCCAGCGAATGGGCTTCTGCTACTCAGAAAGTGCTTGATTTGGTCTCTGCTCTTGGACTGTTTGAAGCTCAGGCCGTTAGCACTCCTGAGGCTTCTACTTCTGATGCCACAACTTCGGAGGCGTCTACTTCTGAAGCCAGCACTGAAGCCAGCACTTCTGAGGTCCCCACAGTGACTTCTGATGCCTCTTCTGCAGAGTCTAGTGCCACAGGGGCTGCCTCTTCTGATGCCTCTTCTGATGCCTCTTCTGAAGCTTCCACTGAGACTACAGCTACTGAGACTTCTTCTGACGCCTCTGCCTCTTCTGCAACAGCTGCTTCTTCTGCCTCTTCTGCCTCTTCGGACGCCTCTTCCGATGCCTCTTCCACAGCTGCCTCTTCTGTCACTGCTTCTACTGAGGCCACCACTCACATTACCACTACTGCCTCTACTGGTACTGTCACTGAGAGCTCCTCTGCCTCCACCTCCTCAGCCTCTGCCACTTCTATCGCTACCACTCCATCCTCCAACTCAACTTCAGCTGCCCCCATCACTACAGCTACCTCTGCCCCTATCACATCCATCCACAACTCAACCAACACCACCCACTCCTTTACCCCTACGGGAAGCGAGACAATCACCCCTACCCTGATCAACGGGGGAGGTCACGTGACTGCCGGAGTGGGAGCTCTCGCCCTTGTTCTTGGTGTTCTTGTCTTGTAGCCCTGACTCTCGACAAGCAAACAGTGTATCCCTTAATATAGTAAATGTAAGATTAGTATGTATGTAAGTATGGTATGTACGATAGAGTAACGTAGAGAGTAGGGTACGTAGGGTAGTATGGAATGAACGGTACACTACTACAATACATACCCGGTACAGCACGAGTAATGGTCCATACCATGTGTGTACTTTCAGTGTTTTGTTTTATTGAGGTCGTGCTGTTGTTGGACTACGCTAACACTGCATTAGCGTCTAGTTACGTCCTTGTATGGCCCGAAAAGGATGCAATTAACGTCACATAATAATAATGCGAAAATTACACGCCCTGCTTTTCTGCTTGGGGACACCCCTTTGGTCTAAGCGAGATAATAACAGACGGATGGGGATGCCGGTGAAAATATCCCAGTTCTATACGCAGTTCTGTACGCAAATACGATCCTCACCCGTACCGACACGTTGACGTGTGGTAGTGTTTAATAACACGGCATCTGGGCCGGTGGGCGTTTTTCCCGCTTCTTTTTTGGTCATCTATTTTTGTCACTTATTTATCTATCCCCCCTGCCAACCACGCTAAAATAAGGTGGGAAAAACAGGAACAAGAAAAGGTACAGAGGAATGTATTGAGAGTTGTAGTGTCACGTTACCAGACATTCCAGAGTAGCAGAGTAACACAGAACCGAGTGCTCTGTACACCCGTGTCTGTTTGTATCTGTTTGTGTCTGTCTGTGTCTGTACCGGCATTATTATCACATGTTTGCGCGTCCAAGACGCCTGTCCAACAGGTCTGTCCTGAATCGGCCTCACAAGTGACACCCTATCTATGTTTAAATGTGGCCCACCCGTGCACACGCCGAAAGCAGCGTCTTAGTGTGACAGAAGCAGGAGATAGCAGGGGAGGGGAGTTATGGAGATGATTGAAAATGGCCTCATCAAGAAACGACAACGATTTTTTCAAAATTCTTTGAAATTTTTTCGAATTCCAATTCTTGCGGCTTCATTCTTGTACAGTACTTGGTCATCCACCAGTTCCCTCCGATGCGGCTGCAATACTAACTCCACGCTAACACGTAACTCACGCTAAGCTAGACCCTTTTTCGCGAGTCTAACCCAGGGAGCACCCTACCGGATGTGGATAAGATGTGATCAACAGAGGAGATGAGGTTGAGATCTGAGATCTGAGATGTGCGAGATGTGCGAGATCGACAAGATCGATGAGCGGAATTGAGATACCTGATGTTCATAAGACAGTACAGTCTGATGTGACCCCCTCCAAAGGCCCACATTTCCCCATCTGTTGCCATCTCTTTTCATGTCCACCATTGTTCAATATTACACTACACGCGCTAGTCAAACAAAGCCACTCTGTTAAGCCGTGTATACAGATACGTCCCCCCTTCTCAAACCCCAACAGTACATAAACCACCTTCCATCCCCCCTCTAACCCCATCAACCGACCACTTTCACTCTTTTCTACTATGCAGTTTTCTCTTGTTCTTGTCGCTGCCTTGGCTGCAGTTGGAGCTCATGCTCAAGCCGGTGAGTTTACCACTATCACGACAGTTCTGCCTGTCGCCTGTCCTACCCAAGCTCCTCCGGGGCTTGCTACCTGCCAGACCGCCTGTAACCAGGTGCTCACTAACTACATCACGTGTCTGGGTCTGCTCGATTGCTTGTGTCCCATTATCGTGCAGCTTGGAGACATCGTCACCGAGTGTCTGCTGTGTCTGCCTATTTTTGGCCCTCTGCTGCGGTTCATCACTGACGACGTTCTCAACAACCTGCTGGGCTGCAACGTTGCTGCTACCACCACCAGCGGTGTGTGTCTCGGACCTGCTACGCTGACTCTTGCTCTGCCTACCACTTCCGCCACATCTGCCGCTGCTACCACTGATGCCCCTACTACTGACTCTGCTTCTGCTTCTGATTCCGCTACCGGCTCTGCCTCTGCTACCGATGGCTCTTCTGCTACTGACTCTGCCTCTGCCACTGCTACCGATGGAGCCTCAGTCTCTGTTTCTGCTGCCACTACTGCCTCTGACGCCTCTGCCACTGACGGATCTGGAGCCTCTTCTGCATCTGCCACTGACGGATCTGGAGCCTCTTCTGCATCTGCCACTGACGGATCTGGAGCCTCTTCTGCATCTGCCACTGACGGATCCTCTGCATCTGCCACCGACGGTTCCGGTTCTTCTGCCGCTGCTACTGACTCTGTGACTTCCGGCTCTGGAGGCGGTGTTGGCACCGAAGAGACCTCCACTGGTGCTGCTGGCTCTGCTACTGGTTCTGCAGGTGCCTCTGACGGCTCTGGCTCCGCTACTGGTACTGCTGGAGCTTCCGACGGCTCTGGAGCCTCTGCCACCGATGCTGCTACTGGTTCCGCTGCTACCGATGCTACCGCTACTGACGGATCTGGTGCCACTGCTACTGACGGCTCTGGAGCTGCTTCTACTGGTGGTGCTGGCTCTGGTTCCGAGGGCTCTGGAGCTTCTACTGGCGGATCTGGATCTGGATCTGACGGTTCCGGTTCTGCTACTGGCGGTTCCGGATCTGGAGCTTCTGGATCTGGTGCTGCCACCGGTGGTTCTGGCTCTGGCTCTGGCTCTGGAGACTCTGGAGCAGGAGCTTCTGTCACTGGCGCTGCCGACGCATCTACTAACTCAGTCACCAACTCTACCGTCCCCAAGACCCTCACCGAGACCGCCTACGTCAACTCCACCGTGGCCACCGTCACCATCACCTCTTGTGACGACCACCACTGCCACGAGATCCCCGCCACCGTGATCACCACCGTCACCAGCGGAGTCACCGTCACCCTGACTGTCCCCTGTGAGACCACCACCGAGTCTTCTGCTACTCACCTGGCTTCCACCGTGCCTTCCCCTGCCCCCAAGCCCACCTCTTCCAAACCTGGACCCGCTCCTTCTCCCGAGACTTCCAAGCCTCCTGCCCCCAAGCCTACCCCCGAGACTCTGACCGTCTCCACCGTCAAGTCCACTGCTACCCTGACTCTGACCTCCACTGTGCCCAAGCCCAACAACTCCACCATTCCTCCTCCTCCCGTTCCCCAGCCCACTCTGCCTACCCAGATTCCCGTCAACGGAGCTGTTCAGCAGGGAGCTAACGTGGTCGTTGGAGCCCTTGTTGGTGCCGCCGTCCTGTTTATGTAGGTAACACCGTTCTAACTCTCAGAGTAGACCGCAGTTCTACCCATGGATACCTTTAATATATGAGATTAAAATGATATAAAAAAAAAAAAAAAGAATTGTAGCCATAACGTAGTACCCTGGTAGTAAGGGGGACTTCAATAGATGATTACAAATAGACATCGGATCCGGGATGGAAAGTCATGGAACTTGTTTCTGACATGTGGGGCAGAGTGGTCATGATTCTAGTGTTGCACAACATACTCTAGGCAAGTGTAGGAGGTATACCATTGAACATAGGTATAAGGACTCATGGGAAAGAACAATGTTTAAGTGTATGTTGAAAGGAACAAAATCAATGCCCTCTAAAGTATCAAATGCAACATCCAGAGCTTTTTCAATTTCAGGTGCTATATTAGTTCAGAGTTTTGTTAGCAAATAGTAAGCTTTGGTCATTGCCATCAAACTCCCAACCAATTGATGAAAGTACTTACCCTTTTAATTGGCCAAAATCCCAATGAACAATACTACCCTAGAACTCCTCCCCAAGCTCAAAACCATTATAATCGATTTACACCTTCACAAACTACCCAAATCAGCTCCAAACTCCTCCCCTACACATACAAAATCTTCCACAAAAAACACCCCAGTTTTTCCACTCAAACCTTCCCTTCAAAACACACCATATTATCCAGAACCCATTATACAGAAGGCAAACATACAGATAAAGAAACTGTCAATTTTTTGCCAAATTATCAAAATTTTGCCTCGTTTTTTTTCCAAATTTCCCGTCACTCCATTCCCACTGCTCACATTGGTTCCTTTGAAGTGGCCTGTTTTACACTCAACTCCCAAATTGCTGTGAGAATGATTCGAGTATAAGTAATAGCCAGAACCACACCATCCAGACGCGTATATAAACCTTGTAGCGCTCTATAAATCGGTATACACTCTCGTAGCCCCCATCTGATGTGAAATTGTTTTTGAAAACCCCAAATCAACCCCCAAACCCTCCTCCTGCACTACACCTCCCATCTATTAAGTTCCACCAACATCACAGGTTAAGGTTCAGTCTCTGAAAATTCAGATCACACGCCAATGCTGGCTTCACGGGTCTTGAGGAATGCGTACACGCGGCGCATGATGGCCGAGCTGGCGCGCAAGGGCGAGCTGCTGGGTCCAAGGCCCAAGCTGGACCCGGCCACTAAACGAATCCGCCGTGAAACCATCCAGATAGCGCCTCCGAGCGACTCACGAGACGCCAGTTTGTTTTTCCACACGGGCCAAAGAGAGAGGGAAGGAGCTCCGGTGGTGCAAGTGAGCGTGGACAATGTGGTCAGTCGCATGCAACTCAAGGAGGTGGAGAGAGTTGTTGAGGAGGGAGGGATCAGACAAAAGGAGGAAAAGCATACACATACGACAGAAACGACAGAAACGATTCAAACGACAACGACACAGCATCCAGATACACCAGATCAGTACCTATTCGCCGAATTTGGTGCTGAGGAAGTCACTCCACGACCTGTTTTGACACTCAACAAGCCATGGATTTTGGAGATTCATAGAATGCTGGATGAGGACAGTCCTATGATAGAGCTGCAGAATCATATCACTCACGGAGTCCGCAAAGGATACATTTTGCCAAGGGAAATGAGAGGATACTTATTTACTTGTCTCTACGCGAAAAACAAGCTCAAAACGGTCGTGTCTCTGAGCCACAAGCTCAACTGCATCGAACTCACGCCCAACGAGTTTGCCCAAATCCTCTCCAGTGCCGTGCAAACCAACCAATGGAGAGCAGCGTACCGGCTGATGAACCGGAACTGGGATCTGGTCGAAGTTGGACCTCCCACTGTCTCTCTCACAGCTCTAAAGGTGTTTATCAACACGGACTTTTCGATAGCACGGTCGTTTGTGCACCAACTGATGCAGGACAAACGGTTCTGCCAATCGGAGTTGGAACAAGTCGTATACGTGTACCTGCATGGAGCTCGAACGGTGGCTCTCAACCTGGAGGAAATGATGCGGTTTGCGACCCAGTACCAAAAGATGCCGTTCATGGAGAAAAACAAAATCATGAAGGAAATGGCAAGAGGCTTCCACCAGCTAGGAAGCGCCAAACAGGTGAAAATCTTCCAAAGCCAGCTGTGCACCCGAGGTCTAGATAAAATCCAGGGGGTCAAAGAAGCCATGTTTCTGAGATACCTGTACCTGGGCAACTTCAAAAAGGCGCGGCATTTCCTCGAAAACGGGTGGTATCACAAACACAGAGCGGTGCTTTCAGGTTACATGGCTCTAGTTCAGAGATCGGATTGGGATGGTGTTCTACAGTTGCATGATATAAATCTCGTTGCACGAGTTACGCCGGTCAAACACAGCTACATCAATTGTGCGTTGATTGAAGCGGTTGGAGCTACTTTGGGCATGGATGAGGCCATTGAACAGGCCAAAAAGCATCCTGTGACGCCTCAGACGGTGGTTTCGCTGTTCAAGGTGTACTGTCTACATTATCCTGAACAAGCTGGCGATTTGGAGCGTCTTTTGTCCTCTCCGGGGGTGTCTGAGGTGCGACAATTGACCAAAAACCTGGACCTGAAAAACCTGGTTCCCATGATGTTGCTGAACACTGGCGACATTCGAAACGCAGTGTCTATTGCTGCATTTCAACAAGTGCATCTCAAGAGAAGACGAACCATTGAAGCTTTGGTAAAACTAGGTAAGCCCGAACGAGCATTCAAATTCTACACTCTGCTCATCAAGACCGAAATTCCGTTGTCTGAACATGACTACTTCACCATGATCCGAGGACTGTGCAAGAAAAACTTTCTGGAGCTTGCAGAAGAGCTCTATGAGCATTTAGACAAGGCCATTCCCGTTGGAACATGGAGAAAACGGATTTGTCGACTGGATATCGCTCTTCTGCGGTCCAAGAGAGCCGATATGAGTGCTCTAGACACCTCTACAACGGCCAGAGCCATTCTAATGAAGCACATCAAATACTACTGTAGGGAAAAGCTCAAGCGAGAAAGCTCGGTGCTTGCATCTCCAAAGTACACCACAATGTGCGGATACGAATGGGTGGCTATAGCCAAACTCATGGTTGAACATGGGCTGTTTTCTGAAGCACGCGAATTGCTCACCAGAACCACCATTGAACTGCCCATGGCCTATGCTCTTTTGGCTGAGTGTCATGCTCGTCTAGGAAGCGTGTCTGAGATCCGTAAAATGATCAAAGACATGAAAGCCAGCGGAGTCCGAGCAGACCAGACGTACAAGGCTTTGTCGTCTTTGACAGAGTACCAGTATGGAACTGGTTTGACGGCGGTTTTGGAGCAGCTCAAGGTGATGATGGATGCGAGACATACTCAGGCAGTCGAGGAACAAGTCAAGTTTCTCGAAGTGTTGGTGAGTGGTGTTGATGGAGGGGAGATTATGATGGACGATGAGAACATTGACGAGGAGTACATTGAGGAGAACATTGAGGAGGAGGTGGAGGAGGAGGAAAAAGCACTACAGTAGTAGTTTGTATATAGTATAGCATGAACAAAACAAGTGGAGTAGTTGGGAGTTTAGTTGAGTAACACGTACTTGTACGCAATGGAATGGGATGAAAATACATAAAATATGAAACAAAGACATGAGCGAATGGCTGTATTTTCATCTATTTGTGTGAAGTACCGGTACTTGTGAAACTTGTTATGTTGATCAGACTATACCACATTTCTATCCTCCTTGTCTGAATATGCACAGCACCAGTCTCAACCCAGTCCAATTCGGGCTGGGTTCTAGTGGAATCAGGTCAATAGGGGATTCACAAGTTAATACAAAGCGCTCTATGATGTTGCAATACCACTTGTGCCAAGGCCTATAGCCCCGGATTAAGGGGTGGAGTAAAAACAAAGGTCGGGTATAAGTTGTCGGAAATAAAATGAAGGGTATAAAAGTGTGAAATTTCACTATGTACTGATCAGGTGTAGTTGGTATGGCTTGTGACTTTAGCATTATCTCCAGTTAGACTAGGTGGAACAAACCCTATTACAGTCAACTAAATGTCAACAAACCCCAACACAACAGTGGATACAGCTTTTCAAGCCACCACCATCCTATGTCAACTTGTGAACAACCAAATAACCAAATAAGTGCACCCACTGCACACCCACCCTCCTGCAGCTCCCTCTATCTCAGCTCTAAATACGAAGCAAGGACTGTTCTGGACATTGTCACATGTCTAAGACTCACGTCGGAATGTGTCTGTATAGTCGCTGCAGCACATACCCGGTCTCACGGGATATGGTGTTTTGTGTGTTGTCTTCACCTTGCATCACCCCACTCTCCTTTCCACACACGAAAACGTACACGTAAACAGTATACAACTCATCATGGCTTTTGTATGGATAAAATTCCGGGTGTCGATCTGAAGATCTGCTGATCTGTTGATCAACGGTCAATTGATGATGTGATTGTGTTTGTTCTCGACAGCTATTACTCACCTTGGACTGTCTTTATGGACTTCCTCTTCAGGATCCAAACAGGGGACCCTACTGTATGGGAATGGAGGGGTATGAAGGTTGAGCTGAAAAGCTGAGACCATAACGCGGAAGTGTAAAGTCTTCGAGTAGGGAGACACCACAGTCTTAAAAGAGAGGTAGGTGTAAAAAGAAATGTCCAAAAGCGCAGACACACTGATACAGATACAGATATACTGACAAACAAAAACCTATACATACAGACTAGGTAGTACTCGTACTTGTATTAATATATCCGAATTACAACCTCCGACAAACATGCAATTGGTTCATGCAGGATTAGCAACCATGGATACGAGTGAGTACCGTACTGTAGTAATTAGTGGGTGAGACAAAGAAACGCCGCAACCCCAAAAGAGTGTCAACGGCAGGCGACAGGCGATACAGAGAGTTTGCGGTATTACGAGTGAGACAGAGCGGTGTGGTTTTGGAGCGGGAAAATGGAGCTACAGGGAAACCGAGCACGGATTCGGAATCGCCTCGCCCACAGCTTCATTCCAATACCAACAAATCGCCCACTTGTCTGCCAATGCGCCCACCAAGGCCCCGCTTTTCCGCTCCATAAAGTTCCATTAGTCTGCTTTGGAAGCCGGGCATATGCTGCAGAACATGACAGGCTCTGTGCGGGGTGGGAGAAAATGAATTGATGATGGAGGGAGTTGGAAAAGCAGAAATAAAATTTGAGAGCAACTGCGCAATTGCGACGATCGTCTACTACGTTCTACGGCTTTAAAATCCCCTGTTATTTTCTCCACTCTTTGCTCACACTCGTATGTCTACACCACCCTACCTCCCCTGTAGCCAACAAGGGTGTTGCAAAGTTAGACGAGATTAAAGTGTAAGGGTGCTGCTCATAAAATGGGATGACGACCATATGGTTGGGGTAAATAGACAACTATAACATAATACACCTGGAAAACCTGTAATTGAACCCTTCTGCCATCGCTTAAAACCCGTTACAGGGCTGACTGACTAATATAGTACGTGGTTAGTGCTGTTTTTCGGTGCGATTTCTTTTTGGCTTTTTCCTGTGGGGAAAATAAAGCTGTGTCGATCATGCCAATGACTCCAATCATGCACCAACCCCATGCCAACCTACAGGATTGGTGAAGAGGCGTGCTAAGAAAAAAAAAATAAACGAAAAAGGAAAAACGCAAGTGGTGGAAGTGAGGGAGATCGACGGATTTTCATTGCAGCAGATGGGATCAACGGGGAATACGAAGGGGTGTGGAGTGTGAACATGGTCAAGATCACACTAACATTTTGAAGTACACCTCCTACAAATCATGATACCAGATACAGTACCAGTACAGTACCAGTACCACTCGTTCACCCCCACCACATGTAGGTTTTGGTTTCAGTTTTCACCTGGTTAACTTCGTTGGCAGACTCTATTCCCTGGTTTTTCGTTTTAATGCCGTGTGTATAACAGCCTGGTACTTAAGGCGGGGCAGGTCTCTATGAAGACACTCCACCGCTCGCTATTCACCTAATGAAACCCTCTACACTCGTTTTCCTGGCGGCTGCCCTGCACCGAGCCTCTGCCCAAGACAATGTGGTTGCTGACAACGCCATCAACGGCTTTTCCGACGGAGTCATTTCTGCCCACAACTCGCAGATCAACGACGCCCAGGCCAAGTCCGAGGTCGACCAGCTCATCAAGTACATTGCGTCCAACTCCGACATTTACAACATTCTGGCCGATGTTGGAAACACCATTCTGGTGGGCTTCGACACTGACAACTTCCCTCCTTTCGTCACCACTGCGCTGTCCCGAATCTCGGCTTACGAGGCTTCTCCTGACTTCACCACTGCCAGATCTCTGATTTCCCAGTACCTGCCTCATTATGACGTTCAGCAGGCCATCAGCAACGTGCGAAGCCTGGATGACCTGTACTACACGCTGTTCACCAACAACGTCAAGCCCCTTACCACTGACGCCAATGTGGAGAGCGCAGTCAATGCTGGCGTTGCTGCTGTCTCCAAGCTCCTGACCGATCTCGGAATCTTTGCTCAGGTCGCTTCTTCAGCTCCCGCTAGCTCTTCAGCTCCTGTCTCTACCACCGAGGCTTCTTCTGCTGCTCCTTCCAGCACTGCTGCTCCCTCTTCTACCGAGGCTTCCAGCACCCCTGTGTCTACCCCTGCTTCTTCCACTGAGGCTTCTAGCACTCCCGTCTCTTCACCTGTGTCTTCCGCACCTGTGTCTTCTGAGGCCCCTTCTAGCACTCCCGTGTCTAGCACTCCCGTCTCCTCTGAGGCCTCTTCTGCTCCCGTTTCGAGCACCCCTGCTTCTTCCGAGGCTCCCATTTCCAGCGCTCCTTCCAGTGCTCCCGTTTCCAGCGCTCCTGTGTCTTCAGCTGCTTCTTCTGAGGCTCCTGTCTCTAGCACTCCTGCCTCTTCGGCTCCTGTTTCTTCGGCTGCCTCCTCAGCTCCCGTTTCTTCAGCTCCCGTTTCTTCAGCTCCCGTTTCTTCCGAGCTCCCTATCTCCTCCGAGCTCCCCATCTCCTCGGCTCCTCTGTCTTCAGTGCCCGTTTCTTCCGGAAACCTCTCCTCCGAGGCTCCCATCTCTTCCCAGGTCCCCATCTCTTCTCAGGTTCCTGTCTCCTCTGAGCTGCCTGTCTCTTCTGAGCTGCCTGTGTCTTCAGCTGCCTCTTCAGCTGCTCCTGTCTCTTCCGGAGCTGTGATTCCCGACGTTACCGTCACCTCCGTCGAGTCTATCACCTCTACCGTCACCGCTACCGTCACCCACTGTGACCAGGACAAGTGTGTCACCCCTACCATTACCCTGACCACCGTGGTGCCCACCAACCCTGCCACCACCACCATCCAGACTGTGGTTGAGGGTGTCACCGTGACCATCACTGTTCCTTGCGATACTACCGGTGTTCCTCAGCCCGAGACTACCGCTGTTGGACCCCAGCCCACTTCTCAGGGTCCCGGTCCTCAGCCTACTTCCCAGGGACCTGGACCTCAGCCTACCAAGACTGTGGTTGTCCCCCCTCAGTCTGAGACCGTGTCTTACACCACCCAGACCCTGACCCAGACTGTCACCAAGTGTGATCAGGACAAGTGTGTGACTCCGATTGTCACCCTGACCACCCGAGTGCCCACCGACGCTCCTATCACCCAGATCCAGACTGTCGTGGAGGGAGTTACCGTCACTCTGACGGTTCCTTGTGATACCAACACCCCTGCTCCCGCTCCCACTCAGCCCATTGCTCCTGTGGTTCCCAAGCCTGGACCCAACCCCATCCACTCCCCCAACCCCGTCCAGTCTCAGCCTCTTGTGCCTGTTGTTCCTCAGCCTACAGTTGGACCCAACCCTACTCCTCAGCAGCCTACTCCCGAGCAGCCTTCTCAGCCTCAGCAGCCCGGACAGCCCCAGCAGCCTGCTCCTCAGCAGCCTACTACTCCTCAGCCCGCTCCTGTGGTTCCTGGACAGCCCCAGACTCCCCAGCAGTCTTCTCCCGCTGTCCAGCCCGTTCAGCCCGTTGCTCCCGGAACTGGATCCACTCCCGGCACTCCCGGAACCGGATCTACTCCTCAGCAGCCCGCCCAGCCCGGATCTCCTGCTCCCGCTCCTCAGCAGCCTGGTGCTCCTGTCCAGCCTCAGCAGCCCGGTGCTCCCGTGCAGCCTACCACTGTTCCTCAGCAGCCCCAGTCTCCTCCTCAGGGCTCTGTCCCTGCCCAGGCTAACGGTGCTGCTTCGGTCGGTGTCTCTGTGGCCGCCGCTGTTGCCGGTGCCATGGTCTTCCTCCTCTAATTTCTTTGATTCTCGAATAGCTAGAGATTATTTAATGTATTTAATGATGACAACATAAGAATGAGTTACTTGTAGCACTTGTAGTGTGGGCTTAGAAGTATGGTTATATCGTATGGTTATCTTGTTAATGTTAACAGTGACAGAAGAATATAGTGAACAGTATATCGAAGTTGAAGAAGCTGGATCTGTGGCATTATCTTCTGCTTTGAGGGTTGAAAATAGCTTCTAGATTCATATGGCTGTTTACTTGATGTCATTAGTTTACATTAGTTGGGAGAATGATATGGACTAGTTTCAACGCTATGGCTGCTAAATCCACACTAATGAGATGGTTAGAACGACTAAGATACGTAACAATGCTATACGTCCAATTTGGTACAGCCTTGCCATAACATACTACTCGGAAAACGGCTTTTCTGTAAAGCCGACATACAGGCATACCTGAGGTGCCATCAACTTCTGTTTACTCGGACATATACACTATCTCCGTGGTGGCCGTGGAGTTACGTCATGTCACTTTGAGCTAAGACTGACGGAGGTTCTAAATATATATACGAAAGGCTAACGCTTCTCTGGCAGGTAATAGCCGTGCGTGAGTGAAGCTGACAAAACCTCACAGACCAACATGCCAGAAGCAGATGCGGGTTTCCAAATGAAAACAAAACGCATGCGTGGGGGTTAACGAAGGAACAATGAGGAATGGAGGTTCAGGTGAGCGAAAAAAAAAACAAAACATCATGACGAAAACGTCACAACAAGCCAAGAATGTGTCAAACAGGAGTGAATTTTTTGGTGGCTATTTTTAGTTGAGATGATCAACCACCGTAAGCCCAGTCAGCTTGAAAAAGGCAACCACAAGCCGCCAACGTAAACGCCAAATTTTTTTTTATGACGTCACTTTTTCATCATCTGACACCCTGTACCGCTGAAATGCACCCTGGTCCTTTTTGGGACGCAAAACGCCTTTTACGTCATGCCACATGCGTTGCCGTGGCAGCCAAAGTTAGTTTCCAGGTACACAAGTCGACATACGCGTGTAAACAGACGTCTGAGAGGGTAGAGATGAATAACAGACACCCTGGAGTATTGTTATTGGGTGTTGGGATCTCGTTGTTTGAAATTTTCACCCAAAGTTTAAAAAGCAGGGCAGACGAAAAAGCTCAAACAAGACTCAAACGGGCACTCTAAAAGCGACCTCTAAAATATCCACCTTGCTGATCTTTCCGAACTCCGAAAGGATTGGGTTTGAGAGAAGGGTGGAGAAGAAGCGGAAACAAAGAGCGATAGTGGGCATGTATGTCACGGAGTAAACGCGGGCAATATCTCACGTTCCTGACACCACAATGGCGTTTTATGTGTCTGTTCTCATTGGGCTGTTTGCGTCTGTTTCATGTCTCACTTGTTTGTTTCTGTGGGGAGACTTGACCCTCTGAAAGCCTATTTTTTTTTGTTCATCGCATGATATTGCATTGACGATATGCTGACCCAGTTGCTTGATTGAAGTTGAGCAGTCGCGTGTACCTGTCGAGGAGCACTGTAGAGAGGAAAATATATCACCAAAACAGCAACGTAACCACAGCAACATATACGCTCACTCATACACACACACCACACCCATGTTCCCCCAATCAGTACACTTAAAATAGCCTTGCATGCAGACATGAGAGATGGCTCTCTGACTCTAAATCGCAGACATGTTGACAGAGGGAATGTGACCATCTCTAAAATATATAAGGACCCCCTTCCCCCCCTCGAAGTAAGAACATAGAAACATCAAACACACACACACACAATGAAGTTCGCCACCACTCTCCTCTTCGCCGCCGCCGCCGCTGCCCTCGATGTCGTCACTGACGGCTCCAAGCCCTTCGGTATCATGTCTCTGCGATCCGCCTCTGCCGTCCACCTCTCCACTGTTGGTCTGTCTGGCGACTCTCTTCACATTGGAGGCAACTCCGACACCTCCTTCACCATCAAGGACGGTGTTCTGTACGCTGGTGACAAGGCCATCGACTTCTCTTCTGGTGTCGCCAAGGTCGCTGAGGACGGTAAGGGTACCACCGGTGTCACTCTCTCCAAGGGTTACGTGACCGTCCCCGACTTCTCCTGGGCCGGCTGCCCCGCCGACTCTGGCTTCACTGTCGAGACCAACTCCAAGTGCGAGACTGACGGTGTCCCCTTCGGTGCCTACGCCATCGCCGCTGCCGGATCTTCCGAGGAGCCCAAGTCCTCCGAGGCTGCTGCCGCTCCCTCTTCTGAGGCCGCTGCTGCCACCACCGAGGCCCCCGCTGCCACCACCCCTCTGACCTCCGCCGCCAAGCCCACCGCTGGCCCCGTTGTCTCTCAGATCGGTGACGGCCAGGTCCAGGCTCCTCCTTCCGCTCCCCCTGCCGCCCCTGAGCAGGCCAACGGTGCCGCCTCTTTCGGTGTCTCCGCCGCTGCTCTCGGTGTTGCCGCTGCCGCTCTCCTCATCTAAGCGACCTAACCCAGCGATTCTTTATACCCCCTCATGATTAATTTATGTTTTGACTAAACGTGCCATTGTAGACTGTACCACCAGGAGAAGTGCCCCCTTCGGAGCTATAGCCTGTTCCTGACTACAGACATTTAATATAGTCAAGTGTCTTACAGTGTCTCAGTAAGAATAGGTTGTGAGAATATCTCAGTCAAGACATGTAGCAATTAACTGTTCAGAAACACGTCTCCAGCATCAATTGAGTGTTTCTACTTGTAATTATACAATTTATACACTCTGATTCTTGTATGTCTCAGTTCCCAATATCACGTTGTTTAAAACCATCCTAGCGCTTCAAAAAGTACTCAAATAAAAAACTGACTTCACCATCAGATTCTCCAGTTCCTGATCATCCCATTTATATATTCAAAAACACAACAGCTCCATTTACGGCCCATTTCTAGACCACCAAAAACAGCACCCCCAAGCGTGCGGCTCATTAATTGCGTTGCCTGGGAAACGCTCAATGTTTTACCTCAACTAAACTCCCAACTAAAGTATCGATCATCAACAAAAGTCAACTAAACTAATATGTGCTATGTATTAAATATATTATCTATATTGTCCTCCGTTAAATCTTCTTAATGTCCACTCTCACTCTCTCCCAGGCCTTTGCGTCTCCTCCCTCATAGGGCAAAGTAGTCAGCTGGGCATAAGTTCCTCCAGAGTCCACCTTGGTCAAGTAACTGGGATTTATAATGACAACAGAGCTGACAACTCGGACAAACGCTTGCATATGCGATGGCATGATGATCACGTCTGGAGACACGTCGACAAAGTCACACAATCCCAGATACGCTTTATCCAGATGATGGTAAGTGAGTGTTTGGTTTTCGTCAACCACTCCAGGCTGTTTAGCCAACGGACCGGGTAGTAGAGGGTACAGAGATCGTTGTTCGACCACGTATCTTCCTGCTCGTGACATGAAATCCTCCGCTGATCCCTTGTTGAGTTCAGTTTGGGCCACTCCTCGTACGATATCGCAGTTGGCAGTAGCAAACATGAGTTCGTTGATGGAGAACTGGGCCGGGTTGGTTCGACACGTGATGTTTTTATTGAGATTGAGTGCTTTTCGGTTCAGAGCGGGCTGTGGGAACGCCAGATGGGCCGAAACTGAGTCTCTAGTGGATGGAATGAGTACAATCTGAGCAGGACAAGCGTTCAAAAGCGGCGAAATCTTGTGTCTGAAGAGATCTTCGACAGTAGCCACGGGTTTACCAGGCACTGAGAAGCCTCCAGTAGCCACTAGAGGATGAACCGAGTCGATGAAGGGTCCCAACAGGATGAAAGAGTCTGCTGGTTGAGCCAAAAGGTCCTTGAGAGGCTGGAAATCGAGATCTTTGGAGGTGGTGAAGGGTCCAGCAGCGATGATCTGAGTCAGAGAGGGGGTTTCAGGCACACTGTCCACTTGTCTAAAGTTTGGAGGAGCCAAAGTGAGGATTTCTTCAACCACAAGTTCTCGTCCACTGGAGTTGACTCCTTTAAGAGCAACCAACTGTCCAGGGATGAGAGACACAGAAGGAAGCAAAGAAACGTTCAACTTGACTCGTAGAGCTCCTCCTCTGCTTCTGGGGGTCTCCAGTAGGATAGAAGCGTCTGTCAAACGCACAGTATCAGGAGCATCAAGGACAATTCTTCCTGCACACACAATGGAGTTTTGGTCACTCAAAGAAGGGTTCTTGAAATGAGCATTGGACTCCACCAGCTTGCTCTGTACACACCAGTCCATGTACTGTTCGATCTGTTCGTCCAGAGTTTCAGAAGCCTCAGACACCTTCTGGTACATGGTCTTATACCTGTACTTTGCCTGCTGCACATGATCAGCCACCTTGATCTCTGTATCCACAGCCTTTCCAGGATTGAGAGGAATCGACGCGTTCAAAGTCTCGAGAACGGTTCCTGATCCGGTACGCGTAGAGTAAGCAGACGTAGATGTAGGTGTAGAAGCCGATCTGATAGGTGTAACCGAGACAGGAGGCGACATTGTCTGAATACCGTTAGAAGGGCGCTTCTTGACAGGAGTCTGGTCGTTTTCAGCCTGTCTTTTAGCTCCTTTCATACCAGAGTTGGTCAGCTGGTCAAACAGATCCACGTCCGAAGATCCGTCTCTGTTTCGTCTGATTTTCGGTCTGGGGGTTGTTGTTTTCGCCTTTTTGGCCTTTTCAATCTCCTTTAGAAGATACGCCTTGAGCTGGACGAGGTTGGTCGAGTTCAAGTCTGTCTTACCATCGCCATTGGTGTTGATGGCAAAACACTCCCACTTGATGAACAGATCTTCCTCGGTGAGATTGAAGATGGACATGATGTTGGCGCACTCTTTGCGCACCTCTTCATGGTCGTCATATGCCGCGCCAAACTTTTCACTGAGCGTCATGGTGTGGTGTATGAAGAGTAATTAACACTTTTTCGCGACGCGTTGAGGTTTAGGTTTGGGAGGAGGTGAAAGAAGCTGTGTAGTTGACGGTAAGTAGAGGAATTGGAGGGTAACTAAGGGGATCTGAATATTTTTTTGAACAATTTGTGCTTTCCAGGAGATTTGATGGTATTTTGGATATAAAAATTCAGTTTTATTGTGTGTAGTGTGTTGGTAGACTTGTCATTGGTGTTCATATGAAATGTGTCTCTACTATAGCTTAACTAAACGAACACCTTATATTGGAGTCTGAAAAAAGACTGTTTGACATGGCCACACCTACCCTAACTAGTACGTACGTCTTCATCTATTATCTATAATACACTAATCTCGTCCTCCTCGGCCTCGTCCACCTCGTCCTCGTCCTCGACCTCCACGACCTCGTCGGGGGTTACCTCGCTGTCGCTTGAAGTCGCCATTGTCCTCATCGTCGTTTCCTCGCTTTCGGGACTCGGAGTCCTTGAAGCCGTTGAACTTTCGGGGTCCTCGCTTGCCGTTGGCGCCATCAGTAAAGCCAAGCTCGGCTCGCTTCATCTCGCAATAAGCGGGCTTGGACATGGTCTTGAGCTCTCGGTCCTGGAAAGTGGGCTTGGGGTCCAGAGCCAGGAAGGCGGTAGCGTTCTCGAGGTTCTCAAACTCGACGAAAACAGAGCCCTTGAACCGGTTCTGCTGCTCGGCTCGACGTCGCAGACGCACCTGCACCAGCTTGCCGTGGCTCTCAAAGAACTGCTCGATCTCAATCTGCAGAGCCAGCTCCTCCTCTCGGGTCAGAGGGGCACCGAGCTCAGAAGCAGGAGTGTCCTTGGTAGGCACCTTGTCCTCGGGAAGGAAGCCCTTGGCGTACACGGTTCGGGCGTTGGCCTCGTCCTTGGACTTGTCATCGGGAGCCTGGAGCTGCTTGGTTCGCTTGACCTTGGTACCGTCCTCAGAAACCTCCAAAAGAGTAGGAGACTTTCGCAGAGCAGAAACAATCACAGCCAGAGGATCCTCGGCCTCAGTGTCGGCAAACTGCTGCATTCGCTTGAAGCTGGCAATGGTGTGAATGGGAACCCAGCCGTCGTTGGAGTGCACGGCCTTCCACAGGAACTTGTCGGTGGGCAGGTTGGTGTCGGAAAAGTAAAACTCGACCTGCTTCAGAATGGGAGCCTCAGCATCGGTGAGGGGCTCCTTGGGGGCAGCGGGCTTCTCCTCCTTCTTCTCAACAGGAGCCTCCTCCTTCTTCTCCTCAACAGGCTCCTCCTTCTTCTCCTCAAGCTCCTTGGCGACAGGAGCCTCCACAGCCTCAGCAACGGCATCAACAGCGCTCTCCACTCCGTCAACAAGGGCCTGCTTAACGCCCTCGCCAACAACAGCCTCGGCAACCTCGGCCACCTTCTCCACAACCTTTTCGACCTGATCAGACATTTTTCGCGTGGTGTGTAAAGAGTCGGAAAAAAGATGCTATCTCGAAAAAAAATTTAGAGTGCATGCACAAAGTTTCAGACGAGGTGCGAGGCGCTGAGGAGATGGATCTGGGAGATGGCAGCAATGAAATGAAGGAAAATGGAGAAAATCGGATATGCTAAGCTGACTAAGACGTTCAGAGTGCTTATTAATCAGAAATATGGCTTACAAAGAGCCAAATCACTACCTTCCTAGATACTCTCTCCAGGGTAAGGTATCAACATGCATCAACACGACTGAATAATATTCCACAGAGGCTGCAGCGTACAAGTATACGTATACCGGATCGATTCTGTGGAACGGCTCTTTTCTCGTTTCAGTGAAAACTGGTTTCGATTTCGAGATTTTGTTCACATTACGTCATTTCACTGGTGCCCTTCTTTGTCCAATTTTTCACTCCCCGCTTGTGAGTCGGGTTGCCTTTTTGGGACAGCAATGTTTAGGGAAGTGGAGAACTTTGTGTGATGAGTAAGCGGGGTGATGCGTCAGCATCTCTTCGCTTAATAAGCAAAGCCACATAGTATCGTACCGGTAGTGGTAGAAAGGTAGAAATGGTTGTACGGTACTTGTACATCCAGGGCTTGAGGAGAGCACATGGCTACCACTGAAATAGTTTAAATAAGAAACACCCTCAAAAAATTTAGAGTGGGAGAAATTTTGGGTGAATTAAATAGAAAAATTACAAAAAGAGGGAAAATGAAAACAAAATTATTTGTGGAGAATTCAACTCTAGCAAACAAGAGACACTTGCTACTACCATTTGGACTATGTATCTAGGGGTTTAACAAGTTATCTATAGTATTCATAATTACAACGCAAGAAGTAAATGGCGGCTATCTCAAGAGTATGTGAGAGTATGTGAAAGACGTACGAATGCGAAGCATTCGTACGTCTAGAGCACCGCCTTAAACTTCAAAAACATCTTCTGTGCCGGACTTCTCTTCTTCCGTCTAGGCACCTGTCTTGTCGTGTTATCCGCCTTATCATCCTCCTTCTCCTCCTTGTCCTCAGCATCATCTTCAATCGTTCGGATCAGTCCATCCTGCATAAACGTGCACACCAGCTTTCCTTCATCTGTAAACAGTCGTCCCTGGTACTGAGCTCTACAGTCTCCAGCCCAATCAGTCCAAGTCTCCATAGGCATCCAAGCTCCGTCTACTCGAGAGTGCATATCGTGCATGGTAAACTGGTGATCCAGAGACGCCAAACGAGCCAGAGTAGGCACCTTGTCTCGCATGTTCATACAGGTAAACAACGAGTTTCGGTCAGACAGATAGAGCATGGCAGCAACATGGTAGTTCATATCATCAGGGAGCTTTTCAGGCACTCGGAAAAAGTACAGCTGGCGTCTCTCAGCGATATCCTTGCCCTTGTTGACACCAGGAAGCACCTTGTCCATATCCACCTTTCGCATCTCTATCGGGTGAGGTTCCAGCTTGTAACCATTCACAGGGTCGTTGGACCAGTCCACCCACATGGGAATATCGATATCCGGAGCGAGATCGTGACCTGTGGCTCCTCCAGGAACGTTCTTTTCGAAAAACTCGCTTCGGAGCTTCTTCTCATGGAACATTGTGTCTTTATGGGGCAGCTTGATGGACGAATGGGCGGTGTAAGCGAGCCATTTTTTGTTGGCGGGGTCTGAAAAGTCGAAATCAGAAGGCTGCTGCAGAGGCGACTCGGGGAACTCGAATCCCAAATCAGGCTGGTACGCCTTCACCTCTCGAGTGCAGTAAGACCGTCCGTCTCTAACAGACTCCACTCTCCACAAGAAAGGAACATCCCAACGTCCGGGAAGAAGAAAGTACGAGTGCTGGTTATGGACCACAAAGCCCGGAGGACACGTGTAAGCAGCACACAGAGCTCCCTGACTCAAACAAAAGCCGCCAAAAGTACCCGGAGAAGAAAACGGTCTCCATGGCTTGATGATGGAGTGGAAGTATCTGACCCCCGGTTCGGGGTTCTTGGGTGTGAACTCGTTGAACGCAAAGTACTCGGGGAGTGTTGAAGGTGTAGGTGATAATTTGAAGGGTTCCATCTTGGTGTTGTTGTGTTGTAGTGGCGAAGTCTGGCCTCTCCTTTTATTTTATGATCTGAAATAAACTCAGTAGTTGGGATAGCGGGGTAATCACGTGGAGTGGGAGGGAGTAGTGGTGTAGTAATGAAGAGCAAGACATGTTTATAAGCCGTGTTCTGGTCACGTGACGCTCAGTATCTTTATATCACGTGAGTTATTCCACTCACCCCTTTCTCGTCATCCAATCAAACACCTCTATACAACTCTTCATTCTTGCTGCACAACTCATCTGGGGTAATACATGCATGCACTGTTACTTCAAACCTCGGCTGACAGAGAGATCAGATTTGCGATTTGTAGAAGATTAGTAATATTGATTGGTGATAGGAGGCGGTCACGTGATATAAAAGAGATGTGAAAACGCGTTTCAACGAAAAAAAAACCGATATTCACGTTCTCCGGGTCTTCATATCTGATGGACACTCTGCCGTTGGAAAAAGATAAAAACCGGACCGGCAAACTTTCGGCGGGTTTTTTGATTAGTGATGGTATGCGCACGAGCGGCTTAGTCAGGATATGGTGACGTCACGTGATGTATTACATAATACGTGTTTTCGAGCTTTGCGCGTATTCTGGTGGCTGCTATTTGACACTGTGAGACATACTCGGACCTTCATTTAGTCAGTTTTTATCCATGGATAACGGTTTCAATTAAGGTTTCAAGTGGACCCCAAAATCACTGCATCACTATCGGTTTTAGTGTGCGTAAAGTGGCTAATGGCGATTTTGAGGAGGCTTTTAGCATGTCAAAATGCTCCCCTTGATCTCCCACGTCTAATGAGATGGGTCTGGAGGTGGTGGGATGGTTATTGCGTCCAATATAGCTCGACTAGATTCTGGGTTGTACAGATATATGTTTATCTGATCTGGTGTACGTAAGCTTCAAGTGTATTTACGTGTTAGCAGATGCTGTCTTACAAGTAACGATGAGGTGAAACAGCAATCATCTTCTCTGTATGGTGAAACTTCTGATATGCTCTTTTATACTTGCTAATCGCATGCATTAATAACAGGTTTCTAAGACGGTCGAGGTTGCTGATAGAATTAAAATTCCGAGGACCCTGAGAGTACGAGCAGCGTGATCTGTGTGTGTAGAGGAGTTACTGACGGTGTTTGTGTATGTTGTATCTGTTCGGCAATAATGACAGTATGGTGTCTCAGTATATCTCTCTAAGTACGGTCTGGTAAAAGATATTATTAGACGCTGTTATGATTGCTTAGTTTGCCTTTTGACTGAGGTGCCTGAAAACAGAGGGAGTTGGAATGGCAGTTTGGATGAATAAAAATGGATTTAAATTAAGGAGGATTTTACCCCGCCCGTATTTATATATATAACCAGCTTTCCCCGCTGTTTCCCCCGTCACTTCCCCTACTTTCACTCCATTCCGCATCCCTCACCTGCATGCTGTTCCTTCCCAGTGCAGCCCCTGACAGCGTAGTTAGCTTGCGCGATGCACCAGAGGTTGTAACTCGACAACCAGACGACAGTGAACCGAGAGTAAGTGAGTGTGACGGAGGGGCGAGCGGAGTGGATATGGCACGATTTGGACACGTCCTAAGATACGTTTTTATTGCAACATGAACGACACGTCCAACACGACATCTCAGTAAAGAGGCGGAGTCAGGAGAACATGAGGTGGGGTGGTGGTGGCAGTACGACAGTGGCAATGTGGTGGGTGCGGCAGTACGGCTGTGACAGTACGGCTGTGGCTATGGCTATGGCTATGGCTGTGACTGTTCTATTACTGCCTGCTTACTACGCTACTACAGTAACTGTGAAGCTGTGACAATGTGGGGTGGTGGGTGACGTGCTGGCCTGTGGAGGTGTGCTTGTATAGACACAGAGCGACTGGCATTGTTATTTGTGCCTGACTGCTACTTTACTGTCTTCTTAGCTGCCACTATTTTCACCACTACCATTGTCACTACAGAGGGCTGAGATGAGACACTTGGGCAGCATTGCTCTGGGCTATTCGTGCTGCTACTGTGGCTACATTGTCTCTGGTTACTCAGCCTGTCTCCACAATGTCCACCATCAGCATGAAACCACCAGTTGGGTCCGTTCCTGACCTTCGGCCAGTCACCATCAGTACTAACCCAGTGTACGAAGACGCCGCCGACTCAGATTGGCAGTCCTCGGACTACGACTCCGAACACGCGACCGTCAATGTGCCGATTCGACGTCGCAAAAAGAGCCACGACCGTCGAAAACCCGACCCCATTACCGAGGATCCCGACCACGAGTACTTTTCCGATGCCAGTGATCCTGCTGGCCCTAACGCTGCTCCTGCAGATGGATACCTCAACACTGCCCCCAATGGTGTGTATTCAGCAGAAGACCTTCCTGCAGGTGCTCACCACGTGCTTCCTGGTCCTCAGGAGGTCCCCGACGTGTCTACGCCTGTGACACCTCATTTGGACGAGTCCACTCCTCATGGCTCTAGATGGGGACGAGGACGTGAAGGATTCGGGCATCTGGGCAGTCCATCATTCTTCAGACGTCATTCTGCCACTGCTGACGATCTTGTTCCTGCTGCTGGAGGTGGAGGAGGTCGTCGTCTGTTCAAACGACCCCAGTTGTCGTCTTCAAACACATCTTCAGCTCAGAGATGGCGAGATATCAAGGCCGGACTGCGTCAGCGGTTCAGAAAAAAGAAGGACGCCAAGGGATCCGCCGAAAAAGCATACAATCAGGCCATTCTGGGCCAACTCGCCGCTGGATCACCTGCAGCTCTCATGGTTGCCTCATCTATGGTCCGTGATGAGAAGAACATGAAGCGTGTACCGATTCTACTGGAGCAGGTGCGTTTTGCACTTCGAGACGTGACCAAAAACCCGCTCGAAAAGAACAGACAGTACAGAATTGATCTGTCGTATGGTTCAGGACACACCATGCTTGCCTGGACCATTTACAAGGACTATAAGGATTTCATGTTTCTGCACAGCCGGCTTCGAACCATGGCTTTCAACGCCAAAAACCCGTTCAACTCGTCGAAACAGCCTCTTCAGATTCCCGTCTTCCCTTCACGAAACAAGGTGGGCAAGAAGGGCAAGTTGATGAAGACTAACCCTGGTGATGAGGATTACACTGATACCGACGGTGAGTCTGAGTGTGAACAACCTGGAGATACCTCCCATGGTCCCAACATGGTGAACCAGTTCTTTGACAAGCGACGAAAGAACAGAAACATGATCAACGAGAAGATCAAGGGCGAGCTGGAGATCTATCTGCGACAGCTGTTCAAGCTGCTGTTGTTCCGTGGAGAAGCCAACAAGCTGTTCCAGTTCCTGGAGTTGTCCAACATGTCCATTCGACTTGCTCCAGAGGACCATTTCCATGGCAAGGCTGGTTTCCTGGTGAACCGTACGTCTGCCCGAAAGGCGGGATGGCGAGTGTCTCATTGGAGAGTTGATGATATCCGTCAGATGGTGGCTCGTCATACTTCCAAGTGGTTCATGGTTCGACACTCGTACATTGTGTGTGTGGACAACCTGTACTCCACTACGCCTCTGGAAGTGTTCCTGCTCGACTCCAAGTTCAAGGTATCGCATAATCTCAAAAAGAAAAACAAGGAGGGTATTCTGTCTGCTTCCTCTGGTCCAAACACTTCTGGGGAGTCTGATTTGGAGGAGCTTCAGAAGCCAGGAAGTACGCATATCACATTGAAGCTGGAGAACGCGTCTCGACAGCTGAAACTCGTTGCCACATCCGATAAGCAGCTTGCTCAGTGGATGGAGAGTATCAACTTGATCAAGGAGCGGTCTATATGGGCCCAACCAAAGCGATTCGACTCATATGCTCCTGTTCGAACCAACTGCAAGGCCCAGTGGTTTGTGGACGCACGTGACTACTTCTGGACCCTGTCGTGTGCCCTGGATATGGCCAAGGAGGTCATTTACATCCATGACTGGTGGTTGTCACCTGAGATTTATCTCAGACGACCTCCGGAGGGTAACCAGGAGTGGCGATTGGACCGAGTGCTCAAGAGAAAGGCAGAGCAGGGAGTCAAGATTTTTGTGATTGTCTACAGAAACGTTGGTCAGACTATCCCCATTGATTCTCAGTATACCAAGTTCTCTCTTTTGGACTTGTCTCCTAACGTGTACGTCATGCGATCGCCTAATCAGCTGATCCAGAACACGTACTTCTGGGCGCATCACGAGAAGCTGTGTTTGATTGACCACACGTGTGCCTTTGTGGGTGGTATTGATCTGTGTTTTGGTCGATACGATACTGCTGAGCATGTGCTTGTTGACGATGCTCCTACGTTTGTCAACGGCGACAAGAAGGATGGATACACTGGACGAACTCAGCTGTTCCCTGGTAAGGATTACTCCAACCCTCGAACAAAGGATTTCTTCTCACTTGACAAGCCGTTCGAGGATATGTACGATCGACAAAAAGTGCCTCGAATGCCGTGGCATGATATCCACATGATGGTGGTTGGACAGCCTGCCAGAGATTTGGTACGACATTTCGTTCAGCGATGGAACTACGTTCTCCGTCAAAAACGACCTTCTCGTTTCACCCCTCTGCTTCTTCCCCCTCCTGACTTCAACGAGGAGGAGCTGGCTGAATACAAGTTGAATGGTACTTGTGAGGTGCAAATCCTCCGATCTGCATGTTCTTGGAACACTGGTGTGAAGGAGCACGAGCAGAGTATCCAGAACGCCTACATCAAGAGCATTGAGCAGAGTGACCACTTTGTGTACATTGAGAACCAGTTTTTCATCACCCACACTTCGTGGCACAACATTGTGATTGAAAACAAGATTGGTGATGCTCTCGTCAACCGAATCATCAAGGCGCATCAGAATGACGAGGACTGGCGAGCCATTATCGTCATTCCTCTCATGCCTGGTTTTGAAGCCGAGGTTGATGAATCTGAAGGATCTTCCGTTCGAGTCATCATGCAGTGCCAGTACATGTCCATTTCTCGAGGCGCCAACTGCATTTTTGCGCGTCTTGAGAACGCTGGCATTCACCCTGAGGACTACATTTGCTTCTTTTCTCTTCGAAAATGGGGCAAAATCGGTCCTAACGATAAGCTGGTCACTGAGCAGCTGTACATTCATGCCAAGGCAATGGTTGTTGATGACCGAATTGCCATTATCGGTTCAGCCAACATCAACGAGCGGTCTCAGAGAGGAACTCGAGACTCTGAGGTGGCTGCTATTGTGCGTGACACTCATACCATCGACTCTACCATGGCTGGACGGCCGTACAAGGTGGGCCACTTTGCTCATACTCTACGTCTGCAGCTTATGCGTGAACATATGGGTGTTGACGTTGATCACGTGGAGTTCATTGAGCGAAAGGCACAGCTGTTGGAGAAACACAAGCGTGCCCAGAGTGCTCAGGATGTGCCCCAGGAGCTGCCTGTTATCAAAAACAAGACGGCTCGAAGAGGTAGAGGCAGACGAACCAACCGAGCGGAGGACTCGGAAGCGTCAGGTTCTGAAGATGAGCGGGTGTTGGATATTTCTACCTCTATCTTTGGAGAGACTGTTCAGGCTGCTCGGGCTGCTAATGGCAACGGTGCTAACGGTGCTAGCTCCTCTATGATGGTTCCTGCCTCTCCTGTCATTGACGAGGAGGACTGTGTGGTAGAGGGAGATACTCTGGATGGTGCTCAGGATGGTCATGAGGCGTACGATTCCGACGCTGAGGTGCTTATGCGGGACTACGACGAGGACAATGAGCATATCAACCGGGGTCTGGACATCTACACCTTCAACTCGCTTGCTGGAGTGGACAACAAGGGTATTCGAGACAAGAAGCTGGTGTCCTCCGATAACCGTATCCAGGGCAATGAGAAGCATCGAGCTGATGTTGACGGTAAGGGTGTGGATCGAGGAGCCAACTCCAAGGAGTCTGCTGAGGATTTCCGAATCCGCATCCAGAAACACGCCCAGTTCGCCAACAAGCTTACTGAGCACGAGTTGCAGCAGATGAGCGAGACCTGTGACGATGTGGAGGAGCTCAAGAAGCGGGTGTACTACGAGCAGATGGAGCTCAAGCAGCGGTACCACAACTCGCACATGGAGGCCGAGAAGGCGTACAACAACCCTCCTACTTTGGACGAGTGTAAGGCTGCCAACGGCAACAGTGCTTCTACGGACTCTACTGCTCCTGTCAACCTGGTTCAGGACTCCAATGGCGAAGTTCATCCTGATTTGTCTGATTCTCAGTCGTCTGACTCGTTTGAGGGCTTTGAGATCCCTAAGATCCCCCCTCCTGTTGATCCTTACTGTTTCAAGGATCCTCTGGACGATGACTTTTACTACGATGTCTGGCTTGCTACTGCCGAGAACAACACTAAGCTGTTCAGAGAGGTGTTCCGATGCCAGCCTGACGATGAAGTCACCACCTGGAGAGACTACAAGGACTTTACGACCTACGCCGAGCGGTTCTCAATGTCTCAGGACACTGGTGATACCAAGTCGACGTACCAGGATGAGCACCAGGCCCATTCTCCTCTTGCTGTGAAGATCAACGGTGGAAACGAGGACGAGAAGAACAAGGGCAAGGGCAAGAACAAGGTGACTCACGATTACGACAAGTACTATGCTCGTCACCAGCATCATCGGTCGTCTTCTCCTCATTACCGACGGTCTCATGTGCCGTTGAAGGCCGGTGCCAACTTCACTGACCGTTTGGCTCATGGAGTTGATGACGCTGCTGGACAACTCAAGTACGCTCTTGGACGAGCAAACAGACGAAGTCACCATGAGCGAGCTGAGGAGGAGGTTGATGATGAAGCCCCTCGAGATTTCCTTCCTGACGCCTTCAACGACCCCATTCCTGTGGGTGAGGTGGAAAAGATTGATCTCGACGATACCCAGCAGCTCAACCAGCGGCTGTACGAGAGTCAGGATGAGGGAGACCGACCTGGTTTTGTCAGAAGCCGAGGACACGGCCAACGAAAGCGAGCTATTGGCGAAGTCGAGCAGCCCGTCGATAAGCCTCCTGTTAACGAGGCCTATGCCACTGGTACTGATCGGCTTCCTGACCATCAGCAGCCTCACCTTGCTCAGGCTCAGGATGAGGATCTGAAGGATACTGCTGCTCATACGGCTTTCCATCATACTCCTAATGGACGACGAAGACGACGACGACGAGCTCGACAGAGATCTGGTATGGACAAGGTGCACGATAAAGCCACTGCCGAGAAGATTCTGAACGGTATTCAGGGTCACCTGGTTATGTTCCCTACCAACTGGCTGTACAAGGAGCTGGATAGCGGTAACTGGTTCTACAATCTCGACAGAATTCCCCCCATTGAGATTTACGACTAGAGGAGGATGGTTATTATATTATATTAAATTAAATTATGCAAAATACAGTAGTGTGGTAATCAGTGGTTGTGTAGGTTTAGGTGTAGCCACCTTCAAATAAGGTGGGTGTTAGTGGTTCGTAATGTGCAATTTTATGTATCCTCCTCACTGGTCTCAAAATCAAACAGTTCACAAGTATCTGCTTCTTCATCACTAAAATTCCAATACTGTTTTCTAGTAATGCCCTTGTTTGTCCATATTTCCACCTGTTGTCTGATCTTGTCAAAGAACACCATGGCTATAATGGCTTGAGCCATTTCTGGAATCAGATAAGGTAACCTTGGAAGAATCTCCTCAGCCTCCAACGGGGTATTTTCGTCATCTGGCAGATCTGTGAACGTAGTATACAAAAACGTGAATGCAATATGGATCTGGAGAATCTTTTGTGTCGTCAGAGCTGTTTTGACAATCTTGACAATGTTGGCATCGTATGCCACTTTATCCTTTTTATGAGGAGGTCCGTCCAAACCAGTGGTAAACGAGTCAACAATAATGTAGCGGATTTTCGAGCTGTTGTTGGACTTTTCAATATGGCTTATAATCGTTTCCGACTCGAGTTGGGTCGCCAGATCGGTAATTGAGGTGTTGACAATCACCAGATTCTGACGCATGTATCTGGCTATAACTTTTTCACCCAGACCTGTCGATTGATCCAGAACAAAGTAATTGATGACGTTACTCTTGGACCATACTCCGTCAAGATCCAGAACCAGCACAGTTTTGTTTTCTCCTCCAGCAGTGTCGAAAGGCAGACAAACGCGACATAGTTCGTAAAGAGCGGTGGTTTTTCCTGATCTGGGCGCTCCAGTGAGTGTAATGAGGCCGTTTAGAGGCGCTGACGGTAGATGGAGCCAGTGGAGCGTGTTTTCGGCCGCTTCTGACGGCTCATAGTGCTGAATCGCGTCAAACAGATTTTCCGTCATGTGGAAGAAGACGCGTTTAGAGTTGGGTGCAGGAGATACGCATAATTAAGGATAAGTAATAGTCAACTAATGGAGAAGGTCTACAAACAAGTACTAGTACCGGACGGTCAAATTCGATATAATCTATTAGTCTATGTTATGTTTGTTATGTTGTTAGGATAAATATGCAGTTGTTTAGTTGGTCAAAACCTCGGCCATCAGATACATGTACACGGGCACAACCACGTTATCATTGATATCCGAGTTGGCCTCAAGTAGAGCAGTAGCGGTAGTGGTAGCCACAATCTTAGACAGAGGCATACCACTAATCACCGAATGCGTGTATCCTGGAATCAGCTGCTGGCAGAAATAAATACCCGCCGAGGCCATGAGAATAAATGCAAGGGTGCCCTGGACCGATTTTTTCGTGTCGAACCACTTGAGAGTGCCGATTCGACGTCCAACGATAGATGCTGAGCTATCTCCGAGTCCAAGACACACGATTCCAATAGGAGATTTGTGAAATAGGATGGGAAGGAAGATTCCGAGCATGAGGTAGACGTGAGATACAACCAGAGGTCCAACAGTGTCTCTTTCGTCAACATAAGCCAGAAGAGCTTCATGGATCTGAGATCCAATAGGATACAAAGCTGTAGCTCGAATGAACTCGACCCAGATGAAGAGTACAAAAGTGCACCCCATGGCGAGCATAGTAAAAGTGCTATCTGTGTTGACTCCACAGGGCAGGAACATGCCGACAATACAAAAGTGCCAGATTTTTCGCCGGATATCGGTGGAGAACTGAAACCGGTTGCCGATTTTATCGATAACCGGAATAGCAGCCACGAACAGGGCCCAGTACGCCATCATGTACAGTCTGGTGTGTGTGACTCCTGTCTTTTCGTTAGGGTTAAGGTACAGCCACATGAACTCGAAAGGAGTGACTCCTAGAAGATGAGTACAGACAGGTACAGTGAGGACGATCATGAGCACGAAAAAGGTGCCGAGAATGGCTACACTCAGCTTTGTGAGTGTTTTCTCCCAGTGCAAGGGTCTTCTGTGCTTTGGAGTACGCATAATAGCAATAGATCTCTCTACCCAGGGGTAAGTAGGGAAGATACAGAAGACAGAGCCGAGGAAGAGACATTGTAGAACGATGCTTTCGGGAGAAGGTGTTCGGAAGAGGTGCATGCAGACGACATTGACGACAAGTGATGACAGAAGACGTTTTTCAACCTCAGTTAACGATTCTTGAGTTAGAGAAGAAACCGCCTGTGCCACATAGTCATAAGTCGACTTGAGCGTTCTGAAAGGAGGAGCCACGTACTGCAGAGCCAGAGTAGGTCCCACAATGTTAAAGTCCAGAAACTTGTCCCATACCACTGTAGGATAGGGTAAAGTGCATGCTGCGAGACACAAATTGACGGACAGCAACGTGGTAGAGCTCTTGTTCGTCGTGTAAGCCACCAGAGGCGGAATCAGCGCCAAATAGAGCGTGTTTGCAATGAAAATGCCATGTTGGTAGCAGTAACTCAGCGATAAAGCGAGTCCAGCAACCCACACCTGGATGGAAAGTGCCAGGGTGGTGTACTTGGGGTCAGCCAGATCCACATGCCGTTCTCGGTATACCGCAATAGCTGCTGGAAGGAGTACCAGAAAGACCTCAATGATGTTTCGTGTTTTCTGCTGAGAAGACTCCACAGGCGTCAGTTCGGGTCTATCCAGAGTCCCGAGTGATCCCCGTGATCTCGTTCGTCCATGCTTGAAGGGCTTTGTGTTGGAAACAAGTGTAGGCCACGGTTTGCTGTTTCTCTGACGTAATTCAGAAAGCGTCTGTTTTTCCTCGTGCTCTTCAGAATGGTCGGCTTCAAGTCCAGATTCCACGCCAGACGACACCTGGTCGCCGGCAAACGACAGCTCGGACACCTCGGACTGGGTGACGGTGCTGGAGTCCATGAGTAGTTGTCGCGTTGTATGAAGCTAGGTTTTTTGAGAATCCTTTTGGGGACGTGTTTCTCGAGTTAATTTTAGACAAGGGAGATGAGATGAGGTGGTCGTAAATTAGTGGTAATATTAGTTTGGATCAGGTAGGGGTGGATATGGAGGTTCGTACGGGTGCTTGGTGCTGAATACTCGTATTCACTTATTATATGCCGCTGTATACGTCTCTGCTATAGCTCTGATTACGATACACCTCATTTCTTACTCGCCTCGGATAAACCTTGCCGAATTGGTGCATGCAATTCGAGCCTCGGTAAAGTTCGGCCAGATGACGGACAAGTCAGACAAGGAAGTAATGGAGGAGCCCCTAGAGTAACCAAGATGAATAATAGAATGTGAAAGTTGTCAAGTGGGCCACGTTTCCGGAGCTGGAGAGGCCACGTCACTAGTACCGACTAAAACTAAGAACCAACACGAGATTCAACGTTTATTAGTGTTTCGATAGAGTGGATACGACGTGATCTGGCGCGAGTAGGCTAGTGGTAGGCTAGGAAAATCGGAAGAAATCGGGAAAATCGGGGAAAAATCATTGAATACGGGTAACCACAGAAATGCTGTAAATATGGATGAATATACTTGTCTAGTGTAGCCCAGTTACAAATTTGTTTACTTACATTGATTCTACCTCAAGTTTAGGTAGACTAAAACCCGGATTAAATCGGAATAAATTGATAGTGAATACGAGGAAAGCTCATACGGAGCTCTTGCAGTGTGTTATAACTCAGAGTAATATAATACAGCTTTGAATACCACCCCTACTCGTTTACTCTGAGTGTTTACAGTAATGTATACTTATAGGTACTCTACCAGTATGTACAAGCACATCAAAGTACAGTACACATCTAGCTTCTTACTTGTATCGTACCATTTCCTTCTTGTACTTGTAGGAACCATCACCTACGGTACGGTACTGGTACATGAATCGTATGTAATCATATTAACGTAACGCTATGCGTACTCGTACTCGTTACTTGTGCTACAAGTCAAAACCGTAGACTTGTCTACTGCTTCTTGTTGTCTCCAGCGTATCCAATCACCTCAGCGGTCTCGCACATGGCCTTGTAAGTGGTGGCCATGAGGGCATCGACGTTGCTAGCATCCAGACCCTTGGTTTCGATCGGGCTCAGCACGTCCACAATGATCTCGCCAGCATTGAGCTTACCTTGTCCGAAAGAGAACATTCGCGACGTGTTCTGCACAACCACAGGCACGATGGGAGCTCCAGACTGGACGGCCAGGTGGAAGCATCCCTTTTTGAAGGGCATGATGCCGATATCCTTAGAGTAAGATCGGGTTCCCTCGGGGAACATGAACACGTTCTGTCCCTTGCCTCCGTTTCCGCTCTGGATGGTCTTAACGGCTCCAGACAGGGTCTGCACGGACTTGGTTCGGTCCTTTCGGTCCAGGAAGATGGTTCCAGACAGAGCCATGAACTGGCCCAGAAGAGGGTACCACTTGAGGGCCTTCTTAGCAGTAACAGAGCAGTACTGGGGGAAGATTCGGCCAAGCACCAGGATGTCCATTTCATTCTGGTGGTTGGAAATGAGAATGCAGGGCCGAGGAAGATGGGCAGTGATGTCGTCGATGGTCTTTGTAGTGGAGGCAATAGACACCTTTTCGG
This sequence comes from Yarrowia bubula, assembly GCA_900519075.1. NCBI lineage: Eukaryota > Fungi > Ascomycota > Dipodascomycetes > Dipodascales > Yarrowia > Yarrowia bubula. Next base: position 393,552 of record ULGX01000006.1, read on the forward strand.
GGTTCAGAGAAGCGGTTCCGGTGACCTCTCGGCTCCGCAGCTTGATGCTGATGCCCAGGAAGATGCGCACCGCGTGGTAGAAGGCTCGGGCGACGGTCCATTGAGCCAGACCCTGTTTTCCAATGGCAGTCAGAATGGTGGAGGCCAGAACTCCATAAGTGGCACAAGCGGCGAAAATAACCACCGCAATGGCGGCTCGGACGTAGAAAACGAGCTTGGAGGCGACAGACATTCGGGCGACGAGAAGAGCGCTGATTGCTATCACAGCGACATATATCCAGCTGTTCATGTTTGGAGTGTTTGATGGACCTTGCCGCACCTTAATTGCATGCACACTGAATTTTTGTCCGAGTTTATTCCCCACGCAAGACAAGAACCACCCATGCCATGCACTTGTTGGGGGAAACTTTGTCCACAGGGGGTAGCCACGTGTACTGGCATGGTACGTACTGTACAATAGGGGCTGTTATTAAGGAGCAAAAAAAAATTGCACTTTGATTATCTGTACCCCTCCCTTAGTTTTTACATTAACCGAAAGGAGTGCTGCCTCTATGCTGTGCTTTGGTGTTCCCACTCAATACAGCACAAGTAAAGTTGGCTGCGGGGTTGAAAAATGGATTCCTTGGTATCGGAAGGATACTGTACCGAGGTTGAGATATGTACCGAAGATTCTAGATGCTTTGGTGCAGGATTTGAGGCTCTACTTGTGATACCCGTTGCTGATGCTGCTTAGGACTATCGTGCCGATACGTGTTACGCGTCTGGAAGTGTTGATCGTTATCTCAACTCAACATTTACAGAGACTAAACGGTTACGACAGGGTGTTAGCATCAGACAAGTAGAGTCTGTAATTAGTGCGATAATTATGGCTGGACGTTGACATGTCATTGATAAAGACTGCTTATGTAAGCATGTGTAGAATGAGTTCCCTAGCAAAATATTACTCTTCCGTTTAGCCATAAGTGTCTGAGTATGCTCTGTCTTGGTCTACTTGTAGTCGAGAAAGTGAGACTTGAGTGGTTAAGTACAGTCAAATGCAAAACCTGTATAGCCACGGGAAATCCAGTAAGTGCGTTTTGTTCGTCTGCCCAAGGGCTACAGATCTGGGGTGTTCTTTTTCTCAGAGAGGCTCAATTCGTCATGTCAAGTACTTGTATATAACTGTTACGGTGGGTTAAGTATTAGTAGAGGCAGTTAAACAACACACTTAACACAACATACACAGCCACTCCACAACCACCAGAAGCTGATATTATCCAGCATACATTGATACGGCACAGCTCGTATTTCTTTACTCTTTTTTTTTCATTTATCAAACTGCTCCTCTGTGAATGTAACGTCAGTCTTTAACTCTGGTCTTTAACTCTGGCCTTTAACTTCATATTGGCGATACGATGGACGTATTTGAGGCTATGCCTGTCATTCTACGAGTAGCTACTGTTGGTAACTAGAGGAGTAGAGCCACAAAAGTGGATCTGTGGACTGTAGCAGTACATATTGAACCCTTGTATACCAACAATACTGATAAGCTACTTGTAATAATTCCTTTTCAAGCCACGGCTCTTTAGATTTAGATTAAGTGGACTTTGGAGTTGGCAGTTGGGCGAAGCCACGAGACCAGAACCGGATAGATAATGGTGCAATGCTTTTGTGCAACGGTAAGATAGTCACAAGTACCCTGTTCAGTATTTGTACCCTTTCCCATCACTTCAAAACCTCGGTCGAAGTACGGAGCCTCTAACTCCGTTCAACTCCGCAACTCGGAACTCCGTCTCGGATTTGCTGCCACAGTGAACCTTAACCGCTCCTTACAGCAAGTTACATAATCAGCCTGCCTTCACATACACCAAACCTTGTATCGTCGGCCGTCATAAACGGCGGAACGGCGGAATGACCGGTCAACGGTTTTGCTGAAGAGGGAAAAAGGCAAAAACAGGTAAAAATTGTCCTTTTCTATAATGGCCCAACAGCAGGAGAACACCCCCTTATATACTTGCCACACTGACCCCCACTCATCAAACTCTACATGACGCATCCTCACATGAGTCCCACATATTGACGCGCCGTTATGGCTGCAAAAGTGCAGAATTAAGTGGCACGGGCCTGTATACGCGGTTCACAAACTACCCAGCTACTTACTCATCCCCTAGCCAACATACTCGCTTTTTTCTCACACGTTCTAGCATATTCGCTCGTGTACGTCCTACAGACGATAAGCGCTAATCAGGCTTTTCTTTGTCTGTGCGGTGGCAACTCATAACATAATCACTGTAAGCGGCGCATGTGAAACCTTAAAATGATTGGACCCACGACGGATAACACCTCATATATAACCTGTCCCCGCCCACCCACTCTCTCTTTTGCTTCACGACAACAAACTTGTTGAAACACAAAAACAACTAACGGAAAACACAATGCAGATTTTCGTCAAGACCCTCACCGGTAAGACCATCACTCTCGAGGTGAGTATATGAGCAGAATGGGCTGATTGGTGGAGTTGCACAAAGGTGGCGACTTCGGACACAAACACAAAAACATACTAACAACAGGTTGAGTCCTCCGATACTATCGATAACGTCAAGTCCAAGATTCAGGACAAGGAGGGAATTCCCCCGGACCAGCAGCGACTTATTTTTGCTGGTAAGCAGCTCGAGGATGGCCGAACTCTTTCCGACTACAACATTCAGAAGGAGTCTACCCTCCATCTCGTCCTGCGACTCCGAGGTGGTATGCAGATCTTCGTCAAGACCCTGACCGGCAAGACCATCACTCTTGAGGTTGAGTCTTCTGATACTATCGACAACGTCAAGTCCAAGATTCAGGACAAGGAGGGTATTCCCCCGGACCAGCAGCGACTTATCTTTGCTGGTAAGCAGCTTGAGGATGGCCGAACTCTTTCTGATTACAACATCCAGAAGGAGTCTACTCTCCATCTGGTTCTTCGACTCCGAGGTGGTATGCAGATCTTTGTCAAGACCCTGACCGGCAAGACCATCACTCTTGAGGTTGAGTCTTCTGATACTATCGACAACGTCAAGTCCAAGATTCAGGACAAGGAGGGTATTCCCCCGGACCAGCAGCGACTTATCTTTGCTGGTAAGCAGCTTGAGGATGGCCGAACTCTTTCTGATTACAACATCCAGAAGGAGTCTACTCTCCATCTGGTTCTTCGACTCCGAGGTGGTATGCAGATCTTTGTCAAGACCCTGACCGGCAAGACCATCACTCTTGAGGTTGAGTCTTCTGATACTATCGACAACGTCAAGTCCAAGATTCAGGACAAGGAGGGTATTCCCCCGGACCAGCAGCGACTTATCTTTGCTGGTAAGCAGCTTGAGGATGGCCGAACTCTTTCTGATTACAACATCCAGAAGGAGTCTACTCTCCATCTGGTTCTTCGACTCCGAGGTGGTATGCAGATCTTTGTCAAGACCCTGACCGGCAAGACCATCACTCTTGAGGTTGAGTCTTCTGATACTATCGACAACGTCAAGTCCAAGATTCAGGACAAGGAGGGTATTCCCCCGGACCAGCAGCGACTTATCTTTGCTGGTAAGCAGCTTGAGGATGGCCGAACTCTTTCTGATTACAACATCCAGAAGGAGTCCACCCTCCACCTGGTTCTCCGACTCCGAGGTGGTATGCAGATTTTCGTCAAGACCCTGACTGGAAAGACCATTACCCTCGAGGTCGAGTCCTCCGACACCATTGACAACGTCAAGTCCAAGATCCAGGACAAGGAGGGAATTCCCCCGGACCAGCAGCGACTTATCTTCGCCGGTAAGCAGCTTGAGGACGGCCGAACTCTTTCCGATTACAACATCCAGAAGGAGTCCACCCTCCACCTGGTTCTCCGACTCCGAGGTGGTATGCAGATTTTCGTCAAGACCCTGACTGGAAAGACCATTACCCTCGAGGTCGAGTCCTCCGACACCATTGACAACGTCAAGTCCAAGATCCAGGACAAGGAGGGAATTCCCCCGGACCAGCAGCGACTTATCTTCGCCGGTAAGCAGCTTGAGGACGGCCGAACTCTTTCCGATTACAACATCCAGAAGGAGTCCACCCTCCACCTGGTTCTCCGACTCCGAGGTGGTATGCAGATTTTCGTCAAGACCCTGACTGGAAAGACCATTACCCTCGAGGTCGAGTCCTCCGACACCATTGACAACGTCAAGTCCAAGATCCAGGACAAGGAGGGAATTCCCCCGGACCAGCAGCGACTTATCTTCGCCGGTAAGCAGCTTGAGGACGGCCGAACTCTTTCCGACTACAACATCCAGAAGGAGTCCACCCTCCACCTGGTTCTCCGACTCCGAGGTGGTATGCAGATTTTCGTCAAGACTCTGACCGGAAAGACCATCACTCTCGAGGTTGAGTCTTCTGACACCATTGACAACGTCAAGTCCAAGATTCAGGACAAGGAGGGTATCCCCCCGGACCAGCAGCGACTTATCTTCGCCGGTAAGCAGCTTGAGGATGGCCGAACTCTTTCCGACTACAACATCCAGAAGGAGTCCACCCTCCATCTGGTTCTTCGACTCCGAGGTGGTATGCAGATTTTCGTGAAGACCCTCACTGGAAAGACCATCACCCTCGAGGTTGAGTCTTCTGATACTATCGACAACGTCAAGTCCAAGATCCAGGACAAGGAGGGCATTCCCCCGGACCAGCAGCGACTTATCTTCGCCGGTAAGCAGCTCGAGGACGGTCGAACCCTTTCTGACTACAACATCCAGAAGGAATCCACTCTCCACCTTGTGCTCCGACTCCGAGGTGGCCAGTGAGTTATATAGTATAGCCTAGGCTGATTAATATTATTCTGGACGTGTGTCAAATGAAACCCCTGTAGATAACTGTAGATATAGCGCATTAATGTTCGCTATCACATGTATCGCTGTTAATTACGCTCCGTGTGGAGATCCGCATTTTTCGCGCAGTCTCCAATAGCCAATTGGGAAAGCGCGATATGCGGGCGAAGATTAGTTATGACTTTTGTTAAGGTTTGGTTCCCTCAGTAGGGTGAGAATAAGGTTTCTAAACTGTTCAACTGCCTGCCTAGAATATATGTATCCTAGCAAGTGTGGGGAACAAGATGCCTTAACCTGTCACCAAGGCGTTGTAGAAAGAAAGACAAAAATTGTGCTAATGAGAGCTCTGCAACGGTACATGTCGTATACGCAGTTTTCCCTCCACTTTGGTATATAATATTTGCCCGTTTGGTTTGATAATACTTCGCACTGCCCGGTTGCCCTTACCCTTATCACCTGGTTATTCGTCCGGGTAAAAGAGGGCCAGTACAAGGTGGTTTTGTAGGTGAAGATTGGATGGAGATTTTGCAAATCTGGAAACAGTGCTGGATAGCCAGTGTCTCTGACAGTTATCTCCGCTTACTCCGCCTTCCGTACCTCTGTTTCTGACGCCACCAGAGTCTCATGTTACCCCTTGCGATTAGAGTTTTGACAGCACGTCTCACGACATTATTCAGATAAAACTAGTTGCTTGTAGCTGCTATCACTCCATACCACCTATTGAAGGATTTTCAAGATGGACACCAACCAGCTCTCCAACGCCGTCAAGGCGTTCCAGAACCGTAAGCCGCTGCCCCAAATCGACTTCACCCAGCATACCATGGAGGACGGCAGTGTGGTTTCGACGGTTGACCGTCCTGTCAAGTCGGTTCCTGCTCCGGCCACCAACAAGCCCACTGACGACGAGGTTTTCGACCGGTCTGGCAAGCCCAATCTCGAGTTTCTCAAGGACCATTTCTACCGAGAAGGTCGTCTTTCTGCTGAACAGGCGATTCGGATCGTAGAAGCTGGATCTCGAATTCTCGAGCAAGAACCCACTCTTCTGGAGGTGGATGCACCCATTACCATTTGTGGTGATGTTCATGGACAGTTTTACGACTTGTTAAAGCTGTTTGAGGTTGGAGGAACCCCTGGACCTAGCACTCGGTACCTGTTTCTGGGAGACTACGTTGATCGAGGCTACTTTTCGGTCGAGTGCGTGCTGTATCTGTGGTCGCTGAAGATCCATTACCCTGACTCCATTTACCTGCTTCGAGGAAACCACGAGTGTCGACATTTGACCGAGTACTTCACTTTCAAGCTGGAGTGTGTCCACAAGTACGGTGTTCATCTGTACGAGGCGTGTCTGGCGTCTTTCTGCACTCTGCCTCTGGCTGCCATCATGAACAGACAGTTTCTGTGTGTCCATGGTGGTCTTTCTCCCGAGCTTCACACTCTAGACGACCTGCGTCGAATTGACCGATTCAGAGAGCCTCCCACTCATGGAATCATGTGTGACCTCCTGTGGGCTGATCCCTGCGAAGATTTCGGCTCTGAGAAGGGTAACGAGCACTTTATGCACAACTCGGTGCGAGGATGCTCGTTTTTCTACTCGTACCACGCCGCCTGTGCTTTCCTGGAAGCTAACGGACTGCTTTCCATCATCCGAGCCCATGAGGCTCAAGACGCGGGCTACAGAATGTACAGAAAGACCAAGAGCACGGGATTCCCTTCTGTCATGACCATTTTCTCGGCCCCCAACTACCTGGACGCATACAACAACAAGGCAGCTGTGCTCAAGTACGAGAACAACGTCATGAACATTCGACAGTTCAACTCATCGCCACACCCCTACTGGCTGCCCAACTTCATGAACGTGTTTACGTGGTCCATGCCGTTTGTCGGCGAAAAAATCACAGAGATGCTCATCACCATGCTCAACATTTGCACCAAGGAGGAGCTGGAGGACGATGACAGTGTCAGTGGCATCAGTGAGGTTACTACTGAGCCCAGGCCTGCTGCTTCTACAACCGATTCTGACGCTCCTGCTAGCACCATCACTTTTGATCAGCGAAGAGCGCTTCGAAACAAGATTCTGGCCATTGGACGGGTTTCGCGGCTGTTCAACGTGCTGCGACAGGAGTCCGAGTCCGTTTCTGAGCTCAAGGCGGTGACTGGAGGGAAATTGCCCCAGGGAACCCTCATGTTGGGTGGTCAGGGTATCAGAGATGCCATTACCTCTTTTGAGGAGGCTCGAAGTGCGGATCTGGGTAATGAGAGACTGCCTCCTACGTCAGAGGAGCAGGATTTGGAGAAGCAGCAGAGACAGGAGGGTTTCAAGAGAGCCATGGGAGAGCATGATGAGAAGATCCAGCGGTTGGCGAGAAGACTTAGTCGGAGCTAATAGTGTCGAATAGCGTCTGCTAAGTGTCGCCAGACACTGCAGACACTATTTGGGACTCTTGACGTCATGGTCAAGTGTTACTCTGGAAACTATGAAACTATGAGACATGGCCATCACATCAGACACTCGTTGTGTATAATTATAATTGGGGAACGAAAACAGACATGCTCAGACTATGCTGAGGTAATAATTAGGTGATATTTAATTAATGTACTGTAACCATTGGATGTGTGATGAAGCATAGCAGCAGAATAAGCATATGGCATTCGGCTTAATAGAATATTCATTTTACTGTACGGTAAGTTATGTGTTCGTCTATACATGACCGGATGAACTGGGATGAACTCAGTCTGCTCTGAGAATATGGGATGTGTAAAGAAACAAGTATGCCAAGAATATGTATACTGTCATTATATCATGAAGCAGTTCATAGTTCATGTTTTGCACTGCCCAAGGCAAACCACACCACAAGCTATTGTAGCAATTATAGCTCAGTGCAGCCGAGATGAATTGCTCTTGACCTGAGAATGTTGAGAGTAAATACAGAGAACTCTTTATTTGCCAATTCCGGAATCTTTACGGATGACACAATTCTAGCCTAGAGAATATGTCAGAGCATGTACAGTAAGAATGACAGTCTCCAGAAAACGTCAGAATGTCAGAATATGTCAAGCAGCGGCTAAAATGTCTACACTATGACGTCAGGCGTATTCAATGGGTCTTGAAGATGTTGACTAATTGTAAACACTGTATATTATCAGCTTATAACCCCACTCGTTTCGCTTGTGGAATGTCATGTAGACCTGTACGTGAGACAAGGCAAGGCGTGTCAACAAGTTATGATAGACTCATCAGCTCACTTGGCGAAGAGATTACACTATCTTGAAACAGAAAATAATATACTCGTGCTAAACGCTGAAACACAAATAATACGTCCGTGCTAAACGCTCATTCCAAGCTTCTGTGCCTGTTCCTGTATCAGATGCATGTTTTAGAAAGGGCGGTGCAGGTTCAGGGGTGCGTTCCAGTGGGTACCAACGCCCAAAAAGGGTCGAAACGGTCCCAAAAGAGCCACCCTCATTCCACCACGCAGCCAAGACGTTTTGCTGCTGGTTTTGCATGTGTTGAGGTCCTGCAAAGGCTGTGCCCTAAACCCGCACGGTAGAAATGCGCAAAAAGTACTTTTTCGTTGCCCAGGGTGTTGTGGTTGCTAACGGCTGCCCTGGTTACTGCCAGGTACTGCCTCTGGGGTTTCTTTTTACGTAGCCGCTGCATGATACATCTTGTTGGAGAGCCTGTCTTCGTCTTTGTAGAGATGCATCTGGTGCAGCATGCATGGCAAGAATGAAGCGGCTGACCCAGAAGAGTCAAGAGGAAGATAATAAAAAATGACTGAGCTTCGATCTGCGATGCCCCAGGCGGCAGCAGCATGTTACAGAATCAACATTGACAGCATAACGGGTGAGGATATTTTTTCATGTTACAGTGTGGCTTAGATAATTTCAGGATATTCTTCAACGGTTAGCTTCCTCCCAATGACGTTAAACATTACTTACCTGTAGTTAACCCTACTTGGTGTGTCCGTACCTCCGTATACAAACGATAAACGAACTCGGGAATCGGCTTCCGGAGACCCAGATTCATGTATCCATGTGGCTAATGCAACTGTGTGTACGAGTGTGTCAACAGAAGGTGCTTTTTTTGAGCACGTTTTTCTTTCTCGCGGAACGGATTTTAAGGGTCGTTTTGTTTTATTCCCGTTGCTGATCTTTACGAGACATTTCGGGAAGACGCTGATCCCCCAACTTGCACTATTCTTAGCTGACTAAAGAGCTACAAGCAGCCCACGAAAACGCCGGAAACGCAGGGTGTTACAGGACAATACAAAAAATATCCACTATATTATTCCGCCGTATAGGCTGTGTGCGTACACCAAGTAAGGCGGTGCTGCTGGGAGGCAGTGTCTGTAAAGCAAACCGAAAATAAAATGTTCCATAATCACACTCCATGATGATAATCAGTGAAAAAGTAATTACGATATTATCTGTGCTGTTCGAGTAGCATGTGAACGAACCTGTAATCCCAGCGTCCCTGCAACGTCTACAAACCGTGTTATATCTTAATGATAACCCGAGGCCCACCCTCCAGTCTATACAACTACTTGTAGGTTGCTGCTAATTTCTAGTGCAAGTGCCATATCGTACATATCGTACAACGGTCTAATTACTCACCCCAAAAGGGTCATAAATGATGGTACAAACTCACGTCAAACACACACAAACCCCGTCTATGACGCCTCATGTCTTTAGTCTGTCTGTTTTGTCTCAGTTGACATATGTCTCAGTGACACGGCCCGCTTCGGTTGCGGGGATAGAGGCGCGATTATTATTCGAGAGACACACACCCCTGCAAGGCGTGGCTCTCACGTGATTGCTTTTTGCGCAATATATCGATATCGTCACTGGAGGAGTTTGCTTATCACTGATCAGCACGGAAGCCGATCTTTTCATCAGTGCCGAGAGAATACGTATGGAGGCCATCACTTTGTCTACTGGTAGCGGTGGATTTAGGCGCTCTGTCGTCATGTTCCACTTTGGCTTTTTCTCGCTTTTTGCTACTTTGGACTTTGCTATTGTACTGGCTCGCGCAAAGCACAAAAAACACGCGCTGCACAGTGCAAGACGCCAAATAAACTCCCAAAAAGTCGAGACGTGCTTGCAGCGTGGGATGTCGAGAGCTGTCAAAACTGACGTATTAGTGGGCGTAACGGTGTAAAAAAAAACCAACAAACGACTCCGCTGCTCTCAATATCATGCTTATCTCCTCTGATTTCTTTCTACGTTTTTATTCGGCCAGATAGAGACAGTTACCTGCCCTACGCAGAAACCACCTTGTACAGCGCAAAGTTTGTGGCAAGGAACCAGCTTTTTTACTTTGACAGCGGTTCCAGAAGAGTGCAACAAAGAGATAGGGTCTAGGCGTGAGCGCGAAGAAAGCGTGGCGCCTTGCTAAGTCTACGGTGTACCTTTGGTTTGACACTGACACTTTTCGGAAAGGTGCAAGAAAATCATTGTACATGCTGTGTCAGACAATAGAACTTTAATTCGAGAGTGTCTTACGGGAGTGGGGATTTTCGTAGACAGTGAGGGAAACCAGATCCCTGTACTTTTGCGTGTGGTCTTTTTTACTAACATTTTCTCAGATTTTTTCCGCTCTCTCAACTCCCCACTTATCCATCTCCTAATTATTGCCGCTCTGGGCATAACATCAACATTGCTGGAGCCTAATTTTTTATACTCACGGGTATGCATATAAGTTATTTTTGAGTGTGTAGAGCTCGGGTAACTGGAGGAGATGTATCTGGGTCAGTATGGATTATTTCCAGCTGAAACCAGTTGCAATCGATTCGTCTGATTATTCCGGTTGCAATAAGCTACTTCCCGTCGCATTTGGACAACCACTTCATCCATTTGTCTCGAATCCCAACACTAGCCTTCTCCACCTCCGAGACACCAAGAACTTTCGGATATGCTCTCAAAAGACACATATAGGCGGTGCCTGGCGCTCCACTTGACGGGTTTTTTCAACCATTCGACACACCAGCCGCGACAATGTCGCTCAAATCCTTCTTTCTTCGCCGCAAAAAACCTCAGTTTGAAGAGGTGGCTCCTCGCAAGCTGCGGGCTAGCTTTTCCATGCCCAACATGAGAGCCGTTACGATTCTACGAGGAGGCCGTTCACGAGAAGAAACGCTTCCAGCTACACCGGCTTCTCCAACGTCTCTAGGGTCTCCAGACCAGTCCGATATCAGCTCCGACTATCTCAGCTCCGACAGCGACTTCAACCACCGACAATTCACACGCGACTACCATCACGATTTCTGGTCGACTTTATCCGAGGAGGAACAGAGGAGGATGAGTCAGATGTACGAGGACGCTCTGAGTGTTGTGGAGTATTATACTGAGGTATAACAGTTTCTCTACAGTGCTGACTCGTGACTACCCCATCATTTAAAGCGCGCTAAGGACACGCTAAAAAAGGTCAGTGGTGGTTTATACCGTTTGGGATGAGAAAGACAGGACTCTCTGACAGGTCTCAATGCGGAACTGCAGAAAGGGACCTGTTTCAGGAGACGGATGCGGACAATAACGGTACAGGGCATTGTCGATCTAGAAGTAGACGTCACTCTGTGGTGGGCACTGCGGATATCTTTGTCTGTGTCATTATGGTGGGTCTATCGATACCTTACTTTGTTCTTATGAATACTTCATGAACACTACAATTTCAGCTTCTATACACAGCCTACTTTCTATGGCACACAACTCTTGCCTACTTCTTTGGCACACAACTCTTTACGACACTTCTTCTGGACAAGTACTTCCTCTGTTAATTGACCATTCGTCTCTTAACCGTCTTTAAAGACATTCTGGTACTCCCTATTACGCACGTCTACTTCGACACTGCGACACTTAAACACTTACTTCAACACAGGACACTACCACACACTGTCAATTGACACTATTTATTCTTCAGCTTCGACACACACTCTTCTTTATTTATTCCTTGTCTCACGACCGCAAACGCACTCTTTATTTATAATGGCTGGTCCATATTAATTACATGTTATCAACGAATCCTACTGTAGAGGTGAACCTGTATATTGTACTTGTAGCTATATAATGATGCTTAGTAGCCTTGTAACAGAATACAATGTGCTTATACAAAAACGGAATAATAACTGTCATTTATCCATCGCGTATAAAATAACAAGGGCATTATTCTGCTTTTGCCAAGCGCTCATTCGTCTCCACATAATATACGCCGCTCTACACTATTACAAACGCGCTAGCTCACATCGATGCGACACACGTATACGCTAACTAAACGCGATCGATGCTACACTAGCCTTTGTGTGCACTGTTGACCCACTAAGGATAGCCCATTGGATAGCCCAACAGATGGATACGACGCATGTTTACATATTAATACATGTAGCGCGGTGGTTTCACACAGTACAGTGTGTTTATATCCACTCGGGTATTTATAGATGTAACGGTATGTTAGTGAGATCTACTTGTAGTATTATTGACTTGTACAGTGCTTGTTACAGTACATGGCACGAGACATATACATGTTACACAGGCCCTACACCTACAACTCTCTATTGTAATTAGATCTATTAAATCCCTGTTGAAAGGTATAGTACAGTTAGTAGTTGATCCGGTCGTCTATTGACGATGTCCATCTCACACACGCGAGTCCATCTCACAAGACCGTAAAGATCATGTATCACTCTCGTGTCGGGTTTCGCAACAAGTAACAAAGTCGCTCATCGTGTGACAGGTCTCGTAGCTCGTGACTTGGTCACTCGCTACTCGACTCTCCTCCACTTTCCCACCCCCTCCTCACTCCCTTCCCTAGGTCTGACAACCCCCGCTCTCACTTCATTCTCCAGAATCACCTCCAAAGAAGCATTGTCCATAGAATCCGTCTGGATCTTCTCATGAGCAATCCAGCCTCCCACACCCTCCTCGCCAAGGTCACCTTCAAGCTCCTCGGGGTGAGTCTCAAGAGCAGGGGCCATCATTCCCATATCATTGTCCGAATCAGACGGATCAGGATGCATAGCAGCACAGGTAGAAAGAGCGGCAAACAGCGTATCAATGAGCGTATCCGGCTGTGTAGACAGAGTAACCTCGCTGAACGACTCCTGACTGTGACTGAACGGCCTCACTAAACTCAAGGGAGAGTCCTCAAGCTGTAGATAAATCTGCTGGTGTCCATCAGCGCCCTTTTGAGTAGCATGAAGAAGTACCTTTTGGAAGGGAATGTTCACTCCGGAAGACGTCTGCGGGAACCACAGAGTCACGTGACTGCTCAGCACATAAATCTTGCCCTCAGCCACCTCACTCTGATGGTTCTCATCTGCCAGCAGCTCCACTCTCACAAGGCCCTCAAAGTAACAGACGACATTGTCCTCGAGCGAAAAGGACGCTGGAGTGGACGACTGGTGCTCGGCGAGCGCCACAAAGTCCTCGCGCGTCAGATCGCGGTCGATTGTGCTGTATTCCATGTGCCGTGTGGGTTTTGACTCGGAGATCTGGCGATGTTCTCACCAGGAGGTCTAACACGTGTGCATGCGTCACGTGATGTGGCGAGATGAAATGGGGGGTGGGGGTGTGAACTAGTGTGGTATAATTAATTGTAGTCGGGGGGAAAAAATTCGCCCCTTTTTTTTTTTTTTTTGCTACTTTTTTCACCCGTTTTTTCATATTTTACTTTTGTCAGTTTTTTTCGTCAACTGAAATTAAACTGAAATTACGGTTAATGGAGGGTGAGTGTGCTGGACGCTAGAGATGTGCTACGGGGTTGGGAATAGGCTAGATCGACTCAGCGAGGCGCTTTGTATATATTTGCATCTTTAAAAATCCAATTTCCTCCATTTTCCACCCCCTATAATGCTTCTAATGAAATCACATGACATGGACAAATCAGATAACTCTATGCGAGCTTTTCAGCCTTGCACTATGCAGCTCTGACTAGACTCTGACTAAGGGTGCATGAAAAGTACTGACATTACCAAGCAGACAGAGTGATAAGCGAACGACTTAAACGAAAGATACAGACACTCACCCGACCAGATACAACACAGGTACAACAGATAACACTTGTATCGTACACAGCACATCTCACCAGATCAACATGGCTCAAATGTACTCTACGGCTACTGACGCCTCACCGTCTCTAGCTGGCGTCAAAAACATCGTTCTGGTTCTCTCTGGCAAAGGAGGTGTTGGAAAATCATCAGTTACCACTCAGCTGGCTCTTACTCTGGCAGCTGAAGGAAAGAAGGTCGGAGTTCTAGATATCGATCTGACTGGACCTTCGATTCCGCGTTTTTTCGGTATGGAGGATAAACAGGTGTACCAGTCGTCTGCAGGATGGGTTCCAGTATACACAGACGCTACCAAGCAGCTTTGTCTCATGTCTCTGGGCTTTCTGCTGAGCTCTAGAGGTGACTCTGTGGTCTGGAGAGGTCCTAGAAAGACAGCCATGATCCGACAGTTTATCAGAGACGTGGTTTGGGGAGAGTTGGACTATCTGCTGATCGATACTCCTCCTGGAACGTCAGATGAACATATCTCCATCGCTGAAGAGCTGCGATACTGCAACCAGATCCTGGGAGCTGTTATCGTGACTACTCCTCAGGGAGTGGCTCTAGCAGATGTACGAAAGGAGCTGTCTTTCTGCAAGAAAATCGGGTTTCCTATTCTCGGCATTATTGAGAATATGAGTGGATACGTGTGTCCTCACTGTTCAGAGTGCCAGAACATTTTTTCAAAGGGAGGAGGAGAGAACCTGGCTAAGCAGTATGACTGTAAGTTCTTGGGCACTGTTCCTATCGATCCCAAATTTGTACTCATGGTGGAAAATGCAAAGGGAGGGCTCCAGGAGGTGTATGGAGAGACAGAGATGGCAAAGATCTTCAAGGGCATTAGTGATAAGGCTTTTGCAGAGGCCGAGGAGGAAGTGGCTACTGAGTAGCTGGAAAACGACAGTATATATTTAATGAATTATGATTGATGATAGTGAGAAGTGGTATAGCAAAAAAAAGATGATGTTAATCACTTTTAGAGAAAGAAAGAGAGGCACTTCTTCAGCGCCCGTTTATGGCCTGTTCAGCTCTCGCATATCCTGTGAAAAGTTAGAAACAATTAAACAAAAAGAGAGGACGACAGGACTCGAACCCGCAGCCTTTGGAGGACGTCGTTCAGAAGAACCGAAATCCAATGCGCTACCATTACGCCACGTCCTCAGAAAATTTGATACTAGAAAAAGCGTTGAAACAATATATGCTTAAAAAAGTGCTATCTCGCCAGCGAGAGGTTCTGAGGGGTTTTTGACTATTCTGAGTTGTTTATTTGGTTCTGGGATTTCCAGAAATCAACTGGAACCTCAAACTTTGTAACTTTGAATGCAACTTCTGGACGTTCAAAGTTGGCATTTTTGAGCCAAATTTTTGAATTGACGATAACTGCATGGATACTTCAAGTAAAAATATGAAAGAGACTAGTGATATGTAAAACACATCAATTATCATTATTCTTTACTACTCTGACTTATTAAATCACTTTTAGGAAATTTCACATTTTGACGCCACCGCCAAAATTTCCCAAATTTGTCCAAAACGAACATAAAACGAAGGGAAACCTATAAAGTACTTACTTTTACCGTCAAAAACAACTTTTAATAACTCCTTGGGTCATTGCTACTCGCTTCCACGGACTAATCGGACCATCTCTAAACCCTCCACTTACCCTTTACAGTCAGTATAACGAACCCAACTCCTAAAAGTCTTGGCTGTGATCTTAGTCTTTCCAATATCAGAACTCCACGCACGTCTTTCGTGTCTCGGCTTTAACGGCTTTACTCTCATACTCATTTCCAGTTCTATATAAACCCAGCAACCACCTCTCTTAAACCATACAACATGTTCAAGCTCACCCTCGCCATTCTGGCTTCTCTGGCACTTGCTGGAACTCCTCCTTCTTCATGCACTGCTGAGTCTTTGACTTATAAACTCGGTCTGCTTCTTCCTGGAGGCTCTGAACCTCAGCCTCTTCAGATTCGACGAGACCAGATTGTGTACGGTCTGTCTCAGGGCTTCTCTGACTTCCATGTGACTTCCAGCTCCAACTTTGTCAACATTGTGTCTCCCGGCTTCAACAATGACCCTCGAGAACTGTACGCTGACTGCCAGGGTAAACTGCTTGTCAGTGACCTTGCTTCTCCTACTGAGGGACGAGACGGTGTGTGGAACTTTGTGGGTGAAGGAAACCAGCTAACTGTTCAGAGTGCCGGCCAGAGCATTTTCTACAGCTGTTCCAACCCCGATGAGCCCATTCGAGGTGGTCAGCAGGTCTATGTTAAGTCTGGTGACACCTTTGTCTGTCCCAACCCTGCCGTTGGTACCCTTGTTGCCATTAAGCGGTAGACTACCAGTAGAGATTATATATGAGTATTACAGTAGATTAAGAGATTAGATTAACTAACAGTAAGAGAGTCATTGGCTACTTTACAAGTAATTAGGTAGGTGTAAGAGTGGGCTGATACTATCTGCTGTTAATACTTATTGTAGAGATGTAATACTTACTCTAGAGTTATACAGTACAACCTCTTCATTAGGTAGACATAATACACTTTAGAGAAGCTCATCTCCAAGCTGATTGGTAGTTTCTCGAGTTGCTCTTCATCATGGTTATAATCGTTACTATATAAATACATGTGGAGATCAAGTTGCTGGCATTAAACAGCTTATCACTTAATCTCGGTTAAGCCGCTAGTCTCCTATCGCTAAAGGAACCCCCTCAACCGCTGCTCTGCAGACATCTTCTTCTTTGGAGACCCCTTCAAAAAGTCGGCAATGCCTCTAAACGAAAACGACGACTTCATGGTAGCTGCACGTGACACTGTTGATGCTGAGTCAGCTTCCATCAGCGGTAAATGACCGGAATGGAGACTCTGTCTGCTCTGCATACTCTGCATAGATACCATTCTCCTTGGAGCTCGAGTAGTAGCTACAGCCTCTTCAAAGAGCGTTTGAGGCGCAATGGGGCTCATAGTGGTGGACACGTGACTGGTTGATGACATAAGCGACATCATAGGGCGAGGGTAGAGTGAGGGGTATGTTTTGGTGTTGAGGGTTCGTCTTTCATTGACAGAAGAGCTGCTGGAGGGACGGTTGAAGTCACGTGACTGGGAAGCATGTGACTGTACATTTCCTGTAGTTACAGGTCTCACACGTTCACGTGACGAATTCTGACTAAGAGGGGGTCTCTCTGAACCTGTGGAGTCGTGTGATTTGACTGTTTGTAGAGACCGTTCTTGGAGTTTAGACAATGGTACCTGAGACAGAGATTCGGTACTGGTATTTGCCTCACGTGACACGAGATCCTCGGGAGAGGATGGCTTGGGTCCTCTATCGTTAGATCTCATCCATCCATGTAACACTGGGTAGTGTTGTTTGTGAGGACTCTTTTCTTGTCCTAGTCGTTCATAAGATGGTAATTTCTCTTCAATCGAGAACAAGTGGTTAATAATCGAGTCCAATCGGTGGTAGGTCTGTTCACATTGGCTGGAGATGTTTTCAACAGCCTTGAGAGCTGTCTTTGATGACTTGTACTGTTGGATGTTGACATTGATCTGAGTAGATGTGTTGATCAATAGCGAGTCGATTTCACCCATACGACGCACCAGTTCGATCTGCGCCTTCTTCACCTCGTCCACCTCACATGACAGGTCGTGTTGGTACTTTGCAGCAATGTTTTGTAGACAATCCGTGACATTTTGGGCTTCGTTTTCACAGCTGGCGAGAATCGAGTTGTATTTGAAGGCCGAAATCGGTGGCAGTGGTTTTATCTCGCGTTTTTTACCGGGCCGAGGGGTTGTATCGCGTGAGCTGGAGTTGTGGGCGTTCACAATCACGAGGTTTTCAGGCACCGAGGACATGGTGATATGTACAGGAGGTTGGTATGCAGAGAGTGAACTTAATATGAGATCAAGGGTTGGAGCGAGTGTTTGAAGGAGGAGATTGTAGTAGTCAAACATGGCGGGAAGTTGGTTGTGGGTGGATGATGGAGGGGTGGGGGGTGTGGGCTTGTATTATAGCTTTTTGGGGACGTTATGGGGTGTTTTATGGGGTGTAGTTGTTAAGTAAATGGATAGTTATTGTTAGGGTTTGGTTGGGAGTTTAGTTGAGAGAAGGGAGATGAGGAGTGTATCTTGAATGTGATGTAGCTGGGTGAGTATTTGAGGTAGACCGAATATTGAAGTTTTCAGACGAATTTATGGATGAGAAGTGTCGATATAGACTGCTATCAGTAGGGTAGAGCGTCTCTTCAGCCCACAATGACCGAGTTAGTTGGAAAACGTCAGAAAATGCGTGAAACAGACTTAAGAGCGCGCTATTTTGATATTTTAAACAGTTGAGTGAGTTATTGCTGCTGTATACTTGTAGTACAAGTATCATTGTTGACTGATTTTGTCCCCAGATCCGACACCATCTGCCACTCATCCTCTCACTATTCATATACACCTCCCAATCAAGACTCTTAATTTCGTATCACCTTTATTTCATCATCAGTTCAATCCTCCTGTTGAACACCACCCAATCACTCGTACTTGTACTAATCACATATACTTGTACACCTCCAATCCACCGATTACTAACCAAAACCCCTCACGCGGCTCCACCGTGCATGACGTCATGCATTCATTTTTTCCGCATCACCGGATAAACAACAAGGTGTGTATCGTACCACGGAGGTCGGCAAGAACTCTATCACTGTAGAGTCTTAACGAGTCAGATAGGAAGACAGAATAGAGCTACAATTGACCTGTTACCAACACAGTTACATATGAAACACTAGCTGACACTCCCAAAAACGTAACAGCCCCTCCCTCTCAACCTCACTTTTACCGCTTGCTTTTCCTCATGTGGCCACGTACAGTGCCGTGCATGTTTAGTCCGAAAGACGAATGAGGCAAGGCACGAGGCAAGGCAAGGCACGAGTGCCGTGTGGTTGGTGGTGGTGTGATATAAGCCAGGTTGTATTCTATAGAAAAGGCGACAGGGTAACATCTAACCCCTGTCTTATGGCTCATTGAATATGGCTGAGATGCGTTGTTTGACTCAACAAGTTGAGTGTATGCATGATCCGGATGAAGTGGGATGACAACTACAACTACAGTAGTAATTGGTGGTCACGTGATCTAAGCAGTATAGAGAGACATCTATCCAACGCACTTCCAGAGAAAAGCATACAGACCACCTTTGTCTATCCACTTCAACAGCAATCTTTACTCTCTCATCTTTCTGGCCCTGATAAGCATCGGTAGCCGAAGCTTAGCGTGACTAGACAAAAAGTGACAGAAAAGGGAGTATCAGCTGGAACAAGCAAAGGCCGTAGAGAGATAAAAGCAACACCATTCGAACCGCCTGGCTCTGGAGAAACCACTACCACCTTCATTAACCCCACAACTCATTCCAACCCCCTCAGTTTATGGCGTATCTCGTATCCCACCCACCAAATTAAGTTCGGCTATATATCTCCCACCCTGTCTCCCCACACTCTTCAATGCTACGATTGCGTCTTTCTCAGCTGTCGTATCTCTCTCGCCCGCGCTCCTTCACCACCGATTTTTCCATGACCGCTTCCGCAGCCGACAAACTCGGGCTTTTGCGAGAGCTCATGGCGTCCAAGAATCTGGGCGTCTACATTGTTCCTTCTGAAGATGCTCATCAGAGTGAGTACACTTCAGTGTGTGACCAGCGACGGTCCTATATCTCTGGCTTCACCGGATCTGCCGGAACCGCGGTGATTACTGCCAATTCGGCTGCTCTGGCTACCGATGGACGATATTTTCTGCAGGCTGATGAGCAGCTGGATAAGAAGTACTGGACTCTGCTCAAACAGGGCGTCAAGGGCACTCCCACCTGGCAAGAGTACGCAATTGACTACGCTGTGAAGCATGGAGTCAACATTGGCGTTGATTCGCGTCTGGTGAGTGCTGTGGAGGCTGAAGCCATCACCAAGAAACTTGCTCTGAAGATTGAAGAGGCGGGTGTTGTGGACGAAAAGAAGACGTCACGAGTGGAGCTGGTTGGTTTCCATGACAACCTCGTCGATACCGTGTGGAACAAGCTTGATGAACAGCCCTGTCGACCTGGAGACCCTGCCTTTCCTCTCAACGTGGAGTACACTGGAAAGCCGTTTGATCTGAAACTCGAGGAGGTTCGAGTGAAGATGCGGGAGTCTGGAGGCTCTGCCATCATCATTTCTGCTCTTGACGAGATCGCCTGGCTTCTCAACCTGCGAGGAAGTGATATTCCTTATAATCCCGTCTTTTTCGGATACGTTATCGTCACTCCAAACTACACCACGCTCTACTGTGACTCCAAGAAGATCACCGCCGAGTGTGAGAAGCATCTGGACGGCCTGATTGACCTCAAGCCTTACGATGAGGTTTTTGCGGACTTTAAGAAACTGGGAGACGCTGCTCAGGCCGACAAGCTGGTGTTTGTGCCCAAGAACTCGTCCTGGGCCCTGGTCGAGTGTCTGGGAGGCTTCAAGAACGAGCACAAGACGTATACTCAAATAACCAGTCCTGTTCTCAAGGCCAAGGCTGTGAAAAACAAGACTGAGCAGCAGGGCGCTCGAACCGCTCATCTCAAGGATGGAGCTGCTTTGTGCGACTTTTTCTGCTGGCTGGAGGGTGTCTACGATGCTGGTAACCCCGATAAACTCGACGAGGTTGATGCTGCTTCTAAATTGGTTGAATTCCGAGAAAAGCAGCCCAATTTCGTGGGTCTTTCGTTCGAATCCATCTCTTCTGTCGGTCCTAACGCTGCTATCATCCACTATGCTCCTGAGAAGCCCAAGGCTGCTATTCTGGACCCCTCTCAGGTGTACTTGTCCGATACTGGTTCTCAGTTCCTTGAGGGAACTACAGATACCACTCGAACCTGGCATTTTGGCACTCCCAGTGAAGAGGAGCGAACCGCCAACACTCTGGTTCTCAAGGGCCACATCGCTCTAGCTGAGTCTGTGTTCCCTGAAGGCACTACTGGTTTTGCTCTTGATATTCTGGCTCGACAGTACCTCTGGAAGTACGGTTTGGACTACAGACACGGCACTGGACACGGAGTTGGAGCGTTTTTGAACGTCCATGAGGGTCCCTTTGGTATTGGCTTCCGACCTGCCTACAGAGACTTCCCCATGGAGATTGGTAACGTTGTGTCCAACGAGCCTGGATACTACAAGGACGGAGAGTACGGTATTCGAATCGAGTCTGTGCTTGTGTGTGAGGAGAAGAAGACCCGGGAGAACTTTGGAGGAAAGAAGTACCTTGGTTTTGACACCATCACTCGAGTTCCTCTGTGTCATAAGCTCATTGATGTGTCTATGCTGGAGGAGTCTGAAATCAAGTGGGTGGACGAGTACCATGCTCTGGTTAGAAAGGAGATTGAGCCTTTGGTTGAAGGTGAGGTCAAGGAGTGGCTCAACAAGGAGACTGCTCCTTTGTCTAAGTAGCTACACTAGCATTCCGTATATATGATAAATGATGACATGATTAAACAACTGAAGATACACAGTAAATAAACCCTCTACAAAAATACTGTGCTCAAAAATCAAAACTGCTTTTATACTAGCTAATCCTACTCGTACCCTTCGGGTACTCGTAGTTTATAAATACCTACTGCTGCTGCTCCTTCAAGTAATCATCGTACTGAATGACACCAGGAATATCTCCGTCAATCTCCACAACCTCGCTTTCACCTCCATACTTGGCCTTGGCTACCAGAACCTGGCCTCGGTCGTTATCGTAAATAATCATCATCTTAGACACCAAAGGGGGTCCGTTGAGAAGCTGAAGGGTATCATCCTTTCCATAATGAAGCCGATCAAACACACACTTGTCAGTGTAGGGAGCCTTGATGATAAACTGGTCCATATCCACATCAACTTCGGTATGGCCAAAGAGATAGGTAAGCACGGGCTTGGCATCACAGGCAACGGTATACTTGTTGAGGACATGGTCCCACTCTCCTCCGTGCTTCTCGGACATAAATCCAAGAGTCTTGTTAGGCACAACCAGAGAGATTCCTCCAGTATCAAGCACCATGGTGTACTTTGTAGGGTTGGGGTCCTTCTCTCCATCAACCTTGAATCCAGAAAAGGGCATATGGTAAGTTCCCAGACGAGTGACATTAATGGCAGTCAGAGGTCCCTCGTACTTTTTTCGGTCGTATCCACCGTAGTAGACGTTGTTTACGATTCGTTTCCACTTCTCCTCAGGGTTGTACTGGTTGAAATTGGTGATGGGCTCCTCCGAGTTGAGAGAGTACACCGCACGCGAAATCTTACCAGAAGCAGCCAAACCCTGGCAAAAGTTGGTGTGCGGATCAGGATCGGTATCTCGACACTGGCCAAAAATTCCGTAGTTGTTGGCCATAGTGTTGGTAGCTACCCACAGCTTGAAGTCGTCAAGAGTCTCGCCTGCATAAGATACAGTCTCGTTACCCCAGATACCATGACCTCCCCAGGCGGCTTCCTGACCTCTGTATCTCCAGGAAGTGGAAGCTTCAATATCAAACACACCGTCCTTATGACAGTGCTTCTCAGTACAAGAGGTGGTGTTGGTGGCAGGTACCCACAGATGTCCAGAACCGGTGTCGAAGCAGACACTCACATCCTGAGCAGGAGTTCCAAGCTGAATAATAGCTTCGTAGAAAACAGCACCCTTATGCTGTTCACCATGAGCCATAGACCGTTTGGAAAGATGGTTTGCAAGCTCGGGGTTGGCAGAGAGAGGTCGAGTGGTGAGAGGCAGATGGACGATGCCAGCTGAGGCCACAGAGGCCAGTAGGAGAGTAGAGAACATGATGGTTGTGTGGAGAAGAACGAGGGGAGTACGGGGGTCTTTATATTTTGCTTCTACGAGGGCAATTGAGATAAGGGTGGGCATATTGGTTGGAAGGTTAAGGTGTGGACAGGGTGCAATATGACATCACCAGTTAGAGAGACGTTCAGCACACAAAAGTGATATAATCAGAAGAACTTTGGAGAAATGAGAAGTACATGTGTTTCAGGCTAATTCTGATGTATTTTGATACATTTTTCAGCTGCTTTTTCCATTTATTTCGGATTTATGTCAATACTACATTACTTTCCGACGAGGAGGTTATGCTCAGAGTTTGGTGATCTACAGACATCTCCAGCGTTGCCATTCACTGAGAGATTGTGTCAGTTAAATAACGACGGCTTTTCCAGGGTTTTCCACGGTTACCATTTTTCCATGTTACTCCACTGTTACTACTCTTGGTACAGTGTACTGGTAGTTATAGCATGGCTCTCTCGTCCACGATCATGATCCACTTTAAATTCACGGCGTCAAACGCAGGGTTACATTGAGGCATTCATATTAGCAACAATATCCAAGTAGACGGAAATAACACTTTCTGCTCATCATGTCACAATGCCAGTGTGCTGTAGTTAGTCAGAATGGTGTCTCTGAGACTAGTTCGGCTAGTTTCACACCACTTGGCATTCCACTAAATCTCAGCTTCTTTCAACAAGGTTCTTCCATCAGGTACCAGCAACGGCGGAGATACTGTAGATACAACCCTCAAGCTTTTGGCTTTAGACGGCTCGAAAGTGGCTCGAAAGTGTCACGTGACTGTCGATGGCTGGGGCGGTCGCTATATTCATTCCCATAAAATTGCTTTTTCTGGCATTATTTTATTTTTCCAACGGTCAACGTCTGTTCGATAGGCTACTCATGAACATGCACTTTGAAGCAGCTTAAAGAGCCAGTAATGAAGAAGAACCAAAGTATAGCTGACAGGATCTGTACGTACAAGACGTACAGTACTTCTAAAGTTTGGAATAAGGCAGATATCTAAAAGTGAGGATAGTGAGGCATCCAAGACAGTGTCTGAGAGTATACTCAAGGCACGTTCGGAACTAATTATATCAAAAGCAATGAAGACCCATCTACAGGCACTACAAATAGTTACTGGTAGTCAAACAAGCAGTATAATCAGGCTACCAAAGTCACTTGCATAAACAGGCCATCTCAGACTTCAAGATCAGAGTTGTCATTGTTGATGCATTACATGATTAGATGTTCAATCAGTGAACTCAACCAACCAGTCGATCTATGAACACAACCAAACCAGCTATTCATAGCAGTACAAAATCAATTGCTCTCAAACTCGTACTACCAAGTACCACAGCAGGTCTCAGCCACTCTTCAGTGGCGATAAAGTTGGTGCCTGTATGACCGTACGATCAGTATCCACATGTAATATCATGTAAAGCATCTGGAGACCTGCGCCTTGAGATAATGCACGTTTTGCGTCGTCCAATGAGATTCGAGGTAATTCAACAGTGCCCTACACAAGCACACAGACCTTATGAATGAATCTCAGCAAACCAACAAGTACTCACTCCATTACTGATTAACTTCTCGTATCTTCTTTACCCTTCTCGTCTTGATATTGTCAGGTCTATATACCAAACCTTGTTTCCATGATTACGCAGCTACCCCAACATTTCAACAGCCAATGAGAGCCCAGATATATACACTGATGTCATCACCATTACTAATACTTCCTTCCACGGCCTTCCACGGGTCAAATAGCGACTCTGCAAGCACACAAACACCATTTGAAGCCCCAAATGATCGTCTTATTATACACCGTTAGCCTTGCCCTGAAAAACAAAGCCGCACAAAAAACGAGACACATCGGTTACTGGTGTGGTCATGTGATGCATCGGCAGAGTCACCGAGCATCGGACCAATGGAAGACCGAGCAAGTGGTGGAAATGAGCCGAAATTAGTCACGAGGTGGATATGATCACGTGACGGTGGTGATCACACTGGTCACGTGACCACACCAGTCTCAAACACCCGCCCTCATCATCAGTCGTCACAAGATCTTTTCTACCGAGAGAGTCATTTCCGAAACCTTAATCGGAGAAAAATCATATAACGGCAGTGTGATTGGTTTTCAAGGGGGAGTCTCGGGTGGGCTGAGCAGGGGGTTTGGTAGGCTTAAAACCTGGCAGAAACAAAGAATAAGGGGTTAGTAATGTAATAAAGCAGATCCCACCTGAACCCCCCGGATATTACGCCTGTTTGACTAATCCTCATCTCCATAACCGCTATTCTTACGTCACCAGTTATGGAGAACCTTAAAGGGAGGTGTCCGCAAACCCTAAACCCAGCCAATCACAGCGCAGGGGCGGACCCGAAGGCATTTAACCTCCACACGTATAGATTTATAAGAGCAAAGGTTCCCGCCAACAAGACAAACAGACCTAACAACA
Source organism: Yarrowia bubula (assembly GCA_900519075.1). NCBI lineage: Eukaryota > Fungi > Ascomycota > Dipodascomycetes > Dipodascales > Yarrowia > Yarrowia bubula. Next base: position 418,640 of record ULGX01000006.1, read on the forward strand.
CAACACAACACACAACAAACGATACACCATGTCACTTCGAAACAAATTGACAGTGGGCAAGCGATTCCTGCAGACCGCCGAGCGGTCGACCCCCGCCATGACCCCCTTCATGCTCAACAACCCCAATTCATACCACTCTTCCAAGAGCGACAACTCCGGCAAGTCTTCTGAGCAGCCCCAGGGCTTCACCTGGGCTCGACACCAGCTGCCCCGCTTCGATGCCGCCGCCAAGAGCGAGAAAATCGAAACCCCCAAACCCTTTGCATTCAAGTTCCCCACCACACAGGACAAGTCTCGAGCCACCACTCCCTTTGCATTCCGACCGGCAGCCAAGACTACCACCGCTGCCCCCGCTGCCCCCGCTGCCCCCAAGGCCGCTGCCCCCGCTGCATCTACTGCCACCGCAGCAGCTCCTGCTCCCGCCGCTAAGCGAACCCGAAAACTGCGACCTCGAAAGGCCGTCATCACTCTGTCGCCCACAGCCGTTTCGCATCTCAAGGCTCTTTTGGACCAGCCCGAGCCCAAGCTCATTCGAATCGGCGTGCGAAACCGAGGCTGCTCCGGTCTCACTTACCACATCGACTACGTTGACAAGCCCGCCAAGTTCGACGAGGAGGTTGTCCAGGACGGCGTTCGAGTGCTGATTGACTCCAAGGCGCTGTTCAGCATTATCGGCTCCGAGATGGACTGGCTCGACGACAAGCTGTCGTCGCGATTCATTTTCCGAAACCCCAACTCCAAGGGCGAGTGTGGATGTGGAGAGTCGTTTATGGTTTAAGGATAGAAGGATACAACAGACAACAGAACAGAACAGAACATGGCTCGGTAGAGCACGCTCCTAGAGCACTGCATTATTTATAGCATAATTATATTATCATATTTACGAGGCCTGAGGCTGAAAGTAGACAAAATTGTAGTATTGTATCGAACTGGTGGATTATCGCCACCTTCCAAATTGCAACACCACAACCTCAACAACCTCGGCACACAGCAACATGACGATAAGCAACGGTCAAACGTCAAAATTCCAATTGAGTTATCAGATGAACACGAGCAGTCCGGCCTGAGACGCGACGCGATTGTGCTGACAGTGTGGGGAACGTGTTGAGGACGGTGAAGGGTGTTGGGGTGGTTGGGCTTTAGTAGGGGCGATAGTTGGGGTTGGGAATATTAGTTGGGAGTGTTGTTGAGGTGTCGGAGGCTGCTGAGTGAGACGAACTGTAATAGATGGCAAGTCAACTAAGTCCAAAAAGAAACCAACAAAAACTGTCCAAGAGCAAGCGAATGACGCAGGTGTATACCTGAACAGTAATATCTGGATGTATTATCTGAGTGTACAGTGTCACGTTCATTGCTCAGTGTATTTACAGTAACAACTGGTGGTTTTAAAGATTCCTTCTGTCAGTCTAGCTCAGTGAATGGAGAACGATAGAGAGACAAATACAAGTCCACCACTTGTTCGGACCGACTACTCTCATTGAAAATAATATATCTAAGACCACGTGCTCAATTGTTTCTGATATTATCACATGCACTCCATGTTGCAGGCATACAATGGCAACGTTACTACAGACCAGTTGGTTACGTGAGACAATTTCAAACAGTTGAGTGGCCAGTGAGTCCGAGCATACCCTTGGGAACAGCTTCAACTAACTCCTAACTAAATGAAGATATCTAAGTAATGCTACACTCCACTGCAAGTACTACACTCCCACACCTCCCTCTTCCATCTATGCATCTATTATTCCTATGGTTGCACCTACAGCACACCTCCTGGAGTTCCTACCACCACTCCCGTCTGTTTCATTCCCTCGATATGTCTGAGCATAAACACCGGCTGTTTTCCAGCGTCTTGTAGCTCCTTGAAAATAATCAGCGGCTTTTCCTCCAATCCTAACAATCTCTCTTGGTCTCCATAACACACCAACAGTGCGTATTGCTTCCAGTCTCCGTTGATCTTGTACCGTCTTAATGCCGCTGGCAGCACCTTGTAGCACGGATCGTCTAACGTGACTCGGAACGATTTGAACGGTTCTGCTGTTGCTGCAGCCACATTTTGGCTGGAAGATGACTGGCTTGCGGTATTTGGCTGAGCTCCTGGAGAAACGAGCGATGTGTTTGAAAAGTTGACCTGTGAGGAAGCAGCAGAGCCACTCTGGTAAGGGTGAGAGAACTGCAGCGTTGTGGAGCCTCCTGGAGTGACCACTGGGGTAGCAGCTACAGAAGAGTCTGAAGGAGACAGTAACGACTTGACAGAGCCAAGGTAGAGGTTTGGCCTCTTCTGCTGCTCTGGAGGAGGTGCAGGGGCACTTGAAGACGCTGCAGAATCCGACTCTAAAGTAGTAGGGCTCTTCTGTGCTGATTTGTTGAGTTTGCTCAGTTTTCGAACGATAGAAGGAGCCTGAGGAGCTGGTTCTTTGGCCTGAGGCACAGCGTCGCTTGGAGTGCCTGGAGAATGCAGATAATGAGCATGGGCGGGATTCGTGCCGTCTGGAGTAGGTAGAGGTTTACTTTCTTTGACAAACTTGAACAGAGGCAGTAAATCTTCGCGGATCTTGTTGAAGGACTCAATGAGCTTTTTCAGCTCCTGCTCCACGTGGTACACCCGCTCGTCTCGAATCTCAAAGCTCTTGAACAGCCGATTGTAGTCGTCCAGGTCTGTAGTTTTGATGGAAGGAGGTACATAGCCCGCATCTCCCTCATGATCATCAAGCCCTCCCTCCTTCTCCTTCATCTGGTATATGCTCTTGAGAATGCGCACTCTGTGTCCGATTTTCGCCACGCCAATGTCCGACATATCGTCATGGTCCAGATGCACCAAAACGTCTCCCGTCACGTTGTTGTCGATAAAGTGTTTGGAGTACTGCGGAAAGCCGAGCGACGAGATCCACTGGCCCACTTGGTCGGTAGACCATGCTTGCGAGGGCATGATAGCTGCTGTTTGAAGGGGTTGTAGATGTAGCCTGGGGTAGTATTTGGTCTCTTCCCCTGGATTGAGTGTTCAAGTAGACAAGTCGCTGGGTGGTGTATTCGAATCGCCTGCGTGTGTATGGCTCTGACTGTATATCCCGAGTATCTCTGGCGTGCTTGGCTTGTGGTTGGATGCTCCGTCTGACGTTTCCACCGAGTATTTCAAATCGCAGAGCGTGCTCTCATTAAACTTCCTTGACACCATGCACACCTCAGGCCCTTCTTTTTTTGTCCACCCTAACGGGATTAAGCCGCTGCGACGTAAAAAGTCAATTGTCGCACTAGACCACGAGGTTATGTCACATCCACGTGGGCTGATGTGACGTGTCACGTGACCAACGACTCTGGCGTGCTTGCACGTGACACCACAACCCCCCCCAGCCCACTTATACTTCGTCCCTTACTCCCTATCGTCGTACAAGTACTTGTACTTCGTCGATCCAGCAAATCTCACGTTAGAGTTTCGCGTTTTGGAAAAAGGTCACAGAAAATGGGGCAAGGTGGGGGTGTTGTAGGAGGGTTAGGGTAGGGTAACGTGGACAGCGACGTCACAGTTATTTCGTGTTTTCCTCAGCTCCGTTACTACTCGTGATGATACTATGGTGTTGTACGGTCCAGTCACGTTAACCCCTTTCACGCGGGTTTCACATTGCTTAATTTCATGCATGCCTGTGCAGACGTTACGGTGACACTGACTCAGCAGAAGTGGAGTAGAAAACGACAAAACTACAAGTACAAGTATTGTACCAGGGTAATTATCTTCGGTGGTTTGCTCCAACTACTTGTTTGTGCTTGTACTTGAGTGTGCTTGAATTGCTTTTCAAAAAAAACCCATATCTTAGGCTTCTGCACCTCCCTTCTTCGACATGTCATTGGAAGGAGTGCTTTCAAGAATGCTGGAGATATATTTTTGAGCATTATGTACGACCAGACGTACACGTACAGGATCTGTCTGCTACAAGCACGATACGAGATAGTCGGGTTTGAAACATCATATTGTAGTACGATACCTGAGTGACTTATCTACAGATACAGATACCATGAAGTGTATGTTTAGTTTGAGCCAACTACGGTAATGTCCGTAGAAGAATGCATTAATGAATAAATAACTGTATAAATAATGGTATAAATAGTTCCCAGCACAGGAAGCACAGAAGCAGTGAGACAGGGCAAGTACAACTAGCACACACTCACTAGCTCGCAATCATTCCCCGCTCGTTGGTAACTCCCTAAGGAATAACCGCCCTCCTTCCTCGAATCCGCTTAAACACCCTCGCCAGCTCACTCTCCTGCTGCTGCTCTCTCTGCTCCAACGCCGTTACGGCCTCCAACGACCGAATAGATCCCGTCTTGAACCGTGCCACATGCGTCAACAGCTCGTTGGGTGACTGGGACCGTGTTGTCTGAGGACCCACGGCTGCAGGAGACAGAGGAGTTCGAGGCGACATGGACGTGACATCAGTACCTCCAGGTGTCATAGGAATACCAGGAGAAAGAGCTTCTCGTCCAGGAGACATAGGAAGAGGTAAGGGACCTCCAGGAGTAGACACCTCAGGCGTTCCTTCCTCCTCCTCTTCCTCCTCAGTCACTCCAATTGCACCAACAACACCCAGAGGAGAGGATGGAGGTGATGGAAGTGACTTGCCAGGTGTTCGAGGAGTTGCAGCAGCAGACACGGGTTTAGGAGTCGCTCTGAGATCATCCTGGGTCATCTTCTCAGTGGGAGGAGTAGATGGAGCCTGAGCAGGAGTACCAGTAGACCGAACATACGCCTTTGAGGGAGACGGAGTAGGCTGTGTCTTAGGAGTAGACACATACGGTGACCTATGAGACAAGTCAGGAGTTGTAGAAGACTCCAATGAAGGTGCCACCTGCTTAGGCGTCTCCGTCACCACCTGAGTCTTCTTCAAAGACCCAGATCTCTTCGGACTAAACATATCCGGAGTGTACCCGCCCAGCGAAATCTCCGTGGGTGAAGGCACGCGCAGAATCGGAGACTCTTGCTGGTTGAGATGGTTGGTGTTGACGGGCGAGAAGCCGAGATGCGAGACAGGTGAACTGGGTGATCCTCTATGATTGGATGAACTCTGGTTCACGTAGGGAGATCTGTAGGAGCTGTCACGGGGAGTAGGCATGGCACGTGAGGGGGTGGTCATCTCACGTGGAGTGATCGGGTCACGCGACTGGGGAGTAGGGGTATGTGGAGTCTGAGTAGATGGAATTGGCCTTGTGTCTCGAGACTGAGGAGTGGGAGTGTAGGGAGTATGTGGACTCTCACTATCGCCTCCCAAACGATGCTCGAATGGAGCCCCGAGGGTACGCCCTTCGTCATGTTCGTCCTCACCAAGATCCCCGAGAATGAGAGGTTGGCGTTCTGTGTAGGGGCTGGCTAAGCCTTGGGGTTCAGAGTCCCAGAGACCTCCATAGTGGTAAGAGCGGCCTTGTCCTTCGAGGTCCTCCACACCCTCATGGTTGTGCCCTTCAAAAGGAACATGCTCCGCATGTCCCTCTTGAGCATGTCCCTCCACATGTCCCACACCCTCCTGAACATGCTGCGCATGTCCAGCCGGGTGTTGGTCCAAATTCAACGCCCTCTTCAACTCCTCAATCCTCTGTTCCGCCACCAACGTTCTCCCCGTCGGTGCCAACATTCCCTGAGGATCATACTGTTCCTCTTGTACCTCTGCCACCTCTTCAAATCCCACCAAACGGTACAGACTCCATCTCCATAGTCCATGTACATGCTTGGACAGACGTGCGTACACTGGTGACGGGCAGATTGTCGCGAGAGGAGTACTTTGTGTCAGTCGCAAAAAGCGAGATTGTGGAGTTGCTGGAGCTGTTACTACTGTTGTGTTTCTGTCGTTTTGTGTCTCCTGTGGCGTTATATCGGTTGTAGCTGTCCCCCGCCACCGGTCAAAAGACAGGCTGGGAAGCTCGCCATGGAATCGAAGCAGTTGTGTAGCTACCATGGGAGGGTCATGAATGTTAGTTAGAGTGAGGGTTGTGTGTAGCTATGTTAGTTATTTTAGGTGGGACACAGATTCTCGAGGCTCTTCAAGATGGACAAGGTTTCGACCTGCAGCAGGTCGTTGGACGTCGATCAGATAAAGATGTGAATGACAACGTGTATACCTGTGGAGGGGGTGAAAGCAGGGTGAGAGGGTTTATTTTCGACGCGTATTTTGATACGACCTATTTGATGGCGATTTTCTCCCATTTTTGCCGTTTTCTTCCGCCCCTTTATTTTTCATATTCTCCCACTAGACTCTCCCATATTCAACCCATCTATCATACATTAGATGAAACCTTCCATTTTGGGACGACATTCCAGCCGATGCAACAATTCGATATTACGTACTTGTATTTGCAGAAAGTGCCGTACGAAACACGCTAGTCGTCGTGGAAGGCTGGCTACTGTACCATTCCACTGTAAATATTATTTTGGTTGCTTGAGACAGCTTCTAAAGACAAAGACACGGCGTCTTAATTAGACGTTAATAGAGTGCTATACGACAGGGTATAAGAGAAATAAGAGCCGTATAAGAGCCAATATGAGGGTGTTAGTAAGAGAGAAGCGTACCAACAAAAAAGCTACCGTACTTGTAGCAAGAGATACACCCCTACTACACCACCCTTATACCGAACACGCGTTGTACCGCATTTACACATTCTTGTGTATGCCGTTTAGAATAGGGGCTAGTAAATAATATCGTGTGACGTGCAAGTGCAAAAGAAGTAATAACTCCGAAATAGTCAGATACGAGCTAGCCCCTCGATTAGCGGTTTGGCGATATTGCGATATTGCATTTTTGTACCAGGGTACGATAGTGGAGGTGTGTTTAGTGATACCAACAAACACGTCATGTTATGGCATATCAGTAGGAAATAAACAGACATGAGTCATATGACGTTGACATTGATGGGTCTGCATAGGAGTCAGGATTTATTGACGTAGAAATGAGGAAGCTATACGATGTTGCTGCATGGCTTTATTTACTTAGAGTATACTTAAAGAAGTGGGTAGGGTTAGAAGAGTCTCAGATAGCACACTCAATATGGTATTATTGGTATACAAATACCAAGCAGACAATGTTTAATTCTTCATTGCACCATAAGAAACATATCAACGAGCGTTAAAACACAATCCACATAATCCCCAGCTCTTGAGAACAGTTCCCCCTGTCTTCCACCTACCCTTATTAGTTAGACTTCTTGTTAGCATAATAACAACCCCCAACTACACCCTTCCTGACCGCAAACTGCCTCCAAAAAAAGACCACCGACTAAACACACCACTCTCATTCAAATTGCCCTACAAAAAATCGCCACCAACGGCACCTCGACGCCACTCCAATTTCCTTAAAGCCGAGGCCACCCACGCCACATAACTGCGAGCTAATTTTGAGGGCTGAAAAATATTCAGCCACGTTACTCTCTGTTTCAGCGATGTTATTGGCCAGAACCCAAACCTTATTTTGAAAATGTGGCGAGTTTCGGCTTGGTGCATGATTTGAGGCTAATAGAGTTTGTTTTGTGGCTGAGAGACAGCACTGATACTGTCAAAGTTGCTATCACCGTAATGAACCAGGTCCAAAGCTAATGAGCGGAACAGCGCAAAAATCTGCGTTTCCACTCGCACCCATCACGTGACATATGTTGCTACGGCCCTCTGCATAATCTGAATGTTGTGCGAGCAAATAGCAGGGTTTGGGCGCATTTCTCAGGCATGAGCAGAGTCTAAAGACGGTGTTGGGCTTAAAGGTCTAGAGATACTGGAAGGAAAGATAGACACTCTTCTTCTTGAGTGAGCTGACCAGAGAAGAAATAACGACAGACACAGATACAGCAGCAGCAGCAACAACATCAACAGCAACAGCATACTCAGATACGACTGCATCACAGATACGGCATTACACAGCACACTCCATATCGCGTGACCATGAACAGAATCCAAGGCTCGAGTACCGCCAAGGTCATGTTGCGGTTGCGCTCATTCTCCACCACTTCGGCTCTCTTCGACTACCCCAACTCGGAAAACCCGTCTCCTTATGAAATCTTTGGCATGGGTCCTCACAACCTGAACCAGAAGGCCTTGAAAAAAGAGTACTACATTTTGGCCAAGAAATATCACCCAGACACCAGCAACGGTAATAATGAGGAAACCGCAGGGCTCTCCAAAGAAGTGAAAGACGCGCGGTACAGAAAAATCTCAAACGCATATGAGATTCTCAAGAACCCCAGCAGACGACATGCTTATGATAGATTTGGACAGGGCTGGGAAGGAGCTCGTCCGGGTCCTTATGGTGCCGATGGAGCCACTTCGAACATGTACAACCAAGCTTCAACCTCTGCAGCAGGACATGGACCTCGGTACAGTACGCAAAGTGACGGGTTTTGGGGTGCTTCTGGGTGGCAGGATTATGAGGACTTGAGAAACCACAGCAGCAAAAAGAAGCAAAACGAAAATACGACGCTTATTGGTATGGCGCTGGTGGTGATTGCTGTGGGTGTCACTTACCTGCAGCTCAAGCGGATTATTGATGTGATGGAGGACCAGTATTTCAGAGTCAAGGAGCAAAACAAAAAGTTGGAGGATTCCCTTTTCTGGGCACGAACTAATTACGGCTTTGAACAGGGTAAAGACGACCGAGTGACCCGGTTTTTGGTCATGAGACGTAACTCACTTGCTGATGAGGGAGATTACATGGAAGCTCAGCTCAGTGAAGATAACTGGAGACGCCGAAAGATGGCCGAAAAGAAGGCTAAGCAAATGGCTCTTAACGGAGGAGAAGAGGTGCATGGCAAGCTGGATGATACGCCGGTAAAGCCACCTCCTACAGCCACAGAAGTGGTGAACGCCTTTTCAAAGGCCGAGCTGATTTCGTCGGCTGTATCGCTCACTACAAAGGATGAAGTGGTGGCAACTACCTCGGCTGTGTTTACAGATACGCTGTTGATGAGCGTCAAGGGGGAGAAGTAATGATAATGATATTTATTCCACGAACAACTAGCGGTTTAATGACCTCCAAACAACCAGCTGTTTAGTGAACTCCAAACAACCAGCAGCTGAACGAGTAGTATGAACAACAAGCTGTAGTACTTGTACAGTAGACAGACACTCAAACATCATCAAAGCGCTGTAGTGAGATAGACATTAGTTACATGTATGTCATTGTGAATAGTTCTCTAATATGTATTACAGTAGACAGAGGTAAGGTAGTTCAGTAATGTTGTATACAAACTTGAGAGAAAGGGGCACCTAGATTTTATGTCCTGTAGGAGTTGGTAGTTGAACATGTTCCTGAAGATTAGACACAGTCCTTACCACAGCCCCCCTAAACATTCAACTACAATTCCCAAATAGCTGTAAGTAGCTGGACTATCAGCTTGTGTTGAACACCTACCCCATAAATGAGCCCATGACAATATCTGTGCTGCTTCAAGGGACCCATCTGAACCCCATAATACTTTTAGCCATCAATAACTGCAATATGCTCATTGGCACTTTCGGGGTCCGCTCAACACTCTTTGTCTCGGAAAGTGTTCCGACGCAGATAACGGTTCTTGGCAGGGGCTATCGAAAGTCTCCACTGCACGGCGCTGGTCTTTGTCTGAGGAGAGGTGGACTCAAAACAGTACAAAGGACACAAAAGAAATACACAGAGCCATATACCAGTAGTTGTACTGGTGATGCGGGTAGTAAAAATGTTTCTCACTATACTCTTACTCTCAAGCATCATCAAACCGATATTTATACATGCACAGATAAACTCAAGGCTAATCTCAGCCGCCCAACTCAATCATCTTTGGCTATTTACTGTAGAAGAAGAGGTGGGCAGGGGGACTGCTACAGACACAGCTACAAGGGCAAATACATACACAAAAACAACAGTATACTGCTTTTGTGTTGTTCACACTTTCATTGATGCAATGGATTGCATTGGACAACACATCCTGTCCTCTACAAGTAGTTAGCTGCATGGCACGGCACTGAGCGTACAAGCAGCTGAAAGGGGACAATAGATAGTTGGAGAAAGAGGAGATTAGGAGGAGATTGAATTTTTCATGTATGAGTGGAGCTTACACACACCATAGAGTGGAGCACTCTACAGATGCTTTTGAACGCAATTGTTCCATTTTTGTTTGTTCAATGTTCATCCCACACCACATTTGTCAAGCTGACAAGTTGACAGCTCCTTGTCCGCCCACACTGCTATCGTTCGTGTGGGCTAGTGTGTACCTTAAAATAAGAGGGTGAGTGGGCTGTATAACAATGTGCTATACAATAATGGGGGACCACACACAAAACTCGAATACACAGTTTGTCATGCCTCATCATCCCCGCCAAGCTCATCTCATGTCTGTGGCTTGGCACTTGGCAGTCATGTCTCTCCAAGCATGTACAGTTGGAGCTAGTGGAGTAGACCAACACAACCAAAAGACAAAGAGCTTTTGCCTTATACCGAACACCTAGTTTTGATCCAATGTCATCTTATCTTCAAAGAATATTATGCGAGGGTCATGACACATTATAAAAAGACAATGTCCACAATTATATCTCTGCAACAACATGACCGACATCAAACCAGCTGATTTTGACTCCAAAGAAGTCCCTTCGGCTGACGTGCTTGAAATCACCCTCCACACTGAAGAATGGATAGCTCAGAAACTCCTAATCCCTCCTTCTGAGATAGACGGCACTTATCCGCTTTCAGTGACGACCATGTCACGTGCTTTTGAAGCCATGACTGAAGCTGAAGCCGTGCAAATCGTCCAAAAGGCCTGGATAAACCATGGATCAGATGCGAACCTCACAGCTGAACACAAGAACGTCATTCAACACCTGGTAGAGGTCATTGGAGAAGGAAAAGAAGGTGAAGACGAGTGTGTACCGCCTGAAGACCTTGAAGAACTTAAGTACCAGGCTTGTCTGTTTCACCACTGGTCTCCTTACCAACAAGTGAGATCAGTCAGTACTCCGTTTGATGACCCTGAAGAGGCCTGTGAAACAATCAGATGTTATGTTATTGGCATCATTTGGGTCGCAATCGCCTCTTTTGTCAACCAGTTTTTCTCTCCCCGACAACCTCCTATTCAATTGACAGTTGCCGTCATTCAGCTGTTTCTCTACCCTTCAGGACGTCTCTGGCAATACATTTTTCCAGATTGGGGTTTCAATGTACGGGGAGTTCGATACAGTCTGAATCCAGGCCCTTGGACTCAAAAGGAACAGCTTTTGGCTACCATTATGGCTTCTGTGGCTAATATTCCTCCTTATATCGACTACAACATTTTTGTGCAGTACCTTCCCAGATACTACAACCAATCGTTTGCTCTGAATTTTGGATATATGGTGATGATGATGCTGACCACTCAATTCATGGGGTTTGGAGTTGTTGGACTTTTGAGAAAACTAGCGGTTTACCCCGTCAAAGCAATGTGGCCTACTTTGATGCCTACTCTAGCAGTCAACAAAGCTCTACTTGCTGAAAATCGGTCTGAATCAATCAACGGCTGGAAAATGACACGGTACACTTTCTTCCTGTTGATGTCTGCTATTGCTTTCTTACAGTTCTGGGTACCAAACTACCTCTTTGCAGCTGTCTCAACTTTCAATTGGATGACATGGATTGCTCCTGATAATGTCGTTTTGGCAGCTGTCACTGGAGGTGTTTCTGGACTGGGATTCAACCCACTGTCTTCATTTGACTGGAATGTCTTTACAGCTGCTGTGTTTCCAGTCATGTTCATGCCAATCACTTCTCTAGTCTTGGGAGCCGGTGGAATGTTTGTAGCTGGTCTCATCATTCTGGCAGTTTGGTACACCAACGTCAAGTACTCTGGCTACCTTCCTATCAACTCTGCTGACGTTTTTGACAACTTGGGTAATTCCTACAACGTTTCCCGAATTCTCACAAATAACGAATTTGACGAAACAAAATACAGAGCCTACTCTCCTCCATACTACGCAGCTGCCAACCTGGTGGTATATGGGGCTTTCTTTGCAGTCTACCCAATGTCTTTCTTCTATACTGTTATCATGGAATGGGAAATCATGAAAGTCAGTGTTAGAGACTTGTATGATGGTTTCAAACACTGGAGACGCTCCAATTACCATGGCTTCACAGACTACTTCTCCAGAACAATGTCTCAGTACCCAGAAGTACCTCAATGGTGGTACATTATCATTTTGTTAGTCACCTTCGGTATGTCTATTGCTCTGATTGAACACTGGGATACTAAAGCTCCTGTCTGGATGCTGGTAGTGGTCATGCTGATTAATTTTGTGTGTCTACTGCCCTTTACTGTCGTATTTTCATACACAGGTATCCAATTCACTCTCAACGTTTTGGTTGAACTTATCGTTGGTTACGCTCTTCCTGGTAAAGGTATTGCCATGATGATTTTGAAGGCCTTCTCGGTTCAAATTCAAATCCAGTGCCAGAACTTTCTGCAGGATCAGAAAATCGGACACTATGGAAAATTACCTCCTAGATCCATGTTCAGAGTGCAAATGCTCGCTACTATTGTTGCAGGTCTTGTATCCCTTGGAGTCATGCAGTTCCAACTGACAAAAGTGCCACATATCTGTGACGTAAAGTACCAAACCGCCCACGAGAAGTTCACTTGTCCTTCAGAAACCGTTTTCTTCTCAGCTTCAGTCATTTGGGCTGTAGTTGGACCCAAGAAGATTTTCGACTCTCAGTACCCTATTCTCAGATGGTGTTTTTTGATTGGTTTTGGAGTAGCCATTGTATTTGTGGTTTTGCAGAAATACGTGCCAAAGCTGCTCAAAAAGCGATACCCAGACCATAGACACGTGATTACAAAGTGGGAAGCTCGGTTCAAGGAAGTCAACCCTTCTATCATCTGCTATGGCTTCCTCAACTATGCTCCTTATAACTTGACTTATATCTGGTCTGGAGTCTATTTGGCCTTCTTTTTTAACGTCTATATTAGAAAACGGTTCCCAGCTTGGTGGGAAAAGTACACCTATGTTTTCTGTTCGGCTATGAACACTGGTATTGCGCTTTCAGCCATCATTATCTTCTTTGCACTGCAGTACACAAACGTGAACTTGTCCTGGTGGGGTAACGATGTCCCATTTGCAGGTGTAGATGGTGCTGGAGGAGCTGGTATTGTTCCCCTTCCAGATATCGGCTATTTTGGGCCTGAGTCAGCCAATTATCCGTAGGTATTTTGAAGAAATTTTGTTTTTGAGTCGTACCGAGATGAGTTTTGTAGTTGTAGAAGTGATGATAGTTTTATTAGATGAAGAGAGATCAGTTATCCTAGATTGAGTGCTTGTAGATGTATTTTTGAAGTCATAAGGGGTTCGTTTTCGCAATTTTAAGGTCGAAGTGAGGAAAACGTAGTTTTTGGATCCTAGAACTGTGAATATCAAAGATGTAAAGTTGAAAGTGGTTTAATCAGATTTTTCAGGTTATGTTGCATCTTATTATGCTCTAAAAACACTGATTATCTTCCTCCAAACACTCCATTTTCGCGTTTCAAAAAAATTCGGTCACGTGAGCCAGGTCCCAGCGAGCAGAGGCCACTTTTTCTACAAAACAAAGTTCGGTTTCTTGGTCTAGTTGGTCATGGCATCCGCTTTACACGCGGAACGTCGGCAGTTCGATCCTGTCAGAAATCACATCTTTGTTTTTGTTTCTGAAAAGCGAGATAGTTTTTTTGCATTCGAGTTTTGTCTCGGCTGGCGTATTTCTTGGTTTTGGCGTCTTTTAGTGTGCTTAGACCTGCTCTATGGTAGTACTTTTTAGGGAGACTAAGGGCTAGTTTATGCCAGGGTCATACTTGGCAAAAAATGGGAAAAGTACGGAAAACAAGAGTCTGTGAGCGATTTTGAGATGGTGTTCGGAGATTTAACGGCTTGATGTTTAGATAGAGGTATTATTTCTTTGTTTGATGAGTGTGGTGTGTAAGTGGTGTAGATGGAGTCATTATACGATAACTCAGCATAGAATAGAGATAGAGACATAAGAGCACTACCAGTAGCATCGCATGGGTTTGGGGAATAGATTGGTATTAATTTTGACCTGGGTTTCTGTGCTATATGTGTGTGACTCGGATCTACTAACAGCACCTGTAAAAGCATGTGCTGATTCTCACAACACTTCAAAGACCAAATATATTTTATTAAATTTCATTAAAACTGTGATAAACAAGTTCATCAGAGTTGAATCATTATCAATATTTTGTTGTATTTGCTTTACTCTGTGCTAAGAACATAAACTAAAAAGCACCATTTACTTATCATTCAACTGTTTCTCAACTACAAACAGCTAATGTCTACAACTCGGTCTATTTTTTCTTTCAATTTCATTTAAATAAATACTCAAAGCACTCTAATTCTATCTCACTCATTTCTCCATATCAACCCAGGCGTCAAACACGTTCTCCTCGGCCTCATCCTTCTCCTGTCGTCTGAAGTAGACTCTCTTTCCAAACTTCCACAGCTCCACAAGCACCAGGAAGATGCCCAGAGCGGCGAAACAAATGCCCCACTCCCATGAAATGCCCTTATGCAAAAAGACCTTGTCATTGATGACAGGAATGTAGATGCAAGGGAAGACGGTGAAGAAACCTCCAATGACGGACCAGAAGAGCAGCTGGTTTCTCCACAGATTGTTGAAAGCCTTCTTGGGACACATGATGAAGACGGATCGTCGCATATCAACCACCTCCCAGGCCAGGAAGAGCATGAACCAGGTGATTTCGGCAAAGGCGACGGATCGGGCTCGGAAGACGTAGTGACAAGACTCAGAGTACTCCTTGTTACAGAGAGTTCCAAGCTCGCCATCTCCATCTCCGTAGACAACAATAGCAAAAGATCCAAGACACAGACCGGCCATGATAAGTCCATAAACCATCATATCCATAAGCAGCTCATACGAAAAGACTCCCTTCTTGGGGTCTCGAGGAGGCTGGTCCATGATATCAGGCTGGGCAGCCTCCAGACCAAGACCCATAGCAGGCAGAGCAGAGGTGACCATGAGACACCAGAGAATTTCAATGGGCGAAATGGGAAAGGTGGAGAATCCGTCCTCGTCCATAAACACCAGACCAACCATCTCAAAGACACAGAAGGCAACGTTGGCAGCAAGAAGATGCAGAACAAACTTCTGGATGTTGTCGGCCATTCGTCTACCTTCCTCAACAGCGTTCAGAATGGAGGCAAAGTTATCGTCAGAAAGGACAATATCGGAAGCGTCCTTGGCGACATCGGATCCAGCAATACCCATGGCAATACCGACATCGGCCTTGGCCAGAGAAGGAGAGTCGTTGACACCGTCTCCAGTCATGGCAGTGAACCGGTTTCGTCGATGAAGAGCATCAATCATTCGCACCTTGGTGGTAGGAGAACATCGAGCAATGACCAGAGGCAGGACAGGAAGGGCGTCAATCTGTTCATCGGACAGAGCGTCAAACTGCATGGCAGTCATGACCATGGCAGAAATGACCGACTCGGGGTAGTCGGCAATGTCTCTGGGCAGAATACCAACCTCCTCAGCAATAGCTCGGGCAGTACCAGGATGGTCTCCAGTCAGCATATGCACGTTGATACCGGCTCGATGACACTTGGAAACAGCTCCAGCAGACTCAACTCGGGGAGGATCGTAGATACCAACCAGACCGAGGAACTTGAGACCAGTCTCCATCTGGGCTCGGTTCTTGGCGTCCTCAGAGTCCAGGTTGACGGGTCGGGTAGCAAAAGCCAGAACTCGCAGACCCTGCTTGGCAAAAGCGTCCATCTGCTGCTGGACCATGAGATCCACCTCGGAAGTGAAGTCCTCAGTGGCTCCATCGGCGTTGATCCAAGTGGTACAGCACTCAAGCACTCGCTCAACAGCTCCCTTGGTGTACACAGTGGAAGTTCCCTTCTCGTCAGTGTAAATGGCAGACATTCGCTTGATGGTGGAGTCAAAGGGATGCTCGGAAACATGGGTGTGAGGCACAGTGTCTCGTCCGTAGCCCAGACGAGAGGTGAAGACCTGGATAGCAATCTCAGTGGGGTCTCCGGTAGCCACCCATCCGGTTTCCTCGTCCTCCTTGAGCTCGGCAATGTTGGCCAGAGTGGCAGTGTAGAGCCAGGTGGACAGAGATTCGGGAATGCAAGAGTTGGAGATGATTTCCGGATCGTCATCGGAGGAGGAGTCCTCAGACTCAACGTTGATGGCATGGATAGACACAGACTTGTTGGAGTATCGAGACACACAAGGAGAGAGGGACAGATCCTGGTCAATCTTCTTGTGCTGCTTGACAGTCATACGGGCGTCCATCACAGGGTTGACTCGTCTTAGCTCAACAGAGCCCTCAGTGGGGTTGTAAGGGTGAGAAATGTCACCAACAGAAAGAGTACCGAGAGAAGGCACCCAGCACTTTCGAGCAACCATCTTTCCCTGAGTGAGAGTACCGGTTTTATCAGAGCAGATATCGTTGACAGCTCCAAGGGCTTCCAGAGAGTCGAGTTTTCGCACAATGACGTTTCGCTTGACCATAATCTTGGTACCCACGGCCATGGTGATGGTGAGCACGACCACCAGAGAGGCGGGAATCATAGAGACAGCGACAGCAACGGCGTAGATGGCAACCTCTCGGGTGACATCAAACTTCTGGGCAGCCATGACCACAATGGCCATAACGACGGCAATGGCGAAAATCAAAACGGCCAGCTTTGCAAGTCGAATCTGCAGAGGAGTACCAGTGTTGGTGCCCAGGAAGGTCTGGATGTAGTCCCAGACGGTTCCCCAGAAAGCAGACATCTTGGCACCGAAGGAATCGTCCTTGGCCTTTCGGAACGACGCCTTCTCGCCCTGCAGAGACTTGGCAATGGTTCCAATCTCGGTCTCCATACCGGTGGAAGTGACGATACCTCTGGCTCGGCCCTTGGAGACGACAGACGACGAAAACGCCATATTGACTCGGTCTCCAACAGGGCAAACGGGATCAGGAAGGGTAGCAGGGTCCTTGGAAACAGGCAGAGACTCTCCAGTGAGCAGGGCCTCATCGGTCTCGAAATTGACGCCGGAAATGACTCGGAAGTCGGCAGGAATGGTATCTCCGACCTTGACAAGCACGATATCTCCAGGCACAACCTCGTCACTCTCCACCGTCATCTCCTGGCCGTCTCGGATGACTCGAGCGTTGGGAGAAGACAGGTTTTTGAGCGAGTCCAGCGTCTTTTCGGCGTTGTACTGCTGAATCACACCGACGACAATGTTGATGGCCACAACTCCGGCAATAACGCCGGCGGAAATCCAGTCTCGGATACCAAAGGCAACACACATGGCGATGATCATGACCATGATCATGGCGTTGCAACTCTGGCCAATAATCACCTGCAGAAGCGAGACGGCATCTCCGGTATCCAGGGCGTTGGGGCCGTACTGAGCACGCTGGGTGGCAACCTGAGAAGAAGACAGACCGGTCTCTTCGTTACAGGCAAAGTGCTCCAGCACCTGAGCAACGTCTTGGGTGTGGAAGGGCGGAGCTTGAGGAATGTCGGACATGGTCACAAGTTCATTGGATGGAGATTTTGCAACACTGGGCTACGCGGATATATATAGGCGGCTGCCATAAGCCAAGCCGGCAACGTTATGGCGGAAGTGAGCAGGTCAGCGCTACATGCATACAAGAGACAGGTGAGTCTGAAAGAGGAAATTCCGAATTGGGATGGCGGACCCTCAGGTTTGGGGAGGGAGGTGGGACAACGTAGGAAGATCGTAGAAAGGTCGTAAGTAGCTATATCGATTCTACTCTTTCTGGGGAACATTTTGCACTATTCAGAATCTCCAAACACCCCAAATCCACACCTCTACACCCCTCACATCATCCCACATTGTCTCCTTTTCACCTCCGAACCTAAATCCATCTTGTCTTTGCCCTCGATTCCCGTGCACCAGACCGCCCGACTGCACCAAAGTCTGTTTGAGCCAAGAAGTGGAAAAAATGAGAAAATGACAAAACGGCAAAAGGACAAAAATATGCCAGTTGAGTGGCCTCAGATATGGGTTCCTACTGCGACTTTTGTGGCTCACCTGTAGCCTCGGCATGCTAGTTTATGGCTAGCACTAGCTCACAGTACCATGGTACATACTGTTGATCCCCCCTACTCATGCCACTCTCTTGAAACCGCGCTTGCAACTCCTCTGCTGGGGTCAACTCTATACAGAAGTCCCGTCCGCCTTGCTGCCGGAGGGGTAGTAGAAAATTTACCCCGGACTGAAATTCCGGCCAGACAAAGGTGAACTGGGGCTGCCAGGCACCGCTACGCATGGCCTCCGGTCTTGGTCTGGTCGTATTCCGTCCCCAGCACGTGCCATATACCAACGTTAGAGCTATCGTTATGGTAACATTGCCGTTGGAGTTTGAGTTTGGAAAAAAAAAAAGACCAAAGCTGAATGTACCGATAGGC
The DNA here is from genome assembly GCA_900519075.1 of Yarrowia bubula. Taxonomy (NCBI): domain Eukaryota; kingdom Fungi; phylum Ascomycota; class Dipodascomycetes; order Dipodascales; genus Yarrowia; species Yarrowia bubula. The sequence continues at coordinate 437,049 of ULGX01000006.1, forward strand.
GGTAGTTAGGCTTTGCAAACGTCCATATCGTCAATAGACAGTCGTTTGACACCAGAAACATCTGTTTAAACCGCCATAAACCCTACCTATAGCTATACATGTCATCTCAGTTTAGCCGCGTCTGTCTTATCTCTGACTCTATCTTGGGCCTTATCGTTGGGACTTGTCACGGCTCTTCCTACCTTCCCAACATAAACCCTATACGAGGCCAAGCCGAAGAACCAAGCACCTATCCAAGACAAGCCATGGATTCAAGACCTAGACCAGGCCTAGATTTCTCCGGCTCCGTGGGGGTTTTTTTGCCGCCGCGTGTGGGGTAGACAAGGCTACTGGAAGCTGCTTGTCGTATGACTTGCCCGTACATACCGTAAAGTAGCCGGCCCTACAAGATACAAGAGTCCAATAGGCATGTAGCCCAAACATGTGCGGAAACGAGAGGCTACGCTCGCACGGCTAGCGTCTACTGTACTTGTACGTGTGCACGGCAGCTACTGGCTCCGTGTCTCCGGTACGTGCTCCGGTACGCCTGTTTGAGCTTTCCGTGCACCAAAAACGCTAGTCGGCTCAACTGCACCCGACCAGCTTTTCTGTGGGGGGTTGGAGTCTCAGAAAAGAGTACAGACGTGCACCGGACGAGCCGAGGGAGAGCCCTGAAGACGATTTCCAGCTGTGGCTCGTCTTCACCGTGCGTCATCATCGTAGGGTGGTGAGTAGGTTGAGGTTTTGCTTTAAGTTGAAGATGGGATGGGACAATGCACTTAGCCGTGCCTAAGGCCAAAGGGGATATGCAACTGTAGCACGTACGCTTGGGTGGCTCTTGTTTCTGGCGATTTTCCTTTTTTCCGGTTGTACCTTCTTTCAGGTCATATGACGTAGCCATTATTGGTCTTTCTATTTTTTTTCTTCTATTTTTCACTTTTTTTCACTTTTTCTTGCAATTTTTTACGCTTTTTTTCAAACTTCCACCTCGCACTGCACCTGCATTGCACCGTCCTCAGGCCTTGGCTCCCCTTGTCACTCGCCTCCTCCTTCTTGCAATAAAAAGGAAAAAAGCCGCTTTGAAAGCAAACCCCCGAGAAAAATGCCGGAGTCCCGGACCCCTCTCGACTGCCTTATCGCTGCGAAGTGATCATTAATCGCGACTAGAGTAGGCAGTCCTGGCGTTATATGAAGTCCATATTAACCATATGTTGAGCTTCTTAGGTTTGTTAGTTTCACTTTCTGCCTTTGGCTCTTAGTTGTACGCTCCAGTGCAACCGTGACTCACGAAAGGCTTACAAGTAAACACCAATCGTTTATTTTTTTCATCGGATTGAGCAGGGTGGTAATTTACATGGACTGATACGGACCCACTTCGTATCGATGAATTAATACGGAGATACGCCTTGTCATACGCTCTACTTACCACCTATAGCCATGTGCAGTTGGATCGAATGAGCCAGTGTAAATGGTAATTATTCAGGTGTTGTTCAGCTCCCTAAATATTATTCAGGCAGGTGTGCAACCGTGACTGGGCTTCAAGATAGAACCCCATTGGTTATCGCACAGGGTTGTATTCGATCACCTTTGCACTGGTGCATAGATGGTCAGGTCTAGACTCTAGCTGTTTGAAGTCAACGTCTCCAATTACGATAGACAACGTTAGCTAATAAAACGAAGAGACAACGGCGGGTATAATTTAGCCGCCGCTACAACTTGGTTTTTTTCAGCCACTGTTGGGGATAATATCAGCCCCATTCTACAGCCACATGATACAGACATGGCCTGACTGGTGTGCTAAGGTGACCAACCGGATGTAAATAAACAGAAGACAAGACAACAATGATGTTTGCCACACTAATTGGGTGTTTTAGGCGGTGTTTCAAGTCAGCTATTTTCTCCTCTAATTTGTTGAGTGTCTATCCATAGTTTACTTAGATTTTAGTTACAATATATTCTTATTTAGAATCCGTTTTTATATCCTCCCCAGCTATACCCGAACACACGACACCCACCGACTCCCACCCGTCTCTCTCTCCTGAATGAATAATATCCACCAATCACCGTGCATGAAACACAGCACATCAACACCCCATTAGTACACCTTGCCATAATATCCAGCGACCAACAAAACACATAATACCACTCGTCAAGGTCACCTGAATACGATCCCGTATTTTTCAGCCCACTTTTTTATTCGCCACCGCCCATTCTCCGATTCTCTCAATTGTCTTGAGGCATGCCTCTCCAGTTCGCGTTTTCCCCCTTTCGCGTATTTTCAGCTGCGCGAAACCTTATCACGAAAACATGACAGACGTAAACTCAACAGCATTTTGGAGGGCAACAAATGAGTCGATTCTAGTAGCTAAAAGTGAAATATAAGAGTGTAGTTATACTCTCCGTGAAATTTCCTATCGATCCATCTAACTCTTATTTCTCTAGCACAACTCCTTCATTCCCTACCAGAGATGTTTTCAGTTACCCTCCTGTGTTTCTTGGGTTACCAACCACCGCGTTGCCACGGCAACCCCCTTGTTGTCTGGCCACCGCACCTTCCCTAAACTCTATCCTGTTTTTGTGTCGCCAAACTTGTTCTCCTGTATCTCTCCCCTTTCTCAACACACAACTACACAACCATGAGAGAAGTCATCAGCATTAATGGTGAGTATGGAAATAATGGAGGAAGCGATGGAGGCGTCGGCAGAACCATTGCACGCGTTTTCGCTGTCATTGTGGCACACAACAAACCACGACACGAGCAATGTCGCGGGGGACATAGATTTCGGATAAACCAAGTGATATTTGAGGGAGTGGCTTAGGGGGTGGATTGATGGTACGAATCAGATGTTGCTGTGGGCTTCATCCGATTTTTTTGCCTGTTTTAGCGTGTGTTCTATGTGTTTTTGCCCCACCCCCACTACGCCAACGGTGCCACCACACGTGTGACATTCGCGACAACACATGCCATAGCTCAGCTACAACGATGATGTAGATGCTGCCACTCGCAATCGCTTCGCGATTACTCGGTTTACAATACTAACCCAGTCGGACAAGCCGGTTGCCAGATTGGTAACTCGTGCTGGGAGCTTTACTGCCTCGAGCACGGTATCCAGCCCGATGGATATCTTGACCCCGACCGAAAGACCGGATCCCGAGAGGAGGGATTCTCCACCTTCTTTTCGGAAACCGGTTCCGGAAAGTACGTCCCCCGAACCATCTACGTTGATCTTGAGCCCAACGTGGTTGACGAGGTGCGAACCGGAAAGTACAAGAACCTGTTCCACCCCGAGCAGCTTATTACCGGAAAGGAGGATGCCGCTAACAACTACGCCCGAGGTCACTACACCGTCGGCAAGGAGCTGATCGACCAGGTCATGGACCGAGTTCGACGAGTCGCCGACAACTGTAACGGTCTGCAGGGATTCCTCTTCACCCACTCTTTCGGTGGAGGAACCGGTTCCGGTTTCGGAGCTCTTCTGCTTGAGCGACTCTCCGTCGACTTCCCCAAGAAGTCCAAGCTCGAGTTTGCCGTCTACCCCGCCCCCCAGGTCTCCACCTCCGTTGTCGAGCCTTACAACTCCGTCCTCACAACCCACACCACCCTGGAGCACTCTGACTGTACCTTCATGGTCGATAACGAGGCCATCTACGACATGTGCCGACGAAACCTGGACATTTCTCGACCCTCTTTCGAGAACCTCAACAGAATGATCGCTCAGGTCGTCTCTTCCGTCACCGCCTCTCTGCGATTCGACGGTTCTCTTAACGTCGATCTTAACGAGTTCCAGACCAACCTGGTTCCCTACCCCCGAATCCATTTCCCCCTGGTCACCTACGCTCCCGTCATCTCCAAGTCCCGAGCCAACCACGAGTCCAACTCCGTCAACGAGATCACCAACGCTTGTTTCGAGCCCAGCCACCAGATGGTCAAGTGCGACCTCCGAGAGGGTAAGTACATGGCCAACTGTCTGCTGTACCGAGGAGACGTTGTCAACAAGGATGTGCAGGCTGCCGTTGCCTCCATCAAGGCCAAGAAGTCCATCCAGCTTGTCGACTGGTGCCCCACCGGTTTCAAGATTGGTATCTGCTACCAGCCTCCTCAGTACGTTCCTGAGGGCGACATGGCCAAGGTTGACCGAGCCGTCTGCATGCTGAGTAACACTACCGCCATTGCCGAGGCCTGGAAGCGTCTGGACGCCAAGTTCGACCTCATGTACTCCAAGCGAGCCTTTGTCCACTGGTACGTGTCCGAGGGTATGGAGGAGGGCGAGTTCAGCGAGGCCCGAGAGGACCTGGCTGCTCTCGAGCGAGACTACGAGGAGGTGGGCGCCGATTCCGCCTACGACGATGACCTTGAGGCCGAGTACTAAGTTTTGAGTTAAAGTGTACAAGCCTACTAATTAATTTAATGATACCGTGTTGATACGTGAGAGAGTAATTAGATGTAGAGGTTGAAGGCCACCTATAAGATGTATGTGTTGACAAGTATCTTGAAGTTAAGCCATAATCAGACAGTCAAGTTTATGGAGGACAACTGTATGGGATAGGTCATTTAATTATGAGGCAGTTTTACTTGGAATGTTAACTACTGTAATTACGATTGATGTTGATGAGGTCATTATTATTTTGTTAAATAGTTAGAAGCTGAAGAGAAGCTGAAGAGTGAAGACGTCTACCAGTTGAAGCAGAAAGAGCCGAAAAGGGAGCACCACTGGTTGTCACCATCATCAGAAGAGTCATCAGTAGGGGTAGGCTGAGACTGAGGCTGGGTAGAGGTGGTCTTGATAGCCAGAGTAGAAGTGGTCTTGACAGCCAGAGTAGAGCTCTTGGGAGCGACAGAAGAAGACTTGAGAACAGCAGCAGCAGCAGAAGCGGCACCAGCGAGAGGCTTGCCAGCAAGCCAGTCCTTGTACAGAACGGCTCCAGGAATGTCACCGGTGATCTCAACAACATCGGAATCAGTGGTGTACTTGGCCCGGGCAATGGTGATCTGGTCTCGGGCGTTGTCGTAGATGACAAGAGCTCGAGAGATGAGCGGAGCACCCATCAGAATAACTCCGTCATCATCCTTCATAAGCTGAATTCCGTTAAGCTTGCAGATGCCGTGATCAGCAGGAACAATGTACATGGAGAGGTCAACGTCAATGGAAGTGTATCCAAACTCATAAGTAAGAGAGGGCTTGGAGTCACAGGCAACCGGCCAGTAGCCATTCTGGTACACACCGTCACCTCCAAACTTCTGGGAGACTTGCTTCATAGTTCCGTTGGTGACCTGCAGTCTCATTCCTCCGGTATCCAGAACAATCTGGTGGTCTCGGGTAAGCTGCACCTTCTCTCCCTCGATGGAAAGACCAGAGAAAGGCATGGCATAACCGTTATGGTGGCTACAGTTGATGGTGACAAGAGGGCCCTCGTACTTGGCTCGGTCGAAACCTCCGTAGTAGACGTTGCTGACGACTCCAGCGGTCTTGGGGTCCATCCAGTTGATGGGTTTCTCGGCGTTGATAGAAAAGACGGCTCGGGAAATCTTTCCAGCCTTGGCAAGACCACCAACAAACGAAGCTTCGGGGTCGTCGCTGCCAGAGTTACCAAAGATACCCACCTTGTACCAGGAGGTAGTCTTGGAGACATAGACCTTGAAGTTGGCGAGAGAGGCGCCTGCGTAAGACACGATATCTCGGCCCCACATTCCCTGACTTCCCCAGTTGGCTCCTTCATTCTCATACTTCCAGGTGGACGACTTGGACACGTCCCACGAGTCCTCACAGCCGCCCTCCTTCTGGCACTGGGTGGAGTTGCTTCCAAGAGTCCAGAAGTGAGGAGATCCGGTGTCGAAACACATGTGCACCTTCTGGGGAGGGGTTCCGACCTCCACCTCGGCCTCAAGGAAGAGCTCTCCCTTGGCAATGGTACCATGCTGGAACCCTCGCTCAGCGAGATGCTCAATGACATGGGGAGCCTCGGAGACCTGTCGAGCCTTGAGAGGAACGTGGACAATGCCAGCTGCCGCGACAGAAGCAAGGAGGATGTTGCTGAAGATCATTGCGAGTGTTTGTGTGTACCGAGACAACTATGGGAGTACCCTGGTTTATATAAGTTCTTCGAGCAAGCTCTCTCGTCATGGCAAGGCTCCAGGTGTAACGCTGGTGAGCTCTGATCTCCACTAGCTTTTCGAGGCAAATTTCTTTTGCTCCCCACTTAACTCTGAGTGAGAGGTTGAGTGAGATACCGTCTGTTTGGAGGGCATAGAAGTACCTGACAGTGTTGTGATCCGAGGAGATATCAGTTGGCATGTTCATTGTGCCATGGTAGGAGATCGCTGCTAAAATCAACTACTGTAGTTGTCCGAGGAAAACCACCGACAGCAATATCTTAAATCAGTTCAAGCCGTGTACTGGTAGATCTATGCATGACAATTGGATAACAATGCACGCAGCTATTGTTTAATGCACCATCTATCATGGCTGTGCCTGTAGGTGGAGGTATACACACAAGACTTGTTAAGGTGGGTAGATTGGAAACAGTCCAAAAAACGTAGAAGCTCAAATTCTTATGATTTTCTCCAAGCCAAGGCGCCGTTAATTGGCACATGTAGATCCTCAAGCTTATTTGCGGGGCTGGTAATAGATAGATGTCGCTTAACGAGACAATTCTCGGCACCAGTATGCCTTGTAGATAATACAGACCTATAGCTCCCCCACGCCTGCTGCCCGTAGCCCAGCACTCCTCGACGATGTCACTCTGAAAGTTAGCGTTTGGCTCTCTAGGAACGGTATTATCTAGACCCTGTCGCGGCATGCGTTCCTTGCATAAGTTGGAGGGGCACCCTTATTACTCTTTGTTCTAAGCTCTTTTTCCGGGTATCCGTAGTTGCTCTGTGTGTGGTATCACTGGCCAACAAATGTCGTAGTTGGCACTATGTCGATCACGGTGATCAATGAAAATTTCAGATCCAATCTACGTGCTCCCTGCACAGATCCAGTGCACCCTCAACAGCCAAGCCTCGTATCGTAGGGAGTGCCCACTTTTTTCGAGACTAGTGGCTTGGCGCGATGTGTACTGGTACCAGTTACAGTCAGTACATACGAGTACATAACAGTATCCTGTTCGACGCAATACGACATTGAACAACTTTGTCCGAGTGCTTAAATCTAGAGCGTTGCACTTTCAGCTACTGTATTTTTCAGACCGAGATCGAGATCGCCGTGTCTGAGGCAATCGTTCTCGGGCAGAGTAGATTCCTACCAGTAGTTGTTGGTACAATACAACATCAGCTTCACCTTCACTTGCATGCCCTATGCACCAACTGCACCAACTGCATGAGACCCCCACGGGTCCAAGGTGCATGGCATATGGAGTACGAGTAGATAAAGCTTCCCCGAAAAATTACCATCTTATTGGACAGCGTCGAAGAGTAGGTTTCTCTTTGAATTCGCCGAAATGCACCTTTTTGGGCTTCGGTTCCTTCAACACATCGAGTATTTAGTCATATAAGTGGTCGGTACCATCAACGGTGGGTACCCTCTGCGGTATATGTAACATGCAGTACCAGTACTTGAAACAATAACCTGGCTCATATTCTCGGGACATTTCTTCACTCCAGTTACACTTTAGTTAAGCTTTTGGGAGGAATGAAGTAAATCTAAAATGTCAAGTAATATCGATACTTTGGGGGCGTACAACTCGGAATTTGGACTAGAAAATCATGGAATTGACGTGGATTATATAATTTCATGCGTCAATAGATGTATTACTAAAACTCTCATGTCCGTAGGATACCTGTAACGAGCAGTAGCCACCCCCAGGTCACTTTTTTAGTTGACCTTTTTGTTACACTTAAGTAAAGCAAAAAGATGAGCAGACGTAGTCTGCTGTCTTTTTGCTGGACAGCTGGTGAGCTAGTCTCAAGAGAAGCAGAAAGATGCAGCTGGGCGTTCCCACCGTTGACAGTACCGACCACTTATACATGTCAGCATTCCATAGCACTCATGAAGGGCTATAATGGTATCTTACATCTTACGCCATATACTTGGATCACCAACCTCCTGTCCTACACCACTCAATAACACATAAATACAATAAATAACACTATAGTCTATCTACGACGGCTACTGTCCTTGGACCGTCACTGCCAATACCTCATCTATGGAACCAACTCGAGGTGCTGGACTGTTAGGGCTAAGCAACTAAGTGGAGATGCAGCTTATAGTAAGGCAATTGCTAGTTGACATTCGGCTACGCCTCATGTCAACTCGGCTACGCTCATGTCAACTCGGCTACGCTCATGTGACGCGATAACTCGGCTTCGCCTCGTTATCGTCGCTCAGGCTTCACCGGCAAATACCCCACCACCTCTTCCGTCGCACTCAACTCCTTTGCTCTCTGACTTCTCGTCAGCTTCTTTGTATGCCCCGAAACAATCTGCTTCTCCTTCTCCAACGCCTGAGCTCTATCGGCCTTCTTGGCAGCAGCCTTGGCAGTCTCCTCTCTCTTCATTCGCTCAGCATGCTCGGATCGGATCTTCTCCAGCTTTCTCTCCACCTCCTTGGCGGTATCCATGACCGAAGAGCCCTCCTTGGTCTTGAACTGGTCAATGGAGATATCCAGCTTTCGAGCCAGAGCCAGATGGATCTTTGTAGGGTTGTTTCTCTCCTCCAGCTTGAACTTGTTCTTGATCTGTCTTCGAGTACGTCCGGGGAAGAACTGCGAAATGAGATTAAAGTCCGACCCCCATTCGCCCAGCTTGACAAAGAACCGTGTCGTCTCCTCAGCAGACCACCTTGCAGCCTTCTCATTACGTCTATGAGTGACAGAAGTAGTAGGACGAGAGAAATCCTTGACAATCTCCTCTACTTCTCGCTGATCTCGTCCAGCTTCGACGTTTTCATGACGATCAACAACAGTGGAAGACTGGTCAACCACGAATTTACCACCCTTGATTTTCAGCTCGGGTTTCTGACGCCTGTTGGGGGCTGAATCTAGAGCTTTAACTGCCTGGTCCTGTTTAGCTCGCAGTTCGCTTTTCGGCTTGGCTCCCTTCTTTTTCGCCTGCTCTTCATCGTCCTCATCAAACAACGCAGCCATGTCCACGGGAATACCCTCGGCTTTAATGTACTCAAAGCCGTCATCTCGAACACCCTCATTAGGACGCACATAGTTGGGGTTGTAAGCCAGGGCCTCTTCAAGAGTAGGAATAGGCAGTACTGCACCCTCCATGTCCAAATTGCATCGCAAATTCGGCTCTCCCTGTCTGTTGTCCTCAATCCACTTCTTTGCTCGTCTGTAGTTGTCTCGTCTTCGCTCAAGGGCAGCTTTATGGCGCACAGCAACGTCGTTTTCGGCAGAGCTCTTGCCCATACGCACGTCTGAACACAGTTGAGCCATGGTGACGGTTTCAGGGTCCAGAGTCCATTCGTCGGGATTGTCAATGAAAATCGAAGGCTTGGACCGGCCAGAAACAAGGTAGATGGTTTCAGCATCAAACATCTTGTTGGTTCGATCAGGCAGACGTCTGGGAGGGAGTAGAGGACCTGAGGGGCCTTTTCGTGCTCGTCCAGATGTACTAATGTGTGCTGGAACAGGAGTTTCTTCTGTATCGTTCAGAATGAGCACGTCAGTGGTGACGCCTTCAATAGACGTACTTGCTACCACCTCATCATCTCCTCGCTGTGTGCTTCTCAGCGAACTAGAGCCGGAAATCTCCTCGGCATTTCTCTTTCCTCTGTTCACAACACTAAACCCAGAAGACCGAGTTTCAGAAGACACAGAAGACTGCGGAGCAGCTTGCGAAGCAGGTGGCGAGGCCAGGCCCGACACTAAAGACGTCACTGAAGACGTGACACTGGCTGCAGCTCTCAAAACAGGTCTTTCTGTGAGAGTAGCCGAGATTCTGGCTCTCGGTCTAGGGTGCAGTTTCAGAGGAGACGCTTCGACCACGTCTTCAGTAACACTCTGAGATGCCTGGGGAGTAGCAGGCAGAGAAACCTCCTCTTCGACAATGGCTTCTTCGTTGCTTACGAGTTTCGAAGCGGCATCTTTCAGCTGTTTGGTGGCGGCGGCTGAGGGCTTCTGAGACACAGAAGAGAGCCGTCTCCGGCCCGCACGGGGCTGTACTTTGGGCACAAACCGTTTGGTGCCTTTCTTGACGACAGACGACATTTTGTAGCGTGGTGTTGTGGTGTTGGGGTGCTGTTGAAAGAGGTGGATTTTTTTGACGTGACGAAATTAGAGTTGCTCTAACCTTAATCGTTGAATAACAATGTGGTGAAGGAATTTGAAAGCGGTTTTTGGAGGGGTGTGTGGTATTTTATGGGTGTTGGGAGGTTGGCTAGAGTCAGGGGAGTATTTCTGTGTAATTATTTTTAAGATCGGAGCAGTATATAGCAGTATAGAGTGGGCTTAAATTAGTTGACACTATAGGCTTTTGTTAGAAAAAGAGGAGAAAGATAAGTAAAGGTTAATAAGAGTGGGGTTGATATGACTGAGTAGATGATAACAGTTGGTATTGTATTGAATAGGTTATGAGTGTATATAGCAGTGTATTACGAGTGTTTTCAGAAATTATGGCGCTTGTTTATGGGGTTTTGGTGGGTGATAAAGTGATGTTGTGATAGACTGAGCAACATCATGTGAAGTGTGGAAGTGAATAATTTGAGGATTTGAATGGTTTAAACGTGTTTTCGGCCCTGTTTTAGTCTGAAAAAGTTCTTTAGAATGTTTTTAGCCTGGTTTTGGAGCTTATAAGGGGGTGCATGTAATTAGTTGATGTTTAGTTAAGTTGTTGGAAGGTAAAAAATCAGTATCAGAGTGAGAAATTTCTGGGAATGCATATAATATAAAACTTTGAGTATTCAGAAACAATTATCAGGGTATTTAAAAAGAAATGGCCTCTTAGAAATGTGTCTTACTTCAATTATGGTGTTCTCAGGACACTCACAATATCCTCTCAATTTGTTAACATTTAGTTAACACATCCTTGAAGAGAAACCCATCTCCCCGAATATACATCCTACAAACACCCCAATACAACCATTAAATTCCTTTCAACCTCTAGATTGCAAATCCATTAAGACCTCCCCTCCCTACCGTACAAAAACACCCTCTATTATACCACCCAACCCCACATGCTAGATTAAGCCCGCCTACATCTATCATGCACCACTTTAAATATTTTTGTCTTTGCATCTTCATTTCGTCACCATCACAACATGAACGTATCTTGCGCAAAAGAGCTTCAAATTTCGGAAAAAGAGTACGTGCTTGCTCTGGCGCCCGTGGAGGCTCGCAATTCAGTGGCCGCTGCTCTCTCAGACAACTCGATTCTCCTCATTGCACACGATTTGTCGTCGTCTTCTAAAGTCGTCCAGAAAAGCCACGACAGAGTGGTTGGAATGAAGGCTTTTGATGCCAGCACTGTGATCACATGGGGAGACGATGGCGTGAAGCTGTGGGACCTGAGAGCACAAAACGGCGACCCCAACAAGCCGCTTTTGTGGCTCAAACAGGGCACTCTAGGACCCATTGTGAGCTGTGATTTCAGAGGCAATGTGGTGGTTGGAGGCTCCGAGCTGGTCGGTACCGACGCGGGAATCTGTCTGTGGGACGTGCAGAAGCCCAAGGCCGACGGTATGCCCTTCATTGAGTTCCCCGACGTTCATAATGATGACGTGACCGAGTTGCGGTTCCACCCCACTCGTGACAACATTGTCGTGTCGGGTAGCACCGACGGTCTGGTGAACGTGTACGACATCACCGAGACAGACCAGGACGAGGTGGTGAAGCAGGTGTTCAACCATGACTCTTCCATTCACTGTGCTGGTTTCACCTCCACCAACAGAGTCTATGTGATTTCACACATGGAGACTCTGAGCATCTACGAGATGGACTTTGAGAAGGAAGATGACGTGGCCCGAGAGCCGCTGGAGTTTGGAGACGTGCGGGAGAAGTTTGGATGTGAGTATGTGGCTGATATTGTGCCTGGATACGTCATTTCCGGCAGCAACAACGCAGACACGTATGCTCCTGGTCAGGTGCAGCTGTTGCCGTTCAGAAACGAGACTGTGACGTACGAGGACGAGGCTGCTGGCGTTGTTACTCTTCAGGATGCTCATGGAGCTGAGGTTGTGAGAACAGTGTTGTTGGATGCCCCCAAGGACGCTGTTTACACTGGTGGAGAAGATGGATATGTGCGACTGTGGAACGTGCCTGGTTTGCAGCTTGGCTTTGGAGAGGACCAGACTGAGGATACCGAAATGGACGATGGATGGCAGGAAGTGAAGGAGAAGAAGGTCAAGAAGGAAAAGAAGGACAAGAAGGAGGACAAGGACAAGAAGGAGAAGCGGGAGAAGCGGGAGAAGAAGGAGAAGCGAAAGAAGGAGAAGGAGGAGGCCGATAAGAAGGACAAGAAGAAGAAGGACAAGAAAGAAAAGAAGGACAAGAAGGACAAGGACGAGAAGCGGTTTGCTCCTTACTAGACACTTGTATATAGATATTGTATGTATAGACTTACCAGTAGAAGAGGTGATATTCAGCTTTAACCACTATTGCTGTTTGAAGGCGGTTCTGGCATCAGTACATTCCACAGACCCTATAAAAACAAGTTATTATCAGATTGTTATCTCCCGAGTTAATAGTTTCCTTCTATAGCCAAGTTGGAAGAATATAAGCACCACTGTTGTCTAGAACATCTCAGATGGTAAGATACTGTAAGACATGTACTGGTCACTGTGTATTGTAGAACATCATATACATACTTGTACCAGTATCAGCTTGTCTGAGTTTTGGCGTCCAGTCGGAACTTCGGATCGAACCCTGAAACTCCGATCTCGTATTCTAGCCGAGGACTTTTTGCGCAAAGGTTTAGGTGAGACAGTAGAAAGCGGAAGTCTAAGGTGGAGGGGTGGGCGGTGATATAGTGGTTTTGAGGGGGTTTTGAGGGTATATTAGTAAGGAAAGTGGTCACGGTGGTTCGAATGAGATAGGTTTTGTGGTCGTAGGGTGGTTGGAAGGTGGTTAATTATTGTGTTACTAATTGTTGACAAAAGTGATTGAAAAAAAAGGAAGCATACAGTCAGCATACAGTCAGGTGGGTGGAACGGCACTCGATTAGATGTTGACTTTTGGAGTTTATGATTTCTTTTGGAGGTGGTTGTACGGAACAGTGAAGACTCTAGCATTAGAGGAACGCCATTTGACTCTCAAAGGTCTCCAATTTCTTACTGAGTACGTTGTCGACTTTCATATCCTTTTGCTTAATACCATATGATATCGCTACAGACTGATCTTTTCAGTTTCTTCTAGACCTTGCGTATCATAGTATATGGACAAGAGACAGTCCTAAGTCACTACAACATACCACAGTAAAGCTACAGTTATCTACTGTAGTGTAATGTACTTGCACAACTGAAAGTGCTCAATTACATCTCTCTCTTACCTGGTACTTCCTTACTACACAGCTTGATAGGTATGCTCCACTATGTTCAATGACATAGCCTGTCCTACAGTTATAGCAGCATCCCAGTAAAGCTACAAGTAGAGTGCCTACAGGTTCCTATGGTCATTTCTATTCCACTTTTTATACAGCTTGATGGATATGTTCTTCTTGTAGCTACCATAGTAAATGAAGGCCAGAATCCATATGACATGATCTCAGGTAATATGAATACAGTACAAGTACGTAGTTGAAACACATGTGTGTTCCATTTGCTAGATTCCAAAATAATCGCAAAATTTTACTGCCCAGAAGGAGCTTTATACAGCTTGGGGTATGCTCTCTAGTATCTTAACATTGCACTTCAATACATCAAATGTCTACAACTTCAATACCACCAGTACAATTGTCTATAACTTCAATACTACAACTGTCTACTGTACAACTTCAATACTACCAGTACAACGGTCTACAGTACCTGGTACAACTATCTACGATACAGTACAACTGTCTACTGTACTACTTGTTGGCCATTCACTTCGTTCATGGCCTACTTCGTTCACGGCCCACTATTAGTCATTATTCATTACTCATTATTATCGTACATTTTTCACCCTCTCTTAAATCAGAGCCAGAGCAATACCGGCGGCTCCAATGGCTCCTCCAAGCATGACCTTGAGAGAAGAGCCATCGTTCTTGGCGGCAGAAGAAGCGGCGGCAGAAGTGGCGGCAGCAGAAGAAGCAGGGGCAGAAGAAGCAGCTCCAGACACCTTTCCATCGGCAACCTCCTGAGTGGTAGGAGTAGAATCGGGGGCAATCTCACCATTGGAGGTGTTGAAGCACATGGCCGAAAAGCCGGTGTTCTGGAACTGGTCTCGTTCCACAAAGTACACATCGGCACAGACAAAGTGCGAGATGTTCTGAGTACCGTCAATGGCGTTGTACTCCAGCTGGATGGTTCCGTTCTGGCCCTCTCGCACGTTGTTGGGCAGATCGGGGAACTGGTAGCACTTGTGGCCCTTGTCGGCCTCGGCAGAAATGTTGGAAGAAAAGATATCTTCGAAATCGTCCTCGGAAGTGGGATCATTCTGGTACGAAATTCGCACTCGAACACCCCAAGCCTGATCCTGAGCAACAAGAGCAATATGGCCGCCAGTGAGAGGGAAATTGGTTCGGTTGGAAACATCGGAAGAAGCGCCAGCTCCACAGGGTCCAGTGTTGTCGTCATCATCAGCCCAGGGTCGATCCTGAGGCCACAGGAAGGCAACGGGACCCATGGACTGGGCAAACTGCTCTCCATGAGCCTGGGCGGCGGTCAGAGAAGCAAGAGCAAGAGCGGAGATGGAAGTCAGAAGCATTGCGGATGTGATTGAGAAGGGTAGATGGGATTGATTAGATGTTTATATAGATTTGGGGGAGGGTGGTAAGGTTTGGCTGGGGCAGGTGGTTTAATCAAGTTAAACAACAGTTCCGCGGGTGCCACTGGAGTGATTTTGGTACCAGAATGCTCGTCTCGGAGAGACGGTTCTAATGGTAGTATTCTCATGTCTGTGGGTGGTCTAGTTCTCCAGATATATGCCATTTCCCATCCTCCATTAAAGTTCTCACTCTAGAATGGGGTGTTTATCATTTTCATCTGCTAAGAAAGAGTGCCAAGGAAGAGGGGTTGGGTGGGCTTTGGGGGGATAAAAAATTGTTTCCCGTGTTCCCTGGGGGCTTTAGATCACGTGACTATCTTCAGATTTCACTTTTATCGCCTTTTCCACCGTCCAGATACACCCCCATCCGTCCATTTCCCTACCCAACGATCAGATAAAAAGAAACTTTTACCTTAAGGTTTAGCATGCAGTACTTCCCAGACCAGCCTCAAAAATACAGTGCGGAATTTTATCAGATTGATCTTTGCGGAACCCTAAAACCCCCAAGTTTCGCTTTTTTGAGCCCATTTCGAGCCGCTCGGGCTCAGAAATTTGCCCAGCGCCTGCTTGGCCGTAGTTAAAGCCGTATATGCTTTGGCATCTCGACAGCGGCAAAACTGGGGATTTGGGAGCGTTGCCAGTGCGCACCTACTTGCCGTCTTTGGAGCAAATGCCAAGAGGAGATTAAAAGGAGGGTAAGTGAGTAGCAGTGGGTGTGGGTAAGTAACAGGGAGTATGGGAGTGTGCTATAGGTTTGTTTGTATGTTTGTATGGTTTGTATGGTTTGCTTATGACACCCTATTCATATCGATAACCGTTTCAGGGTCTGGTGGAATTGTGGCTCGGTAGATTATCAGCTCGGTAGATTATCAGATGGGCTATCAGCTCAGGCGCCGTCACAAGCTGCACCAATCAATTTCATCTACAGCTGCTGCTGGTACGTGCCAAGAAGAGTGTTAGCCGACATGCCGTGGAGGAGGAGTGGGAGGAGACGAAGAGTGCCGTTTGAAAAAGTAAATATATGATAGCACTACAGTAGTGAATAGTGTGTAAGTATGGTGATTACCGAGTGAGTCAGTGGGTGGGTGTTTGTACTCGTTCACGATCTCTTGATACAGTCATAGTGCTTCCATGCACTCCACTTTGTCAGAATTACAAACGGCAACTTTGATTATTTTTGCAGCCGAAATTTGATTGTCCACTTCTCCAGCGGCTCATCATGTACCGGTACCTTTTCCATCGCAATGATAGGCTAATTGATGTCTTTGTACGGTACGACATACGAGCTGGGTGAGTAAGTGTATCACTGTAGCCTTGAACATCAATGTAACATACAAACAATGTTACACAAACGAGTATCTTTAATGCTCATTGTACAGTGTCCAACAGCCAGCTCTCTGTATCGTACTTCTCTACTCATACGTCATCTCATTGCTGGCAATGTCTCAAGTCAATGGACCATAGAGTTCCCGATCAAGCGGTCACCTGGACTATACCATCAGTTATACGAATCAACCAGAAACCAAGGTAGGGGTATGACTTTGTCTATTGAAATGTCCAGATAGTTCAGTATGCCTCTAGTGAACTCTTAGCTCCTACTGTAGCTATACGTTATGCTCAGCATCGCACTTCGGCCTCCGCATAAACTCCAGCCCTCCAAGTGCCGATCCGAAGATCCATCTGATAACCTTGGAGGTACGAGTGAGAGAAACGCTTGATCACGTGTTTGATCACGTGACAGTGATTAGCCACATGAGTAGGCAGTCTGATGACTTGAAGGTGGATGGTTGGAGCAGTATGGGACCAGTGGTTGGGTCACGTGACTGGAAATGTGTTTAATATGTCACGTGACGTGATTTGGTCAACTTCTTACTCCCCTTCAATGCCCTTTACATACTAAACACTTGTAGTTCTGTTGACTATGTTAAAGAACATGGGCTGGTTCGATGAGTTGAAATAGGGTCACGTGAGCTATAATTGAGCATGGTTAAAGCAGTTTAATCGATATGTTGGTGTTTTTTTGGCGAAATTTGGCAGTTTTCAAAAAAATATTATTTTAGTTAAAACGGTTTGTTGGAGTTTGTTGAACACTATTTACGTTCATGGTGTTCCAATAATGCTAGCACAAAAATAATGGTATAGGTGGATTTGCAGTGGCCATGTTACTAGTAAAAACTAATAAGATCATCCCTTTAAGGCTCAAAAAGCCTTCTATTTTAGTATCCTCTGACACCCTTTTACTTAAGATTGTTGAGTTACCCTTTTCTCCACACAACCGAATACGGCTGAAAGACGTTAAGCGAAATTGAAGTATATTTCAGTGACGAAAATCCAACGCTAGATAGCACGTATCACGTGATTTGTACCGGTAAAACGGTTTAAAAAATCCATATTCTTTCAAAAACCACTCCAATCACACGCCAACTCGTTCTATGCTCCTTCTCTGCACATATTCTGCGTCTTGTGAGACAACATGAGACAGTGTGAAACACCATACTGTACAACCGTCAAACACACCAATGACAGGTACATTCACCTCTTTTAGCCTAATGAGGAAGTGCAAATCCAATATGGTTATTGGTTAGACCAGACAAAAAGACGCATCCAAACACGCCTCTATATCGCCCATTGTTGGTCCTACAGCTTAGCAAAGTAGTGCATTCGAATCACCCAGTCTCTCTCATCAAAATCCGCCAAACTCCCCACCTCCTAGCCTCCAATTGCGTTTTCCATATCCACCTTCTACCACTGTCACCAAACCTTAAGCTGCCCCTCCCAATATGACGACTCGATGAAGAAATCCCCATTTTCTCTTTTATCCACTTGACCACCTCAATTGAGACCGAAACGAAACTCTTTGAATCGCCGCAAAGAACAACAAAAGCCCCTCACATCACGTGATTAACCCCTACCCTACTCATAACATGACCCGACGAAGTGCTCGACTGGCTGGCGAAAAGGCGCCTGCTCCTCAGGAACTGCCTAGTAAGAGAGCCAAGAAGCAAAAGGTGAATGGCAACGACGATGCCAAGCCCGCCAAGCCCGCCAAGGCCGAGCCTAAAGAGGAAATTAAGGATGAAGATGAAGAACCTGTTGAGGATGTCAAGGAGCTTGAAGTCGGAGATGAGCTCCCTAGCGGTCTCGTTTTGAAAAACCAGGACGGAGAAGATGTGGATATTTCCGCAGTGGTTGCAAAAGAGCCCACGGTGGTCATCTTCTCCTACCCCAAGGCCTCTACTCCTGGATGTACTCGACAGGTGTGTGGTTTCAGAGACAAGCATGAGGAGTTTGTCAAGCATCACGTGACCGTGTTTGGACTGTCTGCCGACTCTCCTCAGGCCCAGAAGACGTTCAAGACCAAGCAAAAGGCTCCTTATGATTTGTTGTCTGACCCTAAACACGCCCTTATTGGAGTGCTTGGCGCTACAAAGACGCCTGGAAAGGTGCCCAAGGGAGTGATTAGAAGTCATTGGATTTTCAAGAACGGCAAACTCGCGGTCAAAGAGGTCAAGATTGGCCCTGAGGCAAGTTATACCAAGGCTCTGGAGGAGGTTGAGAAGTAGTGAAGATGGTGGTTGTGTATTGATTGTATTGTGTTATTGAACCAGAGTATTGAATGGTGTGTATGCTAAGAGTGTCGAGTTTTAGGACGAGTTTTAGGACGAGTTTTAGGACATGGAGAGAAGATGGATATACAGAAATGGTAAGCAGACTCAGAGCTATCTAATTATATAGCTAGTATGTCTATAACTTCACAGAAACGAATTTGGCACCCATTTCAAGTTGTCAAGGAAAGAAAACATGCACAACGACAACAGTGGTTTATTTTGGAGAGTGGGAGACTTGAGAAACTGATACTTATAAGGCTATAGTATCTAGTAAAGGTCATTTAAAACGGTTTTATTAGATACTCGAGTCATAATTACGGTACTTATACATTCCATCAAATGGGCTCAGTTTTTATCCGATTTCTCTAAAAAATTGACACAGCACTCCTACCACCCCAATAATACCACTCACCAAAAAATCTCACGAATCCACCAAAAACTAGACCTTCCTCTTTATCGCCCCCCTCTCTAACTAACTAGTTGGGACATTCCCTCCTGCACACCTTAACTCTGTCTCTTCATCACCACATGTCCGACCACATTTTTGCGCTTCAAAACAAACGCAATTCGCTGCGGGAAGCCGTGGACGCCTTGTACGACGTTCTCGAGTCGCACAAAGTCACCATGACCACTCCACTGACTGTTGACGGCTTTCCCAGAGCTGATATCGACGTTCATCAGATCAGAAGCACTCGCCACCAGATTATCCGCCTGGAAAACGACATTAAGGATGTGCAGAAGGAGCTGGAGGAGGCGGTCATGGGGCATTGGGAGGACAAGAAGGCCACGGTGGCAAATGGCACTTCTGGGGGGGACACAAAGCCAGCTGTGGCTAATGGAGTTGCTCCTCAGAGGACCCACAACTACACTAATGTGGTGGTTCCGTTTGCCACCGTTGGAGTCGTGTCCGAGGGCTCTCCTGCGGCCGCTGCGGGGCTCAAAACCAACGACAAAATCGTGCGGCTGGGCAACGTGGAGGCTACGACGCCGAGGATTCCCCAGGCATTGCCCTTGGCGGTAGTGGAAGGTGTGAGTATGACATTGATTATGTAGTAAGAGGGGGACGTGGAGGTGTGCATGGAGGGTGCCACGTATCACTACATCGGGTGTGTGGTGATGGTGCCAGTGCTCACCCGCTTATTGGGTCCGCTCGTGACCTACGGCCACTCGCTGCCGTGCTAACACAGACACCCACCCAGGTCACCCTCCTTCGAGGCGACGACACGGTCACCCTGACCCTCCTCCCTGCCAAATGGGAAGGCAACGGGCTCATTGGAGCAGCTCTACGGCTGCTCTAGCCGCCATGCAACGTGGATGCAAAAATGATCACGTCACGAGGCTGCAAAATGTACTTGTCCTCGCCCTCGAGCTCCCAGTCGGAGTCGTTGATGAGGACAAGCACACCGGGACGCACACTGTCGTCCTGCAGGAAGATGTTCTTGCCTTCCTCTCTCTTGTGGTCCGGCATGAGAGTCTCCACCATGTGGTGGAGCAGCCAGTGCATGGACGAGTCTTCAGGCACGTCCAGCACGTGGTTTCTGTTGCCGTCGAAAGCCGTTTCAAGGCCGCCACTGTGTTAGCGGGAGGTGACACTGTTTTCCAGTCGCCAGATACTCACCTGAACTCCACTGTGATTTGCATGTTGTGTGAGGATGATATCTGAAGCTCAACTTTGATTCCATACTTCAAAAGTTAATTAGGGTTTGTCAAATACGAGCCGTTGAAATAAGTTGGCCATAATGGAAGTTGAGTGGATCATGGATGGTCAGACTGTTGTAAGGGGTGATAATAGTGTAGATTCAAAAAATGGACCTGATATCTTCAAATCTGACCAAGATACAGGAACTCCCGTTTAGTTGAGAAAGCCAAGTATTTTATTTAAGGTTTTGTTTAGAATATGGTGACTGAAAAGTGCCGATTTATAGGTCTAACAGACAGGGCAGAGCTCCTGGTATGACCTAAGAGCTCTTCTAAGCTACTGTGAGTCTATATCCAAGCCCTGCTGACTAACCACAATCCATTAAAGTTCAATGTTATGGGATGGCGTCAGAGAGAGGAGATCATGTATAGATAAGAAGAGTGTTTTTATACGAGGGTAATTTGATCTGTTTGGTCACGTGACTGAAATTTTCCGAGCAACCAACTATTCCCCGTTACGTAATCCGGTTTATATTTCGCTCATTCTTCTGCGGTCTTCCATAGTGTGTTTTTTGATGTCCGATATTTGACAGTGCCGTTCGTCAACGAGTGAGTTTATGAGACAGCCATAGAGATGTTTGTTATGGCATTAGCTGGAGGGTGTGGGAACGGTTTTGGGATTTTAAACATACCAGAATACTCGCCTTGCTGCGCTCATTCCAATGCCATACTCCATTTGTCTGTAGTACCTCTGTAGCCCCCAGTACCCTCCCATAAGTCCACCCCACTTATCGTCCGCCAAACTTTGATTTACTCCCACACATCACACATCACCACTTGTCCTCCTCAACATCAACACCCACAATGAAACTCTCGCTCGTCACTGCGGCTCTCGCTCTTGCATCCACCGCCTCTGCCTGGGGCAAAAAGGCCGGCCCTGTGGAAATCCCCGTTGCTTCTCACCTTGATTTTTCCGCTACCGCTCAGATCGGCTCTGACGAAAATGTGGCTGCTTCTGATGCTGGTTTTTTTGTGGCCAACACCTTTGTGAACGGCGAGAACGTGCCCATCGAGCTGTCGTTCGCCAACAAGGAAAAGGACACCGTGTCCGTGGTGGCTGTTGGAGGCACTTTCTACGATCTCACCACTGACAAGATTGTGGTGAGTGTCCAGGGCACCCAGGTGGGACCCATCAAGGTGGAGAGCGGAAAGACGGCTGCTCTGTCTCACACTTTCGAGACCAACCTGGACGCCAAGCTCTACCGAGCCGTGATCCAGGTGTACATTCAGTTTGGAAACGAGGTGTACCAGGTCCATGCTTATGATGGCCCTGTTGCTATTGTGGATCCCTACGTGTCTCCCTTCTCCTGGAAGTTCCTGGTGGCCCAGGTTGTTCTGGGTTTGACTGCTGCTGCGCTTGGATACTACGCCGTTACTGTCTATGCTATTCCTTACGCTACTGGCACTTATGGAGTTGAGAAGAAGCCCGTTCGAGCCAAGCCCGTGGCTCCTGCCGGATCGGGTGTCAAGACTGGCCCCAAGGGTTACGATGAGAGCTGGATTCCCAAGCATCATTTGGATCAGGATAAGAAGAAGAAGGCGAACTGAGCGAAGCGAAGTGAACCACTGTCTTCTGTCTTAGGACTTTCAACTTGAGCTCTACTGAGTGCTCAGTTGTTCATGAAATGTATACTCTAATATGATTGTTGTAATAGACTGTGTGTAAGACTGGAGGACAAGGAGTTGTTAATAGAGCCATTGAGGATGCAGTACAACTCTGGAGAACAGAGCTTTTACTATGGATGTAGTTTTAATGGGCTTTACGGTGCTTCTAGCATAGTGTTTTATGGCAATCTTCTTAGGGTATTACTGAGTAGTAATCATTATAGTCTTAGATTAGGTAATAAAAGCTTTGTCATAGTATCTTAACGGCCAATTGAACACTCTGACTTACTTTCACTCTCTCTCAGCACCTCAAAACCCATGATCAATCATATCCTCCAATAAGCCCATTTAGTTAACTTTACTTACCACAACCTCTCTCAACAAAACACTCATACGTCATATTCTCAGCACCCTAAACGAAATCCAACACAACCATTCTCTTCTCCCTCTCCACTTTCCTAACAAATATCCAATCTCATTCCATCTCCAATATGGCACCATTCGACACCCGGGTAACACTCCACTTACCCTACCTGATTGCTATGACAGAAATACCATCCCAGAACACCCCATCAGTCTGGCCAATTGTGACACAAAACGTACCGCTCAAAAGCTATAAATACTCCCCCATCCCCAATAAACAAATCCCCCTTACTAGTTTTTCCCTACGACGTCTCCTTGACTTGATATGATCACAGCCCTAACCCTACCCACACTCCCACCTAAATCCACATCACCACATTTCACCACTACACGCACCGACATGTCTTTTTTCGGTATTGCACAGCCCCCCGGGGGTAACGTGCAGGAGTACGAGTTTGACGACACCTACGAAGACAACCTCGGCGGCCAGCTGGACGAGTCTGGAGACGCTTTCAACGACGAAACGTTTGGAGGAGAGGCGTCTGTGGGTCGAGATTTCGACTTCCACGGAGAAACGGCCAAGATCTCGTACGCCATCGATGAAGATCAGGTAGCGTACGAGCGACGAGCGCCTCAGCAGGTGCAGCAGCAGCAACATCAGATGCAGCAGCAGCAGCGTCAGGCTCCCCCTTCGTTGCAGCCCATGGCTTCTCTGTGGGGCGCTCCCGATCAGAAGGAGCGTCTTGAGGGCGGTGCGCAGCAGCATCACGAGCAGGTGCAGCAGCAGCAGATGCACCCTCAGCAGCACCAGCAGCACCAGCAGCACCAGATGCAGCACTATGCCGCTGCTCAGGGAGGTGCCCCCATGTCTCTCGAGCAGATTGAGGCTCAGTTGATGGGACGACAGGGAGCTCCCCAGCAGCAGCAGCAGCAGCAAGGGCATCCTCAGCAGCAGCAGGGACACCCCCAGGGACCTCCCCAGGGCCACTTCCCTCCTGGATACTACCAGGGCTTCCCTCCCGGGTACCCCATGCAGTTCCAGCAGCCTCCCCAGGCGTGGCAGTTCCCTCCCCTGCCCAACCATGATCTCAACATGATGCAGCAGGGCCAGTTCCCGCAGCAGATGCAGGGCCAGTTCCAGGGACACCCCCAGCAGCACCAGATGCATCCTCAGCAGATGCAGCAGATGCAGGGACAGCAGGGTCAGCAGCAGCAGCAACCTCCCCAGCAGCAGCAGCAGCAGCAGCAGCAGGCCCCTCAACAGCAGCAGCAGGCTCCCGTTGAACACGCTGAGCCTCCTACTGCTCCTGCCGAGAAGGCCATTCCTACCGCTCCTCAGGCCTTCCAGGGTGGTCAGCACGGTCCCCAGGGCCATGTGCAGCACGGAGGACCCTATGGATACGTTCCCGGACCTGTCCACGTCTCCCCCAACCATACCCTTCCTCCCATGGACGAGAACGAGCGGCTTGCGAAGCGAAACGACATGATTTCCAAGCGAAAGCCCCACAACAACCTGATGACTGGTGGCGACAAGGACTTTGTGCTGCGTGTGCAGCTGCAGCAGATGGTCACCGAGGACCCCTACAACGAGGACTTCTACTACCAGGTACACTCTGCCATCAACGTGCGATCCAACCCCAACCAGCCCCTGGATGCGTTTGCTCGAACGTACCTGTACCAGCGAGGTCAGCGAGGTCGACGAGCTCGAGGCAACGAGAACGGTCTGCAGCGTCTGCAGCAGCAGGTGCACAAGGCTGTTCAGTTTGTCAAGGACCACCCCAAGAAGGACTCCATTATTTCCCAGGGAGCTCTTGGAAAGATCCACCTCGGCAGCAACAAGGGCCCCCGACAGGCTCTTGATCTGCGAAAGCAGGAAGACACTCCTGTTGAGGAGGTTGTGGTTGAGCGATCTTCTACCCCCATCGCTACCACCACCACCGACGCTATCCGAGCCATCACAACCTCCATTTCCAAGTTCAACCTGGGTGGCGGTTCCTACGTGTCTGCCAACGACAAGCGAGGCATTCTGCGGTCCATTGAGAACGTGTACATTGTTTTGTTGCGTTTGGAGGCTGCTGAGCGAACTCAGCCTGAAGATGATCTGAGTGAAGAGTTCAAGGAGTGGCAGGCTGCCAAGGACGCTCTTGTTGCCCAGCTGTGGCGAGAGCTGCAGATCACTGCTCCTATTGATCAGGCTGACGGTTCTCTTCATCCCTTCATTGCCATGCTGTCTCATGCCAAGTGCAAGAAGGCCATCCCTCGTGTGTTCCGACACATTTCTGCCGAGCAGCGGCTCACCATTCTGACCATGATCATGGCCCATATTGGTGATCTTGACGTTGTCAAGAACGGACACTACTCTGAAGATGAGTCCAACCTCCCTGCCAAGTCTCGAGAGGCCATTGAGGTCTTTTCGCAGACTGTCCTCCCTCCCCTGGTTCAGTACATTTCCGAGGCTGAATACGGTGTTATTGTCGGTCTGCTGGAGCTCATGATGGACCGAAACGATACTGCTGCGGTTGTCAAGACCAAGGTGGGATCTGCCTTTGTTACTGTGCTCATCTCCCGAGCCGAGCTCATCAACCAGGAAGGCTCAGTGTCTTCTGAAGATGAGGAGACTTGGAACCGAATCTTCAACCGTGTCTTTGGAATTGTGCAGCGAAACAACCTCAACTCCCTGTTCCCCCCTCGAAACGTGGACGATTCGTACGTGTGGCAGTTTCTGGCGTCCATTGCTTTGGCTGCCAAAATTGACCACCAGCGTGTCATGGTTGATGATGTTCGAGACAAGATTTTCGGCACCATGAACGAGGCCAAGGCGTTGCCCGCAGATCTGTCCCAGCAGAAGATTAACAACCTGAACTTGTTCCTCAACGTCATGGGCTTGAATGCCACCACGACGGAGATTGGAGAGTTGCAGGCTTAGTCGTATGAGCGAAGCGAGTACGGCTGTTGAGTCTGTCTCAGTGGTCTAAAAAGGTAGACCACCTTCCAGGTCAGGAGCGTGCTGTAAGTGCTATATAGTTGCTGCGCTTACAGCCCGTGTCGATAGACTCTGGACAATTGAGTGATGTATAGTAATTTTTGTTTGTCTGTTTGAAGTGAGCTGTAGTAAAGTGTATGAATAAGCATAATTGTAAAAGTACTTGTAGATATAAACCGATGCTGTGATATAAATCTGGTTTGAATGAATCATCTTGTATCTCATAAAGACGTATACCTCTTCATACTACCACCTTCTGTATACAGATCAAGAGCTGAGAAGATACAGTAATCACATATACCATCTTATATATCAATTCTATCATCATCCAACATCAATTGAGTACTCCTTTTTTCCTCAACTCCTTCATTCACCCAACACCCCCCACAACCTCCCACATTTAGCCGCCTTTGCAAGATTTTTCACAAGCCCAACTCCTTAAATCTCGACTAAACCACCCCCTCCTTATAGTCCTTTTTCACGCCAGCAAAACGCACTTAGTGGTTTCTCTTTAGCGCGTTTATTCAGACCAATAGATGGGTTCTAAGAGTTCCTAAAACACTACAGTCCATATCATTCAGATATCAAACAATGAGTGAAATATGAAAAAGTGGGGGCTACCATTTGCAATATTTCACCGAGCTCATCATCATGAGCATACAAGATTCTCAGCAACTCTTGTATAGCACCCAGTGGACCCATTTTAGTGTTGACAATCACATAAAATCCATGTCTCTGACGCCATATAAACATAATAGAGATTTAACCACCACTATTATATAAATCTCCTCCATCTCATCATTTTGCACTTACTAGCTTCTCTCGAGTTCCTCTGTATCACCAAATACCATACATTCACTTACAACCCTCTGAAACTTACGTATTATAGCATCAACCTCAACTCCACCGTTATATACACTACAATATTCAAACCACTACCATTAGATATCCCTCGTTCTCCTTATTCATTATACCTAATCCACACATCCATTACTCCCTCACTGCCAAAGTTACCCATCAAAAACCTCTTACTAATCACCCAACCCCCCAATAAAAATAAAAACCAGAAATACCACCCATTCCACCCTCACTCATCAGTTTACCATTTTACTTCTCCCAATAAACTCAATTCCTTCGCCCAACCCATTGCATGTTCACACTCGGGTCAGGGTTAGGACTAGCATAGAGACACATCATCTGAAGTGTGTCTTGGTTAGACTATACATCCACCACAGCACAACATGGATCGAGAGAAATGTGAGTATCAGAGGAGGTAAGGGGGGTCAGAAACACCCTACAGACTAAACAATGTCACGTGATCACAACTATGGGGTCCGTTCGTGGCTTTCAGCCACTCACTACCGTACTAACACCAGCCCTCTCAGTCGATCCAATCTTCCTCATTTCCGCGGAATGTCTCGCCATCACCTCCGCGATGCGCAAAAACGCGCGGTGGGCACACTCCGGCGTGTCGTCCATCCTGCGTGGCCCCAGTGACACAAACAACGCCAACATTCGGTCTCGTCTGGGGCTTCGAACACGTGGAAGTGAGTATACGGCGGCGTTGGATCCCCACCATGAAGACACAGCGCGCGACGATCCTCTGATTGAGGCGTTTGCGCGGCTGCGGGTGGCGGTGTCGCAGCTGGACTCGCTGGAGTCGTTCGACATGTACCAGCTGTTTGTGCCGTTCATTGAGGTGATCCGAAGTCCTTCCACGACAGGACCCATTACCGCCATGGCGATCACGGCCGTCAACAAGCTGTTTGATTACGGCATTGTGAGCACAAAGAGCGTCAATCTGCAGCATGCCGTGTGCCAGCTGAGCATTGCCATCACACACTGTCGATTTGACGCCACTGATCAGGCGGACGATGATGCCGTGTTGCTCAAGATTCTCAAGCTGATGGACACGCTGGTTGGAGGGGCGTCTGGAGATCTGCTCAACGATGAG
This sequence comes from Yarrowia bubula, assembly GCA_900519075.1. Taxonomy (NCBI): domain Eukaryota; kingdom Fungi; phylum Ascomycota; class Dipodascomycetes; order Dipodascales; genus Yarrowia; species Yarrowia bubula. Next base: position 464,086 of record ULGX01000006.1, read on the forward strand.
TCCATGTGCGAGATCTTTGAAACGTGTCTGTCCATGGCGTGTCAGTTGAGACGGTCCAATGTGCTGAGACGGTCGGCAGAGAACACGATTCTGGATATCACTCAGAAGGCGTTCTCCAAGCTCAAGAGGCTGGAGCCGGAGGAGAGTATTCCTGTTGGAGCCCCATTGGCTCAGGAGGAGGTGGTGGTTAATGCCCCTGGAGTTGTTGATACAATTGTCAGGGAGGACAACGATGCCGCAGGTGCCGTGGGTGAGGAGGGTGAGAAGGGTGAGAAGGATGAGGGTGAGAAGGAAGCATCGGCTGAAACTGATGCCCCTGCTGCTCCTGCGGATGCCAAAACCGACGCTGCACCTACTTCGACGTCTACTTTTGGCATTCCCGCCATTCGAGAATTCTACCGTGTTCTCACATCCATCCTCGACCCAGCCAACCACCACCAATACACCGAGTCCACTCGAGTCATGTCGCTGCAGCTCATCAATGTGGTCTTTGAAGTGTCTGGAAAGGAACTCACCAAACACCATTCTCTTCTCCAAATCACCACCGACACTTTGTGCAAGCATCTGTTCAAGATCATCCGAATGGACTCGCTTCCCCTTGTTCAGGGCGCTCTCAGAGTCATTTCTACCATGCTGCACACCACCCGTTCGCATCTGAAACTGCAGCAGGAGTTTCTGCTCGTCTACTTTATGAGCTGCTGCTGTCCTCTCGACAGTCCCTCTGACGATGCCGCAGACATCACTGCGCCGTCCATCTTGCTGGAGAAGAACTTCAACTACAGCAACAGTCAGCTGGGCGATATTTCCAAACCCGGAACTCCCCGTCCGGATTCAAATTCGCCTGGTGCAGACGATAACGGCACTCCCAGCCCTTCGCAAGCCCAGTTTGCCACATCTCGAAGCCCCGAGATCCGAGAAGCCATGGTTGAGACGCTTTCTACCCTCTGTCGGGAGCCCTACTTTTTCGCCGAGCTTTTCCTCAACTTTGACTGTGATGTTGACCGAATGAACCTCTGTGAGAACATGATGCAGTTCCTGTGTCGATCAGCGTACCCCGATGCCGCTCAGTGGTCTTCTTCGTCTGTGCCTCCTTTCTGTCTGGACGTTGTTCTTCAGCATTTGTCAAAGTTGGTGGGTAGACTGGACCAAAAGGGTGGAGATGCTTCTCTCGTTGAGGAGCATGTGGCTCGAAAGGCTCGAAAGAAGGAGATTGTCGAGGCCATCGACGCATTCAACGTCAACCCCAAGGTTGGTGTGCAAAAGTTCCTGTCTGGGGGCCTCATTTCCGACCTCTCGCCTACTGAAGTCGGAGCCTTTTTGTTCGCCTCTTCGCGTATCAACAAGGCCAAGCTTGGAGAGTTCCTTTCCAAGCCCGCCAACCTGCCCACTCTCAAGGCGTACACTGCCCAGTTTGATTTCGACGGCAAGCGAGTGGATATGGCGATGCGGCAGTACCTGTCTGCTTTCCGACTGCCCGGTGAGTCGCAGCAGATTGAGCGAGTGATGGAGTGCTTTGCCGAACACTACTCGTCGTTTGCCGCCAACCAGTCGGTGGTCAAAAACTCCAACGACGGAGTGGTGCTCTGTTTCTCCGTCATCATGCTCAACACGGACCTGCACAACCCGCAGGTCAAGAACCACATGTCGCTGGACCAGTACAAGCGAAATCTGCGTGGTCAGTGTGACGGCTCCGACTATGAAGCCGAGTTCCTCGAGTCCATCTACAACGACATCAAGACTCGAGAGATTGTCATGCCTGATGAGCACGACAGTAACGAGTCGTTTGAGCACTCGTGGGGCGAGCTCCTGATGAAGACCGATCAGGCGGGGTTGATGACGACGGACCTCGACACAAACGCGTTCGACAAGTACGTGTTTGAGGTCACGTGGCGGCCCATTGCCGCGATGCTTACGCGCGTCTTCTCGGCTGCCACTGACGACGCCGTGTTCAGCCGCGTCATCTCCGGGCTGGACCAGCTGGCCCGTCTGGCGTCCGAGTTTGACGTCGACGAGGTGATCCATGTGATCCTCGACCGCGTGGGACACATTATGGCTGCTCTGGGCGAGCCCATCGACTCGCTGCAGAACATTGATGTGTGGGTGGACCCCAGCCAGTCCGAGCCCATTACAGTGTCGGACCTGTCGGTGCAGTTTGGTCTCGATTTCAAGGCCCAGATTGCCGCAGTGGTGTACTTCACCATTGTGTCGACACACAGCGAGCATCTCAGCGAGGAGGTGTTTGTGTTTGTCGCCAAGGTGCTCAACAACATCTACCAGAACGGTCTGCATCAGAAACCGCTTTTCCAGGGCTTTTCAGTCTCTGAAAAGTCCTTCCCTATCGATTTACCCCGAATTTCGGCCCCCAACAAGTTCAAAAAGTACGAATCCGGTAAAGAGGGAGTGGGTCTGCTGAGCACTCTGTCTTCGTACCTCACTGGAGGCTACAACGAGACTAACCAGCCCACGGACGAGGAGATTGAGGCCACTTTGAGCGCGCTGGACTGTCTGGCAAGCTGCAAGGTGGGCGAGCTGTTTGAGCAGCTGCAGACGGGCTCTGAACCCACTGTGCAGTTTGTCAACGCTCTCACTGCCATTCCCTCCATCTACTCGTGCCATCTGATGGCGCTGCTCGGTCAGAGCAACGATAACGTCACTTCTCTGGTGATTGAGCGATTTGGCGACTCTCTGAACGACGGAGCCACCATCAACTACCTTGCTGGTCTTCAGAAGGACTCGTCCAAGCTGTTTTCGCAGCTGTTGCAGGTTGATACGGAGGCTCTTCGTGCACTTGCGCCCGAAATTGACACTTTGGTGCTCAGTTTCGCGCTGTTTGACAACGCTGACTACCTGGAGGTTGTCAAGATTCTGGCGTCCAACGTCGAGTCCTCTTCCAAGGTGTTTGCCGTTGTTGACAAGCACGTGGACGACATTCCCGTGTCCAATCTCGTGTCGATTCTCGACGAGTTTGTGTCCGTGTCGTCCGTTGGTGCTCCCCTTGAGCAGCGGGGTCTTGTGCTGGACTCCTTGACGGCGACTTCGACCGAAAAGGACGTTGAGAAGCTCCTTGGCAAGCTCAAGTCCAAGGAGGAGGCTCGACACACCGTTGAGCACGTAATCCGGGGTCTACAGGCCCTTGCCCTGGCTCACAAGGCCGCAGCCACCCAAAACACGGCCGCGTACATTGAGTTTCTCGCGCACCAGAGCTACAACCCCTGTAGACGAATCCGGTCCGAGACTCTCAAGACCCTGGAGAACCTGCTGCGAGACAAGGCCATTTACTCGCAGGAGGGCTTTTCGTGGGAGGAGAGCGTGTTTGAGAACGGGCTTTTCCCTCTCGTCAAGGAGCTGCTCAAGCCAGAGGTGTATGAGCTTGACAGTGGAGGAATGGGTGAGACTCGAGTCAAGGGCGCCATGCTGCTGTGTCGAACGTTCCTTCACTACGTGGACGCAGCAGGCGAGCAGGCTCACGATCAAGTGATTTCCCTGTGGCTGACCATGCTCACGATGCTCGACAGGCTCATGTCGTCGTCTTCGGACGCCCAGGAGGCGCTGGTGGAGTCGTTGAAGAACGTTCTGCTGGTGCTGGTGAGTTCGAAGCACCTGGATCCCGAGGCTGGAGGACGGGATTGGGACGACTCGTGGAACCGGCTGGATCAGTTTGTGCCCGGTTTGCGAACAGAGTTGTTCCCGGACAGTAAGGAGCCGGAGTTGAGGCGAGTGGAGGAAAAGAAGGAGGAGGAGGAGACCGAGGAAGAGGAGGGAGAAAAGGAGGACAAGTAGCTAGCAGGTAATGGATAGATTGTATGTGCGAAGAGAGTAGATGACTGAGTGATGTTGGGATAAGGTTTTTTTAATTGATGAGCCGCATGGCAGGGTGTAGTTTTGTTTGAGGTGGGAAATTGAGCTATGGGGTTTTGGAAGTGTTAGGATGTAAAGGGAGGTTAGAGGAATCGAACTTATAGGTTCATGTTTGTTTTGGGTATGGATTGGGGTGTTGAGGTGGTTTTGAATGAGCTTTTGGTGTATTTCTGGATCATAGATATGGACCTGAGGTGTACTCAGTGTATCAGTATGGCTATTGAGCTCTTTGAGCAAGTACTGTGGAATGTCACTTGAGCATCCTTACTGGTAACAATTTACAGACTGCTTATGCTTATACAAGTCTATATATCTCGTCAAAGAGCTGACACCACTCAGTTACCTTCATTTTGATTGTCCTTGTAACAATTCAGTTGAGAAATTTTCATAGGAGGCTTGTTAGGTGTCATGAACTAGGAGATCAATTGAAGTAATGAGCATGTTAGCTCAACACAACCAGATTATTCACAGCAGATCATACAAGCCTTTGTTCAAGTAGTTGTAAACAATGTCTGAATGACACTCTAAAGAAGCATAACTCTGTCATAACTTTCACAATCTACACTGCCCCTTTTATACAATATCTTTCCATATACGTACGGTAAATGTCTCTTCTCCTTCGTAATCCCTCCACCTTTCAACCTGCATAACTCCGATGGGCGGTGCATCTGTCAAGCATACTGTCTCATAGCAATCTATGTTATTATACGTGCAATATCTGGAGATACAGCCACTTCCAGGGTGGCTGGAAGACTGTATCCCAAACTGTACATCGGGTAAATATTCCGAAAGCTACGGTTGTGTGTTTAACTATACGAATGTGAGATGACGTATGTGGATCTGAGGAGCTTAACACCTCGGAGTATTCTCTCCGGCACGCAATTCAATACATAGAATAAGTACTCTCCCGTATTCATCTCACTATTGCTCCATATGCTGTTATCGTGCAGTTGCTCCATATTGAACTGTCAAAAAGCTTCACCCCATGTTTCACTCTTTCCAAATCGTACCATGGCATGGTCAGATCAAGTTTCAGCGTTTGCAGCCATCATCAAAGTGGCTGGTAACATGCCCAAAGAATACCACACTAAAGCTAGCAGTGTTACATGCAGCGTAGAACCAAAGTAAACAACTATTCAGCCGTACAGCCTTGCTCTGCACGTCCCAGAGTAAGTTTAGACGATTGAAATACCAGAAACAAAAGCAATACGAGACCAAGCGGCTTACTATTATATTTGTATGATTTGTTTCTGTTTTTTTGACCCACATGAGCTCATATCCCGGAGTTAAGTGTCTTCGCTTGCATGTGTACGTCTTTTCCCGGATATAACCTATCACATGCGTACCTATCCGAGGGGTGAGGCTCGATTTACGAACCATACAGGTCCGATACATGACTATATCGAAGATTTTGCCGTGGATCTTCGGGACTTTTTTTTTTTTTTTACAGTTAACCTTATTTTAAAAGATATGTTTACTTGTATCTTTACTTGCGTTTGGGAGGTAATGAAAAGTAGAACAAAAAAAAAAAAAAAAATCTCCCAAAAAATCTCTCCCAAAACACTCAAACAAGCAATATGTACACATGTAACGGTACAGATCGTACGAGGTGGATACGATGCGGCCAAGTGGTGTGTTTGTGTCTCTATTTTTTTGTATTCATCAGCCTCGGCGGCTCGGCTACAATACGTCCGATCCGCTATAGGCTATATTACCCCTGTTATACTGTATTCACAGATGTTCTGATACAGTCTGGTGAAACAGGCTAGACTGTATAGCAGAGTAATCAGAGAATTTGATTTGGTCTCTTTCTATATGAGCTTTTTAGTACGATTTGCAGTACCACATGCTCAAGGAGGTTTTTTAGTCCACACTAGGAGATATGTGTGGACTAATCGTTAGACTGGTTAGTGTAATTGCACGACTGCTTCTTTGGCTTTTTCTCTCCTTTGATTTATTTCGATTTATTTGGATTAATTTGATTTATTCATTTGATCCGCATTTATCACCATTTAATTTCATTTTTCGCTATTAAACTCGTATTTCCCCACAACCAAGAAATGAATCAATCAAGACTTATTTCAGGCGGTAGCACCAGACAAGCATTTATTACAGTAGACACTACTGGTCCGGGGGTCCTAGTGAAAAATTAACCCTCATTAAGCTCGATGGAGGAGGTACAAGTGAAAATCTGGATAATGAGAGATCTGTGAAAATAAAAAATATTCAAGGATCCTGCGTATGCGTGCGTGATTTTGCGTGATTTTAGGTAATAAAGAAATTACCAAATTAAACAAATAACAAAACACCGGACAGGCAATTGGCAAGTATAATGAGCTCCTCCCCCTCTCTGTACCTACTCTAATCACTAGCTCCTTCCCTCACTTTTATGATAATTGCTCTGGTCTCTTTCTGACAAATAGCAAGTGACCGTTTGCCACTTTACTACCCGTTTACCCGTTTAGGCTGTTCGGAGGTGCAGAGTGCAGAGGTGCAGTCATGCACACGCACACGCATGTACATTGGCTAATTAGGAAACCAGGGCAGCCAGATATACGCAGGCCAGTATACAGTAGCGACTAAGGTTGCAATACACTTTGGGCGTGCAGCTTGAGCGTCATAGGGTTAGTCCCGAGGGTGACAGTGTAGCGGCTTTTTAGCTGTCAGCCTTGGCGATCGAGCTACGTGCTCTTGACAGCGGCTTTGTACTCGCCACAGCAGAGGCAACACAACCATCTCTTCCAAACTAAAATGAGAGCTTCTTCCTGTGGTGCGTCATGTGACTATTTTTTTTGCCTGAAATTGGCTTCAGCCTTTTGCACCGGTACATTGCTTTGTGGACTTACACTTACTTGTGGGGTGATATTGGGGCGTATGTATAGATGGGGGTTGTTGTTTTTTTCATGTTGCCGCCAAAGTCGCCACCATGTCCCCCCCATGCCTCCATTTTGGGGCCTGTGGGTCTGCGGCGTCATGTGCCCACTCAGCTGTTTGCGGCATTTTGGTATTATCGAGAATCGATTAACGCCGGGTCTAAACTTTGCGTCATACGGCGAGGGCCAGTATGAGCTCTGGCAGCGTAATTGGCAGCTGAGTGATCGGGTCTTAGCATAATGCCGCTGTTTTTGTTTCTGATGCCGCTGATGCCGCTGATGTCGCTGCTGTTGCAGCCATTTCACATGCTCCTACTGTACTCCATAGCCATCTCCATTAGCACCACCCCACCATGAGCAACCCTTAATTCACTCTTACGCCGTTGTGCACTGCCTCTCTCAAATAAAAACCAAAGTTGTCGGGCTCCGCCAAGCTTGACATGTACTGAGCAAGCGAACGAGATGAAAAGGTACGTCTCAAAAGCAGTCTTTGTGGCTGAGCGAGCACCTGATTATTAAAAGGGTCTTAACTCCGAGCAATATCCGAGGGGGTAGGAGGGGAGAAAGGAGTTGCAAAAGTTGCCGGAATATAATGTTTGTGTAGATACTAGTCGGAATACGTGGGCACTGGCCAATTCAACCCAGCCCCCAAGTCGCTACACATGGTCCACTCATCGAGACGCTGCTCATTGACTCCTTAATTACTCAGAGCTTATTGTCTCCCCAAATGGTCTAGTTTTAAACTTCCAACTTAATGGTGCGTCTCTGCTGCATCCGCTGCCCAGATAAAGACATGCACGGAGAACCTTAAAAAGTATTATGTCATTGCCGAAGTCATCCCTCAATATTGCTCACCCTAAGAGAATCACACATCTTCACCACCACATTTGGTATCGACACATAAACACAAGTCGGCCAAAACACTACTAATCAGGATCTCACACACACAATGAAGCTCCCCCTCATCCTCCTAGCCGCCCTGGCTATTGCCTTACCACATGAAGGTCATCATGATGATGCCGCCACCACCACCCCACCAAACGCCCCAAGTAATGAGACACAAAACCTCCCCCACGGTATGGAACCAAACCCGGCACCAATGAACGGAGGACACCACGACCATGGCTCGCCCATCCTGGCCCACCCGGAGAAACTGGAACCCCAGCAACTGGCTTACTGGACCGCTTACGACCCCACCAACTTTTTCAACACAGAAACCCCCGGTCAGTGGCTTCTGACGTGGCATATCACGCTGGTCTCGGCAGCGTGGATGGCCGTCTACCCCATTTCCGTCATGCTTTCGTCCGCAAAGTCCGGTTTGTACCTTCCCGTGCAAACCGCTCAGGTCATCATGGTGGCCCTGAGTGCGTTCTTCCTGGGTCTCTATGGATCCTCTCCTGAAGTCGAGAAGATGTACCCCGGCGCAATCTACGGTAAGTTCACCGTGCTCCTCCTGGTCATGTCTGTCGTCCACTACCTGTCTGCTCTTCTCACCTCCCTTGCCTACAGAGATACCACCCCTAACGAGAACGACCCCAGACAGCTCGCTGAGGCTTTCCAGCTGCAGCCCTACCACCGGGTCAGTGATTCGGACTCGGATCATACCCTTAACGGTACCCCCTCCGCCACTCCCTCTGTTCCCCAGCCCTCAAAGTTCCGAATCTCCGAGGATGACACTCCCATGTCCCCCTGCCAGTACTACGGTGATGACGAGTGTGCCGAGCCTTCGTCCTCTTCCCAGCCCTTTGAGGCCAAGATGGAGGACAAGTGGGTCGCACGGCTGATGGCCAACTCGCATGTTAGCGGCACGGTTGATCGGTTTGGTGCTCTGGCCAACTTTGTCCATACTTACCTGCAGGGCATTCTGTTCCTGGTTTCATTCGCTTACGTTACTTGCGGTGTTGTTACTGGTTGCCGACTTGGAATGGGCCACAACGTATTCAACATCCTCGCCCATTTCATCAAGGGCGGAGTTTTCACTGTGCTTGGTCTGTTCACCTTTGCCCGATACGTTGGAGTGTTTGTCGAGAAGGGCTGGGCCTGGAACCTCAACCAGGAGCAGGTCAACTCGGTGAAGATGCTCCATTCCCGATCTCGAGCCAACTCTCGAGGATCCCGACGACGAGCCCGATCTTCTCCCCCTGCTCCTTCCAAGGTGACTCCTCTGTCTGTGGCCAAGACTGTTGTTTGCAAGGCTCTCAGTGCTTTCGCTTTCCTCAAGCCCCAGTCTTTCACCTTTGAGTTCGTCGAGTCCGCTCTCATTCTCATCTACGGAGTGCCCAACATCTTCATGGAGCACCTTGCCTCCAAGGACGGCCACTGGACCCCTGCTGATCTCCAGCATGCTTCCATTGCCTTCATGTTCATTGGAGGTGGTCTGTCTGGCGTTCTTCTCGAGTCTGCTCTTGTTCGAAAGCTGCTCGCCTCCAAAACTTACCCCATGTCCTTCAACCCCTTCCCTGCGTTGACTATTTTCTGGACCGGAATTCTCATGTCCCAGCATGCCCAGGCTCTGCCTCTGTCTACCGCTATTCACACCCAGTGGGGCTACCTGCTTGCCATTGGTGCTGTTTTCCGAGGTCTCACCTACCTGCAGTACTTTGTTGTGTACTCGCAGACTCTGGCCCGACTCGATGGAGGCTCTGAGATGAACGTGGAGCAGCTTACTCTGCCCAGCCGGCCTTTCACCGAGATTGTGGCTTCTTTCTGCCTTGTTTCCGGAGGTCTGGTGTTCATGCAGAGCAACCGAGAGACCGTGGAGGCGTTTGTCTACCGGGGCATTGATTCCATGTTCACGTTGAACGTGACTGTTGGTGTTACTTCGTTCATCATGGCCTGGGAGCTGGTTGTGCTCGCCATCAAGGGCTGGGCTTCTCGTCGAAAGCGGGTTTAAGTCAGATCTCCCGCCAACTATAGGTTCTTCGCATTCTTTACGCATTTAATTGGTCTTGACCTTGTAATATATTTTCAAAAACAACCCCAAGAAGAGGGCGAGTAGCTGGCAAAACTACGAGTAGCTGTGTCTCTATACGGTGGCAATTGGTTTGTATTTATTTATTTTTTATTGTAACATATTTCACCATCTAATGTCGCATCTCTACCCCTTGATATGCCGATTGTACTGTAGGTCCCATGATCTGGGTCTAAAAATAATAGCTGCTAAAATCTCTTTATTCGAGCTCTTTTGTTATTAATTATCTCATTGTTCGTCCATTTTGCTTTTTTCCGCTTTTCACTTTTTCACGGGTCCGTGCACTGCATTGATTGCGCAGGGCGGGTGGAGCAGCAAGAAAAGTGAATGAATAAATGAATAAGGAACCGGGAAAATTAGTGGAAAATGCGTGGAAAATGCGTGGAAAATGCGTGAAAAATTAATACAGTGAGTACCGGTATGCAGATTTGGCTATGCTTATAAGTTGTTTAATGAGTCTTGAGTTATAGTGGATTAAGCTGTCTTTCAAATACCTGTCATAGATCCACTAATACAAATGCTTGTCATATCGTATTTGGTGTCGTATCTACACGTCTGTCATGTCACTTTCTCTTGGCTATAAATAACCCACAGTCTGATAAACGTCAACTGACAAGGCTCATCGGTGGCAAATCCAAAACGCTCTTAAAATAGCAGCGCTTGAGACAGATGTTGTGGCGTAAACCGTCGAGTCGAGTGTTTGGATTTGTGAAAAATGAAAAATGAAAATATAGACGTTGCGGCTGTGCACTGGTCACGAGTACTCGTAGCACTGCCGGATTATGTAATTTTGAAGAAAAAAAAAAAAGAAAAAAAAAAAGAAAAAAAAAAAAAAAAAAAAAAAAAAGAAAACGATGGAAAAGTTGAAAACTTGAGGGGGGGTTCAGGTTTTGAGGTTGCCACCAGGTACAAAAGTGATGTGTCTATTCATATTGGTGAGTTGACTGTTACGTACACTGCTGTGTATGAGAACACCTTATAAGACTTCACAGAGCTGGAAGGAGAAATTGTATAAAATTGAAAAAAATCAATAATAGAATAAAATCAACGAATCTAGAACAATTGGAGAGTGTTTTGTAAGTTCCTGTGTTCATATGCTAGCTCAGTTGTTCACTTGATTCTCCATTACCAGGTACTTCTCGCTTGCTTACTCAACAGCCCTTCTAGAGACCCACTGCAACATTGGCTTACCCTAAAAGTTGGAATCGTGATTTTCTGACAGCTATAGTGCATTTCAATACACCTTACCATCTCTTTGGTGCTTCTAAATACACTGCTATTTCCGCGTCATCTGGTTTAGTTGGCTTTTGTTGGAAGATTGAATCTTACTTGAACAACTTAGAGTAAATACTTCGAGATGAGGTAGTAGCTGTACCCCAGTAGGAGCTATTTACTGTACTAAAAATGACGGTCACTCGAAATAATAGCCCTCAATTATCATTACCCTAGATACTTCGTCATTTGACCCACAGTTCCACTCTAGTTAGACATTAGTTGAAGCATTTGTTAAGAACACCAAATCTCACCCAATTACTCAACCCCATTCTTAACAAAAACCCCAATTGAAGCACTATCCCATTCTAATAAGCGCTTACTTACTAATCACTTACCAAAACCCCCCTTTTAATTTCCCATCCTCCATCATCACAACTTGGCATAGGACGGTCACTTGTCACCACGTTTAAACCCCTAACCCTAAAAAGTATGGTTTCTCTGCATGAAGGTAAAACGCGCTCCCTTCAAAAACATCACCAACCACCTCACCAAAATGGCCCGCAGAAGCTTTCTTCCCGAGTCGTTTCTGTGGATCTTCCCGCTGCAGCAGGCCGCAGAGCTCATCATAGCCCTGGCGCTGTTCAACAAGGCCTACGGACTTTACGCCTTGTTATGTGCTTTCATCACACCTCTTTCTTTCACCCAAGTGTTTATGGCTTTGGTCAGTTTGGCTCTTGTCTTCCCATATGCGCTGTCCATTCCCGTGATTCGCGCACTTCCAGTCACCGGCTCAGGTCCTGGAGCTCTAGCTACCACTATGGCTTCCATTTCGCCGTCTACAATGTCGCCTAAAGACATCATCAACAAGATTCCCATCGTGCTGCTGGCGTGTGTTTTGTACACGTTTGATCTGATTCTGACGGTGTTCAGTGGCGTTGTGTTTGCGCACGATTGGGCCGAAGATGGAGAGGGAGGAATGGAGGGGGGTGATACAGCCACGTCATTGGCGAGCGCTGTGGTCTCTGCCACGGAGGTGGTGGTGTCTGCCACAAGCTCTGCGGCATCATCGGTGGCATCTGTGACCTCGGCTGCATCATCTGTGACGTCTGCTGCCGTTTCCACACTCACTTCGGCTGCATCGGCTGCATCGGCTACAGTCATTTCAGAAGCAGACACCCTACTGCGACGAGAATCAGACAGAGACCTGTCTCTGGACTCGGCTTCTCGAGGCCAGGAAACTGCCGCCACTATCATCATTGCCCTGTTTCTGCTGCTGGTCCGTGTTTACTTTGCCCTGCTGCTTCTCTCCTACGGCATCAAGCTCAGAGCTCTGCTCAAACAGCTCAAAACCAACCAGACACAGCTGCAGACCCACGGAAACAACCGGCTCACCGTTCCAGAGGCAAATCCCCTGCGTCCTTGGGCCCAGGGACGCCCTTCTATTGGAGGAGGAGGCATCATGGAGCCCAATTCGGAGGATCCCGTGCAGGGAACGGACTTTGGACCGTACTCGGCCGACCGGTCGGTGCCGTATTACCTGGATTCGCTGTGGAGATCTTTTGCGCTCAAGTCGTTTGACTTTATCAGTGGACAGAAGAAGGAGAGAGATGGCGTTTATTAGGGGTGGTAGGACAGTATGCATATAATAGATAAATGAGTAATGACAGGAGCAGGCGCGAAGCGACAGCGAATGAGCAGGACGAGTGAGTACAAGTCGAGCAGAACGAAGCGATGCGACTTGTACTCATGCGTGTAACTGTATGGATCACTCACATTCTATAACTATGGAACACTCACATTCTATAACTATGGTCAGGAGTTATATTGAAACATCGAAGAGTCTGCTATTGTTCACAGTTGTTCTTATACCACATTTACTATAGAATATGCTGTTGTCTTACTTCACTTGTGCTTGGCTGTGTCACTCATATACATCCTATATGACGTCACTGTAAGACACTATAGACTGTGTATGACCTTATCTTTCCGTGGAACCCAGGCTCAAGCTGAATAATCATATACTGCAATTTCTTGTCTCAGTCACTACAAAATTCCGTGGAGTAAGTAGACATTTCCTTATGTATACATCTCTATAAATACACTGTTAGCCTACTGGACAGGATGCAGACCCTTGCCTCCCTTGAGCACGTCCTCAATGTTATCAAGGACGTTCATTTCAGCAACCAGGGCAGTTTCCTCGGTTCCACTGCCCAAGTGAGGCAGCAGCTGGATATCCCATCGTCCAAACAACTTGGGGTTGACAAACGGTTCTCCAACCTGAACATCGAGTCCAGCCATGGAAATCTGTTTAGAACCAAGAGCTTCAAGAAGGTCATCTTCATTGATAAGAGTGCCTCGTCCAATGTTGACAACTGAAGCTCCTTGAGGAAGCAGAGCCAGGGTCTTTTTGTTGACAATGTTGACGGTGTCCGCTCCTCCAGGAAGAGCCAAAATGAGCTGATCAGACACTTCACACAGAGACTCGAACGAAGAGTGGTAAGTGATTTCAGGAAGCGTCTTCTTCTCCTCCTCAGTCAGCTCACTTCGCTTGTAGTAATGAAGCTCAACTCCAAGAGGAGCCAGACGTCGAACAATAGCTTTGCCAATGTTACCCAGTCCAGCTACTCCAACCGACCGGTTTCGGCACATTCGAGTGGATCCCTTGGCTGTCAGGTCTCCAAAGGCAAATCCCTGAGGAGGTCCGCCTTCCACCTGGCCCGTAGAGCCGTTGAAGTCTCCCTGGGCAACCACTCGTCGAGCATCAATGGAGTTTTGTTCTTTCTGGAAAGACGCCTCAAACAGTGGGATTTTTCGCATACATCCAATGGACAGGTACAGAGCGATATCGGCCACCTGTTCGCCAGTATGAGAAGGGTCCATGGACGGCGTGTTGGTCACCACAATGCCTCGTTTGGTGAAAGCAGGCACGTAGAACTGATCGTATCCAGTAGCCACCAGAGACACTGCTTTCAACTTTGGAGGCAGCTGAGCAACTTCCTCGTCCGTCTTCAACCCTCCCATGGCGTAAAAAGCAGGCCATGAGCAGAAAAGACCCTCAACATCGTACAGTTTTCCACCGGCAAGACAGTCCTTGAAAAACTCCTCTTTGGTAGCAGGAACGGTGTAGAAAATTGTGTTGAAGTCGTTTTCCAGGCGAGAGAGAACCTCGGGGAAGCGAGAAGAGCCCCCAGCCAGCGCAATTGTCGGTTTGCCCATGGTGTATGTAGGAAGAAGAGTTGGGTGGAGTGTGGGATCGGATAATAAGTGGACCTTATGCGTAGTGTATGGGGATTGGTGGGCGCAATATGGGAGCTACGGGAGTGAAAGTAGTATGGTTAGAGCCGGACGCACGAGCCGATGACGCTGATTGTGTCTATTTTCCTCTAGGACCAATATCTGTTCATATAAGTGCACATATTACGTCCGACACTACACACGACACAGAACATAAACCTTATACTCTTAGCACCTTAAATCGCTCGACTAGCATATCGGCTATGGGCATAAAACGGTTATCGATATGAGGGTTTTGTCAGGTGTTGTTCGGATATCACGTGATAAGCCCGATACTTGAGTCACGTGACACATCACAGGTCACATGACCCATCTGACCAGTCAACTCCACTTCCGCTCAAATGAAAGACTATTGTTCCGATATATGCATGCATCCCGAGACGGAAGTTTATTATCGAACCACGTAGAACAAGTGCTGGTAGAAGGGGTTAGGGTGGAGTAGTGGGTTAGGGGATATAGTCACGTTATTTGGATGGGTCACGTGATTCATGTACTCTTTTCAAAATTCGTTTTCGTTCAGAAACACGTTCACCAGATACACCAGTACAATATCACATTAGAGTGTGCTAAATTGGAGTGACATATGTGGGGTTGAGATTTCGAGTCACGTGATTGGAAGTTGGGGTGGAGTTTTTGGGAGTGTAGAAGAGTGTATGAAGTGGGTTGAGTAGGTTGTGTGGTTGTATTACTGATGTTTGAGAGGGAATTACAATAACTCGTCCAAAACATGTCATATGGACATGAGCAAAGTACCATTAGAACCAGGAGATCCAGAAGAGTCGTTTGGTACTATGATCGGTACATATACTAGTCGTGTAGCTATTTTAATCCGCATTTTCCATCCAAAACACCAATTAACGTTATATAGCATTAAGGGGAATCCCCCAAAGTCGCTCAAAATACTCCAAACTGGACCGTTTTTTTCATATAGCTATTCTACCAACATGTCGCTACCTCTATGTCGTCTCAGAACAGCTCCACTTACCCCCACTGTCCAGCTACTATACATACCATTTAAAGGCCTCTCAGCCAGTCAGCTGCCCATGCATGACTCATGAGTCATATTCGAGGTGGAACACTGAACGAAACAGGTACACAGAAACACCACAGTCACTACACGGTCTATGTAATGGCCTGTGACTATATATATAAGTGAGTAGCAGGCTCGTCCCCAACAAATTATTTTCCGGCGCAACTTTAAACTTCCCCACAAGTATGCATGTCTGTTGGCACATCACGACATCATTGTCTCTACACCACACAACAGCACAACTCACCTCGACCAATAATGCTCGCAAGAACACGCGGTTTGCACCATTTGACTCGTGTCTCTATCAGGACGTCACGGGCATACTCAACCCTTTCACAAACAGCTTCTTCCACTCCTAACCACTTTGAGCGAAACAAACGGCTTCAGAACGAAACAGATGCTGCGATTGCCCGTCTAGCTTCTCTTCCCCAGAAGACCATCTGTCTGGATGACCTGGTCAAGTTCCCACGGGACTTGGATTCGTCAAAACGCAACGAATTGCTCATTTCCAACGCCCAAGATACGCTGGAACAGATCAAAATCGGGCTTGCACACAGACTCAACGCCCTGCGCAACCTGCAGTACCTGGTTGTGCTCAATCCGCACATTGCACAAATCTACCAGCTGTACTACTGCTCGTTTCTGATCATTTCTTCGTTCAAGCCGCCTCAAACTGTGGAGGAAAACCTGCACTTTGTGGAACGACTCAAGGATCTGGTACAGACACACTCCAACACCATTCCCGTGCTGTCACGTGGCTTCTCAGAGTGCCAGAACCTCATGCCCATGTCTCAAATCAACACTCTGTTGAACTCACATTTACATGCTCGAATGGGCACCCGTCTCCTGGCTGAACACCATATCGCGCTGACTAACCCGATTGCCGAAAACTTCATTGGAGCTGTTCAACTCGACTTTTCGCCAGGTGCAATGCTCCAGGAGTGTTCGCAGTTTGCAGGCGAAATCTGTAATCTGTACTATGGAGTGCGTCCCGAGGTGCAGATTGACGTGGGCGAAGACGTGACGCTGCCGTTTGTGCCGGATCACGTGCAGTACATTTTCCAGGAGCTCTTGAAGAATTCGTTCAGAGCTCATGCTGAGTCAGCCAATGGAGGAGATCCCATCATTGCTACAATCTCCAAGACGGAGGACGGAGTGATGATCAGATTGAGAGATATCGGAGGAGGAATCAAGCCTGAAAACGAGGGTAAAATCTTTGAGTTTTCGTTCACAACCTTCCAAGATGAAGGTGAGGGAGATGGCTTTTCCACTCTGAACAACTTCCAGGGAGGCAGCAGTATTGCGGGTATGGGGTATGGATTGCCGTTGTCCAGGGCGTATGCAGAGTTTTTTGGCGGTAATCTGAAGCTGCAGAGTTACTTTGGACTGGGTACTGATGTTTATATTAGTCTGAAGGCTCCGAAGGTGCCGTCTGACAACTAGCGGTGGTCCTAGTCCTAACAACCACTGTTTGTCCTACCTGGTAGTACAGTAACCCACTCATCATCTCGTTAACATGTTAGAGCGCATTATAGCATTGAATATATATTTGTATTAGTGGGTGTTAGGCGATAACACACGAACTCGGCTGATAGGTTCGGTAGCCTCCAACAATAGTCACGTTGGAGTTGACTCGGTAGGACTGGTTACCGTAGTCTCGAGGAATGGCTTTGGATCCGGACATTGTAGTAGAGGGAAAATGATAGGTGTATTTATATTGGTCTTGGTATATTGACTTGGCTGGAAGTGGTGTAGAGATGCCACAAATCAAGTATTCAATCTACTCAATCAATTATATGCCACAAATATGGCTTTGTTGAACACTCAAAAAAAATATTTATATTGTTTCGTCCACATCTGGAGAAACCAGGTAGAGAACAGCTCAATTGGGGCCTGTTCTTCAAGCTGTGTCAAGGCGGTCAATATGGCCTACCCTTGGATTGATATAAACTAATTTGATAGCTGGAGTGTTCAAATACTTGAGAGAGCCCAAAGATGATTTTACATACCCGTAGTTTCCGTACTTTATGCCGTCTCCTATAATTTATGGTGTGGTCCTTGTATTAGTGATGACTTTACAGCTGTATCCTGTCCATAACATGTTGATGACGGTTGTTGAAGTTCACAATTGACTGGCTATATGAAGCCTCCTCTTGATACTCCTTTAAGAGAAGCTCTCACAAGAACATAGACAGTGCATGATCTGATCTGCCACAATTTTCTGTGTCATCTCATTGCAGTAATGAACTCTTGAGAGTGTCCTTCACACTATACTCTTACAGTAAATCAAGAGCCTTAAAGACAGACCCCAGCCTGAAGCTCTACCAGTAGACAAGACTGAAGAGCACCGAAGAGCACTGCACAGACGTGAACCACTATCGTACTTAGAATCAGATGAGTACTACGGATGATCCAAGACCCGAGGGTAGTTCTCGGTATGCTAAGCAGAGACGCTCACACAACTGGACTACACAGCTTGAGCTGTATCAGCAGGTAAAGCAGAATTCAGGCGTGTACCACAAGGCGTCTTTAATCGCTACAGTATCATCCACCACTTCACTGTGAGTATACGATCTCATTCTACTGGTACGTTCCGTTGTGTGACTGAGTCTATGCTAACGAAGCACACAGTCTTTCTTAGAGCTGGCTTTAGTAACTGAGCCAAGTCTGAAGCTGCTCTGGAAGCCATATACTGTACTGGTACTGTACAGCCACCGAAAGAAGCTCACTCAACTGTACCTCAACAGAGCGTAGCCTACAGTACTAGGTCATTCAAAAGGCCAAAATCTACCCTGTTCTCTTTAAGGGCAACTGAGAGCACAGTTTTACATATTTTTGAATATTCTAAAACTCAGATATACACTAGAGACACGGGAGATTAATACTACTACTGTTACCAACGAGTTATATGACATCTAGTACTTGATTTTTGCGGTCAAAATGGGACATTAGAAAATCAAATTAGAATTTGGTGGTCTGCATAACTTTGGGAGGCTCAAACACAATATTCTGACATCTATACGGAGCTATTTTTTGAATTTATGCAAGAGGAGACATTTATGTTTTTATTTTTACAAATTATTTATCGGTTGTATTTATATTGGCCTTGATATGGAGTTTTTGAGTTCAAAATGACAGTTTGATGTGACCACTGACTGCCTCACAACTTGATCTGTATACAGCATCTATGAGCAGCTCAGCATTGTAGTATCGTTCAGCACTTCACTATAAGTACTCACTTTCTCTTCTGTGTTAATTATGTAACTGAGTGCCCTGTCTTCAGATCAACTGGACGTGCTCAGTGCCTTAAGCTAACAGCTCATACAAACTAGTGGCAACATATTCATTAAACGCCCAGAAAAGAGGCAGATTTGATTAAAAGCCGAGTTGTATTGATTTCCGAAAAACCCCCGTACTTTTAACCCCTCTTGTATTGGTACGATACAATTAGAGGAACGTTCAAGCCCATTGACTACAGTATGTACTGGTATACTCGGCAGCTCACAGCTCACATGGTCAGCATTATGTTTGTATACTCAGCATATTCATATGAAGATACTCACCAGCTACTGGTTGTATACAAGTATAAGTATAGGCACCCTTCACATGCTATACTAAGCAGCTCATATACTCAGCATCAGCACCTCACTGAACACACCCAGCATACTGTGAATATGTTCAGCATATTAAGTGGTAGGTACCATCAACGGAGGGTACCCTCCGCGGTATATGTAACATCCAGTACAGTTTTTGGACCGGTAGAGCTTAGTAAAAACAATAACCTGGCTTATGATTCGTGTTTGTGACATTCTTCACTCCAGTTACACTTTGGTTAAGCTTTTGGGAGGAGTGAAGTAAATTTCAAATGTCAAGTAATAGATGAACTTCGAAGAGGTATAACTTGGAATTGTGTAGTGGCATGACCTTAAATTATTGTCAATTTTATAATTTCAGGTTCAAACTAGTGTATTAAAAAAATCCCCATATCAGTGGTATGTCTGGAACGTGTAGAAAAGACCCCCAGGTCACTTTTTTAGTTGGATCTTTTGTTAACCTTAAGTAAACACACATCTGCTAGAAGGTTTAAAATCCCCGCTGGGGGTTCCCACCGTTGACGGTACGAGTACCGACCACTTAAATGCTCAGTCACACATACTGGTACCAGTACTCATATGGCTTCACTGTAAAAATAGTGTAATAGGAATCCTACGGACGCCTCTACGCTCACGCTTGGTCGGTATCCTTCGGATACCTCCGCTACAATCTCTAGGCAATACATTTAGTGCAATTTTTTATACAACATCCTTAAACAACAACCTTGGCGGCGGCGGCAGGGTTGATCTTCTTGCCGTCCTTGTTGAATCGGACTCGCTGGGGGGGAGATCGGACCTTTCGGCCTTCTCGGGATCGGACTCGCACAACCTTGGAGTGGATGGCGCAAGAGACGCAGTACTGGATCTTGAGGTAGAGCTTGGGCAGCACGTACTCCTGGTAGACGGAGGCCTCGGACAGATCTCGGATGGAAGCAGCCTCGACCATGTTTCGGATGGTGAATCGCTTGATAGCCTTGTCCTGGGGTTAGTTCGGTTCGGTAGCGAAGGCCGTAGGTCTAAGCGGACCCAATAAGCGGGATCACTACATGGCGAATGTCGCGGGCACCACACAGCTCATGTAGTGGGCATTACATGGTGAATGTCGTGGCCACCACATTACTCATGTAGTCACCACATTCCCCATGTCACCCATCACACTCATCATGTCGTCCCATCACATTGCGTATGTCGTGCCCACAACATTTGTCATGTCGTGGGTATATCGCAGTGTACAAGCACTCGGCTTCGCCTCGTACTTGTCTCGCACTTGTGTTACTCACCTTGGGCACCATTCGGGCGCAGTTAGAGCATCGGATGGAGGTAACGTGTCCTCGACCCTTCTTGTTTCGTCCGTTGGAAGCTCTCTTCTTAACCATCTGAGTTAGTAGTGTTCGTGATTCATGTGGTGGCCATTCAGATGATGATACTATCTCCATGTCTGTCGTTGTTCCAAGCCATCTCAAATCAAGTTACATCTCCAAAGTCATCTGTGTCGGGTTGTATCATCCCTTTGCTGTCGTCATCACGTCGAATCGTGCCATAACCATCCTCCATTTCATCATCTATCGTCGTCCATTCGTCCTTTCGTTTAACATACCTTTGCTGTGTTGTGGATAATATCAAAAAGAAACCCTCTCTTTTTTTTCACCAAGACTCCAGTTGGGACGAGTCCCAAAAGAGTAAATTTCAGCCCGCGTATTGTATGGTCTCGCAGTACAACACGGTCTGCAAACCCTATTGGGAGTTAGGGCAAGTCATGTGATGCAGCCCAATTGGGAGGAATACACCAAAAACGAAATTAATCCACGTGACGGCGATATTAAATGTCCGTAAAGGGGGGGTTGTATGTGGATTAAAGGGGATATTTCGAGCACCACAGGTTACGTAAGGCTTACTAATCAATTCGCCACCGATTTTTTCTTAGTAATCCGCTTATCCAGCGTGGCGCCTCAAACCCAAACAGGTTATGACCACTCACCTTTAGGGGTTGCCCGGAAAGTCATCAAAATGCTTAGTAAGCGGTATTACTAAAATCAGCGTGATCACGTGACTTCAAATATACCGTTTATTTCCTCATTCCACAACTATCCCGTCATCTCCTCCGTGCACGTGACCTACAACTTTCTGCGCGGTCTCCCACCTGTCTCCACGTTTTTCCCAATCCTATTACTAAGCCACCAGCCACGCCTGCGCCACTTCCAGCCACGATTGGTCGGTTGCGCTTACATAACGCACAAACCCTAACCCCCACGTCCCAAAGAGGAAATATGGCATGTTATTTTAAGGTTCACATGTCGGCCCACTCTGGCGCGCTGTGATTGGTCCTGCGCCCTAACAAATCATGTCCCAAACTTTTAACAGTAGCATACGATTTCAGTGTTGGCTTCCACATAGCACCTTTCGGTACAATCCATATTTTTGCATAAAGTGGGTATCCAGACAGCGAGAACGAGTGTTGGCTCGGTGACGACAATGATGGAGCAGGAAAATCGACTCATGAGCTGTTTTACACGGTTCTTTCACGACTGAGCAAATATCGAGGGCAATGACGACAAGGAGGTGATGGGTTTGAAAACGACATGACAGGGAGATGAAACGACATTGGGGATGTGATGGGCACGACACGGGCGACGTGGTGGCTCAGTGATGATGGCTGTACGAGGTGTTTTGGGGGTGTTTGGGTGGTGTTGTTTTGGAGGGTTGTGATTGGTGGAGATGAGTATGCAGTGTGAAGGTGAAGGTGGTGGGTGTCCTTAAAATGAGTGTGCCCTTAAAATGAAGGTGTCCTTAAAATATGGCTGTCCTTAATTCATCTCTTCTTCTTACACTGCACTTTGAACATACAACCGAAACACACCAAACACACACAAGAGCAACTACACAACACACGTCATCCCTACTTGCTCTCGATATTGATTTACTCCATTTTCTCCCCCATTTACTAACACAGATGTTCGCTCTGAGAAGATCTCTGCTTTCCGCAGGCCGAATCGCTCGACCCCAGCAGGTTGCCCGATTCTCCTCCGCCTCCGCCCTCATGCAGCACAAGGCCGTCAAGACCGCCGAGAAGCTGTCCGAGGTCACCGGCCCCGAGTCCCTGATCGGAACCTCTGCCGCCCCCGGCACCGTCCCCACCGACCTGGAGCAGGAGACCGGTCTGGCTCGACTCGAGCTGCTCGGTAAGATGGACGGAATCGACATTTTCGATCTCGGCCCCGTCATCCGACCCCAGCACTCCGTCAAGGGTACCCCCGATGACCCCATCTGGGTCCCCACATACGACGCCTCTCGAATCGTCGGCTGCTCCGGAACTCCCCACGGCTCCCACGAGATCCAGTGGTTCCACGCCGGTGTGGACAAGGTCGGCCGATGCGACGAGTGCGGCGCTGTTTACAAGGCTTACGAGCTTGGCGCTGACGAGGAGGCCCCTCATCACTAAGTACTAAATTCATACTAAGATTGGAGAACGAGACGAGGACGAAGGATGCGAAGACGAGCGGAGCGAGTCTGAGCATCCGAGTGAGCGTCGAGTGAGTGTGTATACTGTAGACAGATATGAACATCCGAGTGAGCGTCGAGTGAGTGTGTATACTGTAGACAGATATGAACATCCGAGTGAGCGTCGAGTGAGTGTGTATACTGTAGACAGATATGAACATCCGAGTGAGCGTCGAGTGAGTGTGTATACTGTAGACAGATATGAACATCCGAGTGAGCGTCGAGTGAGTGTGTATACTGTAGACAGATATGAACATCCGAGTGAGCGTCGAGTGAGTGTGTATACTGTAGACAGATATGAACATCCGAGTGAGCGTCGAGTGAGTGTGTATACTGTAGACAGATATGAACATCCGAGTGAGCGTCGAGTGAGTGTGTATACTGTAGACAGATATGAACATCCGAGTGAGCGTCGAGTGAGTGTGTATACTGTAGACAGATATGAACATCCGAGTGAGCGTCGAGTGAGTGTGTATACTGTAGACAGATATGAACATCCGAGTGAGCGTCGAGTGAGTGTGTATACTGTAGACAGATATGAACATCCGAGTGAGCGTCGAGTGAGTGTGTATACTGTAGACAGATATGAACATCCGAGTGAGCGTCGAGTGAGTGTGTATACTGTAGACAGATATGAACATCCGAGTGAGCGTCGAGTGAGTGTGTATACTGTAGACAGATATGAACATCCGAGTGAGCGTCGAGTGAGTGTGTATACTGTAGACAGATATGAACATCCGAGTGAGCGTCGAGTGAGTGTGTATACTGTAGACAGATATGAACATCCGAGTGAGTATCTGAGTAGTTGTAGCTGTAGACTATTGACACAACCATACACCACTGAGTATATCGTGTTGAAGACCTTACATAGGGGTGCTTCTAGACCCCAGTTGATATCTGTAGAGATGGTTTTGGTGGACCTAGACAGAGGATAGTGGATATTGTAAGGCAGTAGTGAGATGTCTGAGTAGCTACACAGTACGATACCAAGAGTGAAGGTCAAGTGTAAAAAAGTATCTGCCTGTATTCTGATAGCAGAGATGAATATGGATGTTAACAAAACATTCATACCAGGTTGTACGTTTCCCCAACATTAACATAGGTGATATAGGGTAGCTAGCTAGTTAGAAGGAGCTTGTAAGGTCTCTCTACTCAAGTACAGTATACTGACAGCAGGGATGAATATGGGTGTTACCAAGATGTTCATGTTACGTTATCCCTATAGCTTGTATTGATTAGGTGAGTATAGGTAGTTGGAAGGCTCTGTAAGGTACATCACTTACCACAACACAAAGCTGTAGCTTCAATTATTTCAGTATATCCATAGTTTCTTCTAGAGTAGTGATAGAGTATACTACAAGGATATTGTTTCAGACTCATTGTCTCGTACTATCTGCTTGTATTCTGACAGAGATGAATATTACATGTTAACAAGATGTTCATACAGGGGAGTATGATTATTGATATTCAGTTAATGTAACCACTTACAACTCACTTTCAGGGAACCCCAGGTTCCGGTAGTAGCACACATCTAGGAGACGAGGATGTGTGTTTGGACATGGACAAGAGAAGAGATTCCAGACCAGATAGTAGCTCTTACATCAGCTATCTACACATAAATACAACTCACATAGTGAGGGATTTTTGTAAGTAAACTCCTACTGGATATTACGTTCAACAAGTATAGTGAGCTTAGTTAGAGCTTGAGGTCTCTCTACTAGAGTACAGTACAGTACACCCAGTAGCTACTGTATATCTTAATACCATGAGTACAGTAACTTCTTAGATGAGACCTATACTTACTTGTATACAAGTAGGACACCTTCAGTTGTGTACAACTTCACTAATGGGTAATGTTCAGTATATCCATAGTTTCATATTCCTTACCAATATTATTTCAGCCTCTGACTCGTCAGATAGCTGTCTTGATAATACACATCATTTAATAATTACATCTCCTCCTTTAAAAAAACGACTTGACAACGGGGTAGAAGCCGGCAAAAAGAGCACCGCCAATAACACCGAGCTGGGACAAAGTATTCACCGATCCGGGAATATTTCGTTTCTCAGGGTCACCAGAAGTGTAAGCCACCACGTAAAAGAACCGGGAAACAGCCCAAGTAGCAAGCAAAGCAGCAGCAGTGTTAGGGCAGTACAGACCAGTAATCCAGCCAGCAACCAGAGTCAGAGCAACGTTCTCGGTGAACTGCAGGTGCGCCTTTTGAGCGCAGTTGAACCGCTTCTTGGCAAGCTCCACCTTGGGCTCCTTATGGGGAGTAGGGTCGGCGAAAAGAGCGGGCAGAGGCGTCTTGCTCTGGGCTCTCCAGTAGCTGGTGTTGAGGGACTGGAAAAAACCCAGAGCGGGGTAGAGGGCGGTAGCAGCAATGACGTACTTGAAATCGAGAGGGAAAGACATTTTGGTGAGAATGAAGGGAGGATGATGACGGGGTCATATAGTAAATTATGGTTCAGCTAGTTTGACATATTGGATGGAGTAGTTGGCTCAATTGGGGTGCTAGAGAGATGAAAGTAGGTCAATTGGAATCGGGGGAGTGAGAGATTTCGATTGCAATATAGTACGTTCCAATCGGACAAGTATTCGTGAAGTTATATTCCACGGCCGCCGCAGTCTATAACCATGCATAAACACACTTCCGGGGCGTGTCTCTAAAACCCCATTCCCAAATAGAGCTAAAACACCTTGAAAACTAGTGTTGCTCTCTGCACTGGAGCCGTCGAAGGAGGCGTTTCTTTGTCTCAGAAGATCTGTTTTTGGTCGAGATAAAGCCTAATTACCCCAGTTTTGCCACTCATGCAGCTTCATGCATGTGCATCGATCATTGGTAAGCGTCAATTGTGAGCAATGCGGTGATAGAGCTAGGGGGTGTAAAAATTGATGTTGAATATTCTAATGAGTTTAGCAGTGTTTGTACGTGTATGTCCGATTTTTCTACATTTTTTCCGATTTTTTCCGATTTTTCCCAATGCTTTTAGCAGCCATTTTTTTCATGAGGCGTACAATTAGATCATACAACGTCATCTATAGAACGCTACAGTGGACTAACGAGGATAAAAAGTATACGGCCCGATTCCCCTCACTGATAGCTATCGATCTATCCAATCGAGATCTCTTAATCGCTCATACTCACCCCAAATAATAACTTTCACGTTGACCAATAAAGTTACCGTTATTCGCCACTTCAATATCACCAACTCAACGTTACAGTAGCTCTCGGGAATAGACTCAACTGCGAAACAATGAACGTGAATAGTTGATCCGGTTTAGAAGCGGCTTAGCTTCTGGAATGTTCCTGCTTAGTCAGATTGAGTTTTTGTTGGAGAAAAAATTGGAATTGAGGATTGTGGGGGTTTTTTGTATGGAGAGGTGAGGGTATTAGTGGATATTTGTTGAGAAAGTGGAGATTCTAGTTCGATTGGTACCATTTACGATAGGGTGGCTAGTCTGGAAGGCTTTGAAAAATTACACAGTGCTCTTTTGCTTAAGTAATGTTAAGTAAATGGTGAGTTTATTAGGAAGTGGATTGGGGGAGTTTTGGAGCTATTTGAGACTAGGGGGGGTGGTTTTGGGGGTTCTGTATGATGTTATTAACAATCCTACAACTCTCTTGAAAGGCGATAATACCTCTGATGATGCATTTTCTGCTTTCCATGGGCATGTTGGGGTGATATGCTCTGATAGAGCTAATATCACGTTATGTGACCTACTAGAAATATCAATTGAGCTTGGATGAATCTTCTGATATAGTTATTAGCTCAGTAACATTAGTTTTGAGCGAGATGATTGAACTATACCAGATCACGTTAATTACTTGACTTAGTTGGGACTAGTTGAGATCGCCAAGTAATATCCCATCAAGGCTCATTTACTTGAAAGTCTAAGTGCCTTTGTTGGGAAAACAATGCTTCAAAACAGTCCCTTTTAACTCGTCCGAAATTCATCCAATTTCACCCAGAAAAAAACTCATCCGAATTAAATCTCATTCTCTCCAAATCCCCCTTACTAGAATTTCTCTACCATCTCTCCTCATCCTCCCAGAGCCACCCGCTTGAAACCTCCTTTTTTGCACCCAAAATAAGGTTCTGCCACGTTCTCTCCCAACACGTCACAGCACTCTTGATCTTCTGTACACATCCGAAATCTCAAGATGGAGATGCTAACAAAGGTGAGTTGAAGCGCTCAGCGTCACGCAGTGGTGCTGGGGGTGGTCACGTGGTCTAGAGGGTCACGTGAATTCAAGATTGGGTCAATTCGGAGGAATCACCAATGACGACCACATACCCAGTGTCACCACACGTTCACCCATCGTCTCAGCTAACCCAGTTCGAAAGCAAATCGTCGCGGGCTAAAGGCCTGGCGTTCCACTCGACCCGACCCTGGGTGCTGGTGTCGCTCCATTCGTCCACCATCCAGCTGTGGGACTACCGAATGGGCACTCTTGTGGACCGATTCGAGGACCACGACGGACCTGTGCGAGGCGTCGACTTCCACAAGACCCAGCCTCTGTTTGTGTCTTGTGGCGACGACTACAAGATCAAGGTGTGGTCGCTGCAGACGCGAAAGTGCCTGTTCACTCTGGTCGGCCATCTCGACTACGTGCGAACCGTCTTCTTCCACCACGAGCTGCCCTGGATCATTTCGTGTTCCGATGACCAGACCATCCGAATCTGGAACTGGCAGAACCGACAGGAGATTGCCTGCCTCACTGGCCACTCTCATTACATTATGAGTGCGCAGTTCCACCCCTCTGAAGACCTGGTGGTGTCTGCTTGTCTGGATCAGACTGTCCGAGTGTGGGACATTTCCGGCCTTCGAAAGAAGCATTCTGCCGGTGGTGGAGTGTCTGCTGGAGGTGCTGGCTCGTCCATGTCTTTCGAGGAGCAGATGATGATGGCTGCTCGAAACAGCGGACCTGGAGGAGCTGGTCACCCTCAGCAGGGCGGTCAGGACATGTTTGGCAACCAGGACTGTATCGTCAAGTACGTTCTGGAGGGCCACGATGGAGGAGTCAACTGGGCCACTTTCCATCCCACCCTGCCTCTCATTGTGTCTGGAGGTGACGACCGAGTCCTCAAGATCTGGCGAATGAGCGAGACCAAGGCGTGGGAGGTGGATACCTGCCGAGGCCACACCAACAACATTCTGTCGTGTTGCTTCCACCCCTACCAGGACGTGATTGTGTCCGTGTCTGAGGACAAGACGATCCGAACCTGGGACCTGCACAAGCGAACTCTCATCAAGCAGTTCAAGCGGGAGAACGACAAGTTCTGGGCTCTTACCGCCCATCCCAACATCAACCTGTTTGCTGCTGGCCACGAGAGCGGTATCATGGTGTTCAAGATGGAGCGTGAGCGACCTGCGTCTACCATTGACGGCAACTCGCTGCTGTACATGTCCAAGGAGAAGCAGCTCAAGCTGTTTGACTTCAACTCCGAGCAGGACAGCATGCCTCTGGTGTCGCTCAAGAAGTACGGCTCTCAGTACTCTCCCATTCGGTCCATCAGCTACAACCCTGCTGCCCGAGCTGTTCTGCTTCTGACCAAGGACAAGGACCAGTTCAACTACAACCTGGTGCACCTTCCCAAGGACACCAACAGCGGTATTGAGGCCACTGAGGAGATTGGAGGTAATGCCGCCCAGGCCGTTTTTGTTGCGCGAAACCGATTCGCCGTCTTCAACAAAAACGCCCAGACCATTGATATCCGGGATCTGTCCAACACCACCACCCGAACCATCAAGCTGCCCAAGCAGGTCAAGGACATTGTGGTGGTGCCCGGCTCTGCCGGTCAGCTGCTGCTGCTTGGTCCTTCTCACGTCTACCTTCTGGACGTGGCTCAGAAGACCATTGTCGCTGAGCTGGCTGTCTCCGGTGTCAAGTACGTCAACTGGAGCAAGGACGGCAAGAATGTTGCTCTGCTGACCAAGCACACCGTCACCATTGCCTCTGCTACCACTCTCAAGTTCATTTCTTCTCTCCATGAGACGATTCGAATCAAGTCTGCTTGCTGGGACGACAACGGAGTGCTGCTCTACACCACCCTCAACCATCTCAAGTACACTCTGCTGAACGGTGACTCTGGAATCATCAAGACTCTCGAAAACACTCTGTACATTGTTCGAGTCAAGGATCGACGTGTTTACTGTCTGAACCGAGCTGGAGAGGTCGAGGTGGTCAAGATTGACCCTACCGAGTACCGATTCAAGCGAGCCCTCGTCAACAAGAACTTCTCCGAGGTGCTGCGAATCATCAAGTCGTCCAACCTCGTGGGACAGTCCATCATCTCGTACCTGCAGAAGAAGGGCTATCCCGAGATTGCCCTGCAGTTTGTGCAGGACCCCAAGGTCAAGTTTGATCTTGCCATTGAGTGCGGCAACCTGACTGAGGCCCTTGAGCAGGCCCAGGTGCTGGATGAGCCTCAGTACTGGTCGCTGCTCGGCAAGGAGGCCCTTTCTCAGGGCAACTTCCACATTGTCGAGCTGGTGTACCAGAAGCAACAGCAGTTTGACAAGCTGTCTTTTGTCTACGTGCTTGCTGGTGATTCGCCGAAGCTGCAGAAGATGGCTGCCATTGCTGCCCACCGAGGTGACCCCGCCTCCATGCTCCAGAACTCGCTTTACACCGGTTCTGTCGAGTCCCGAGTGGACCTGTTCCGGTCTGCCGGTCTGCTGTCGCACGCATACGCGGCAGCCAAGCACGGCGGTCTGGACGCTGTGGCTGCGGAGATTCTGGCCGAGGCCGGAGTTGAGGAGGCCGATGTCCGGATGACTCTGGGCGAGGGTCTCAAGCCCGCCACTCCTGCCGTGCAGCAGCCTCTGGGCGACTGGCCTCTCAAGCAGACGGCTCTGTCGTTCTTTGAGCAGGCTCTGCTTGGCCAGGTCGAGGTCGATGAGGAGGACGACGAGGAGGACGGTGTTCAGGCCGTCACCTCTGATATGGTCGATCTGGACCTTGAGGACGAGGACGAGGTTGAGGGTGATGCTGGATGGGATATGGGCGACGATCTCGACGTTGACGATGACGTTGCTCCTGTCCCCCATGCCACCAAGGGCCACAAGCGAGACG
Organism: Yarrowia bubula; assembly: GCA_900519075.1. Lineage (NCBI taxonomy): Eukaryota > Fungi > Ascomycota > Dipodascomycetes > Dipodascales > Yarrowia > Yarrowia bubula. Next base: position 493,500 of record ULGX01000006.1, read on the forward strand.
CTTCCGTTGTTGCTGTGGCTTCTTCCGAGCCTGAGAACTGGATTCGGGCCTCTTCTGTCGCTGCTGTGCACGTTGCTGCCGGCTCCTTCGAGACTGCTGCCCAACTGCTCAACCGACAGATTGGTATTGTCGACTTTGAGCCTCTTCGACAGCGGTTCCTGACCGTTTACGAGGCCTCCAAGCTGTACTACCAGTCCAACACGGACCTCTCTCCCCTGGAGCTCTACGTGCGAGGTGCTCTCAACGATGACACTTCTCTTCCTCTTGTTCCCGGTTTCGATGCTCTTTCCGCCGATGTCAAGGCCGCCTTCCGACTCATTCGAGCCAACGACGTGCCTGCTGCCATTGCTGCCTTCCGTCAGATTCTCTACTCCGTTGCTGTGATGCTGGTCCCCACCCACGACTCTGTTGACGAGTGTGAAAAGATCATTGACATTTGCAGAGAGTACATTGGAGCGTTCTCCATTGAGTTGGAGCGACGACGAATCGCCGAGGAGGACCCCAAGCGAAACCTCGAGCTGGCTGCCTACTTTACCAAGTTCAAGCTGCAGCCTGCACATGCCGGTCTTCCCTGGCAGGTGGCCATGACCCAGGCCTTCAAGCTGAAGAACTACGCTTCTGCTTCAGTCTACGCCGAGAAGTTCCTGGAAACCAACCCTGCCCCTGCCCAGGCTGAGAAGGCTCGAAAGGTGAAGCATCGAGCCGATGCCCAGCCTCTGGACGCCATTGAGCTGGACTTTGACGTGTCTGCTTCCTTCTCCATTTGTCCCCGGTCGCTTAAGCCCATTTACCCCGGCGACAAGTCCGAGAAGGATCCTTTCACTGGTGCCGAGTACCTGCCTAAGCATAAGGGCCAGTTGGATGTCATTGGCGGCATTTCTGCCATTGGAGCTCCTTCCACGGGTCTCAAGTTGATTTAAGGAGATGGAGGGTAAAAAGAGAAGGATTTTGTAAGGAATTTATTGTATGTACTTAGACCATTAAAGAGACGTAGTTATTTTCGGTTGATTTTCGGTTGATTTTTCGTTAATTAAATTGCTGTCAAAAACGCACGCCTCGAAACTGTAATTTGTCAACCCCACACGAGTCCAAGCTAGTGTTTGATGTATGTGTAGAAAGTGGTATTGAAGTATTAGAAATTAATAAAAATTTGTAGAAATGATAAACTGACTCAATTGTATGAGTAGAATTTTTGTTTTATTTATAGCTATTTTATTCGGCGTTTTATGCATTGTATGAGCTCCACCCCGCATTATCCTTTGCATTTTACATAGGGGATATTTCTGGCCGCTACAGAGATGGTAGGAAATTATTAATTATATAATATTGAAGCCTGGCTTTCACTCTATTGTATCCCTATTTTATCTCATTTCTTCCGATTTCCCCCATTTTACCACCATCCATTTCCCCATTAATAAGAGATTAAACTCTCCACCATTATTGTCTCTCTCCCCCACTAACCCCTGTTCTACTCTCTCATACAATCATGGGCGAGCTGTCTGGGCACACTGCCGTGATCACCGGCGGGTCTGGTGACCTTGGAATTGCGATTTCCGCTTTATTGGCGCTCAATGGGTGCACCATCATTCTGCTTGATTTCAACCAAGATGCCCTCAATGTGTGTGTTTCTCGAATCCCATCTCCAGAAGGCCAGAAACACGAAGGGCATTTTTACGACGTTACTGGGTCTGAAAGACCACCTGTGGACTTTTCCAAGGTCGATATTCTTGTGAATGGAGCTGGAATTGGACAAGGAGGGTTTCTGCCAGATATGGAGGTTGATCTGATTGAGAAGATCGTCGCTACTAACCTGACTGGAGCCATTAAGCTGACGAAATACGCTATGGAAGCGTGGGTTGAACGAGAGAGACCAAAGAGCCGAGGAAACGGAGTTATTATTAATATCGCGTCTGTTCAGGGTCTCAGACCTATCATTCCTGTACTGTCTGTTTACTCGACTACAAAGGCCGCTCTGAATATGTTTACAAAGGCCATTGCTGTTGAAGGAGGTGCTCACGGTATCAGATCCAACTCTGTGTGTCCAGGATACGTGCCTACTAACATGACTGATGGAATGGATGTTCCTGAACAGCCTTCTTTGGTGGAGGAGGAAGATGATCCAGGATGGGTTTCCAGAGACAGTATTGCCAAGGCAGTTTATTATTTTGCCACGAATTTACAGGTATCTGGTGCGATTCTGGCTGTTGATAAGGCTATGAGTTCGTTGTAGTGAATATATTGAAATTGAGAATTTGAATAAAAAAAAATAAAAAAAATAAAAAAACCACATACTCAATTGAGTTCTACACGTCTCTATCCTACGTAAAACTCGACAGCCAACGCCCATTACTCGTGATACCACTCCAGCGTGGTTCTCATGATTGTTTATCTCCGAACCTAATCTCTGATCTGATATTACATGATGCACCTTTAATGCACCTGATATAAACAAACACTGCAGCTGCTCTTCAAAATGCGAACCAAAGAACAAATCTCCCAGGAAGTGGAAGCGCTTCTCGACAAACTGTCCGTTCAGTATCAGGACGATTTTTTTGATCCTGCATTGGAACCTCTGAGGCTAGCTAAACAGGCCAATGATTCACGACTCAATTCAGCTACAAGTGTTGCAGACACCATTTCTCTTTTGAGAGCCAATCAACGACTTGATTTCCAAATTGCTCAATTGGCTCTTCAGAAACTCGACACTCACACCTACGATACAATTGGAGGTCTGCTGGCTATTTTGAGTGGAGATGATCAGGTGAAAGATGCTGTTTTTACCGATGATGAAGACCAAGATGAGGGTCAAGTGGACTTGAAATGGCTTGCAGACGAGGATCCAGACGATAAAAACTGGGAGATAAAATCAGAAGATGATGAGGCGAATTATTCAACCAGCTCGGACTTTTCCATGGTTTCGAGTCCAGAGTGTAAGCAAGAGGACGTTTGATTGATTGCTTTGTATATCAATTGAATTAATTATTGATTGGAGAGACACTGGGTAGTTACATGATGGCTTAATTGGTATCTCAAGGCATTTACTTTTTTCCATATCTCTAGAAAGGGGTAAAATCATACCATAAGGGTTTCTGTTGAGACCAGTGTGTACCCAACTACCATAAGTTGATCTGAAGAGCAAGTTACGTGACATTATAATATGACAATATTGTTTTAAATACTCACACAGTGGACCAATAATATATAAATCTACAAGTACAGTAACCCCTTCCTATCACTGCAAGCCACGCGCTATCTCTCAACCTTAACCCTTATCTCTCTGGGCATTTAAACCAGTGCCGTGCCTCTCTACAACTCCAACTATGAGCTCCATTGAGACTATGCGACGAGGAATTGACGACCTCCTGAAGAAACTGGAAGTACAGTACCAAGACAACTGCTTGGATCCTGCTCTGAAACCTCTCAGAGAAGCCAAACAGGCCAATGATGCTCGTATCAACGCGTCTACTAGTGGTGCTACTACTCTTTCTCTTTTAATCTCCAACAGACGTCTTGATAAGCAAATTGCCGAACTGACGTTTGACAAATTGGACCCGAAAATGTACCAAGTGATTGGAGATTTGTTCAACATTCTCGATGGAGATGAAGACGAAAATGACATTGAAGAAGCCATGTTCACTGAAGATGAAGAGGAAGAGGAAGAGATGGAAGGGTATGAAGAGGATGATGTGAGTGGAATTCCAGCAGACTTGAATTGGCTGGAAAAAGAAGACCCAAATGATGAAACTTGGGCTGAAGAGACTGATGAAGATGCGGAGATGGCCGCTTCTATTTCTTCTTTCTCAATTGTGTCTACTCCTGAGTGAATGATTGTATCGTGTTGAATAAAAGAGTGGTTTGTTCATGTGTTTATAGGCAGTTCAGTTTAGGAACCTCGTGACTGACATATATGTACCTACATCAAACTCCATAGTACACCAAAAGAATCCCCTGACTTTTCTCTTTCATTTCATCAACCTCCCATATCTCTCAGACCTCAGAATCTCCATAAAAACACCCAGACATATTCCCTTTAAACCCCATATAAATTACTTAAAGTTTAGTTGACTTTTCAATCAACCCCTATTTTATGCCAGTGCATCAGAACACGTCAGGACTTTGTAAATCGGACTTCCAAGGATATACCATCACACACTAATCTATTAACACCCTTCAAACCCCTTTTCAGCCTAGCTATCATCATCTATCTTAGTCAGGTACAGCTATAGACACGTTGATAGCAAGCAATCTAGAAAATACGTAAAAATACCAAATAAATCCTTTTTGAGACTAGTACGCTTATGTAACCACCCAATCACCACTTTATCACGTGACCCACGGCTTGTACTTGTCCATCTGAAGATCTGTCTCATCCCCTTGTCCATCTGTTTACATTTGACATCTGGGGTACATTAGCCGCCATCCTACGAATACCACCCTACGTATGCAAGTATCACGTGACTATAAAGACGATAAATCCACAGTTACACAAACCCCTATTGAAAGTATATAACCACCCTCTAATCCTCTCATCCTCCCACTTACTACACATCATTTCATTTCCTTACACATGTTGTCACGCGCCAACCCTAATTAAACTACCACGCCATGCATGAGTGACGATACAGGACAGGACAGAGGAAGACATCTTGACCAGCAGAACAACACAGGAGCTTCGATAGACACGTGACCTCCGCCCATATCACGTGACTACACCCCACCTCACGTGATGTCCATCGAAACCCTCTCTGAAGGCGACGCACAAACGTGTCTGGCCACCCAGCTGCAAAACCTGCTGGACCTGGCTGAACACGCTGGAAAAAAGTACGACGAGGACGAGCGGCTCAGGAGAGAAGAGCGGGCTGCTCGCAAACGCAAACCGGATGATCCGCCGGAAGTGTGTGATCATGTCAAGAAGCAGGAGCCCACACTGTTGTCCAACTCTTATGGAGATGAGGGCCATCCGGAACTGGCGTTTGAAAACATGAATGCAAGGCAGGTGATTGGCAACGAGCAGGTGGATCTGAGTGATTTGACAGGCGTGCAGTCACCTGTACTGGGCACTGAACCGGAAGTGGTTCCTGTGGAGCAGCCCTCTCCAAGAGTAACGGCTTATCTGAACATTGCAAGGACTATTTCGGAAGCCGTGGAACAGGAGGCTGCAGCAGCCCACCAGCCGAAAAAAACCGTGGCGGCTTTTCTCCAGGCTCAGGAGAATCTCACACGAACCTCTTCAACTACTTCGTTAACTACCTTGTTGACTACTCGAGGAGAAAACGACGAACCGAGTCTTGTACAGGCTCAAAAGCTGTCGATTGCAAAACGCTTCTTTCTCAAAAATCCGCCACCTCTCACGATTGCCGAGTATCTGCACAGAATCCACAAATACTGCCCGTTATCGTCTTCTACATACATGGCTGCGGGCCATTACATTTACAAAATCTGTGTGAAACACAGAAGCGTGCCGTTTGTGCCTGAAAACGCCCACAGAATGGTCCTGGCAGCACTCAGAATCGCTTGCAACGTGATCGAGGACCTCACTTACCCCCATAAACGGTTCTCTATGGCTGGTGGAGTGTCGAAAGTGGACTTGTTCAAGCTGGAAATCGCTTTCTTGTTTCTCATCGACTTTGATATTAAAATCGATGCTCCAGTGTTGAATAGACACCTGGAGAAAGTGGTCTATATCCAGAGAGCAAGGGACCAGATTATGGACGTTGATAGGTAATGGGGGAATAAAATAATGCATGTGTACAGGTAGTAGGACGTGAGTGTAAGCCCATAGCATGCCATAGAATGTATATATGAGTGTTCTGAGAGTGTGTAGGGTGTTCTAGAGTGTCTACTAGCGTATGCTTATAGATTGTATACCTGCCTTAAGTTTAGTCAAACTTTCCAAAAGTGGGTTGTTGATATACTGATATGGAGAGGTATAAAACACATCTTGATTAAATAAAATAAATATTATTACAATATACCAAAGCATATTAAGCGAAGGATATAATTTTTATGCAGGTTGATTTGATAATGATGCCTTTAGGGAGGGTTTAGCAACTTTAGTCTTTCTACAAAATGACTATTCTTTTGACACTTTTATTAACAAAATAAATATAGGGCCTATAGATGTTATGAGCTGTACATAGTAGATATTGTACCCGTTACTACCCCCATTTTGAAATTCACACCTCTGGTACCCCTCTACGGTGCTCAAAATCGAATTTCATTTTCACCTCCACAAAAATCAGAAACTCTTAGGAAAACTTCTGTATTTCTCAATTTAGCTGTAAGTAAACCGTCCAATCATTCAGATCTCATCATTCTGGATCTCCTACACTAGAATCCATACCTCCTACCTACCCCTAATGCCCTCAAAAATGGCCGCATTTTTTTTTTAATTCTGAAGATACATTAAGCTATTTCTCCCCGTAGGGGTTTATCTAAATAATCCCGTCCAGGGCCAATTGACTCGTAAATATGTTCTTCTTCTCTCGTAGTCGTAGTCGTGGTCGTACTCGTAGTCGTTCTGTG
>ULGX01000006.1:502023-687842 GCA_900519075.1 Yarrowia bubula
TTGGTTACGGCCATATCCTGGTGAAAATACGGCTTCCCGTCCGATCAGCCATAGTCAAGCACCAGAGAGCCTAGTTAGTATTGTAGTGGGAGACCATACGAGAATCCTGGGTGCTGTAATCTTTTTCCACCTGAGCGCAGCGAAGGTGGCATATGTTTTTGCGTGTCTTTCAGGCACATTCTATGTTTTCTTTTGGTGAACATTTTTGATCCGCTTAGTAAAAGTATATCTGCTGAGTAAGACAGCTGGAACGTGTTTATGATGTTCATATTCTGTATCTGGTGGTATTCGATTCAACGGACTGCAAAAATTACATCTCCTAAACTGGATGCATATGTTGTGAGCTTTCCAAAAAGAAAAAAAGAACTCCGCAACGGAGAATTGAACTCCGGTCCCCCGCGTGCTGAACATTGTTCTGACAGGCGGAAATTCTAGCCACTAAACTATTGCGGATTTTCGTGATTTTTTAGAAAACGTGCCATCTGCTATCCGAAAAATGCAAAAAAATTCGCGCCGATTTTTGAGGGCATTAGAGGGGTGTTGGAGGGATCAAATTTAGTGCAGACGATTCAGAATGACGAGATCTATATGATGGAAAGGTTTTATTTTGGCTAAACGTGGAAATACAGAAGTTACCATATGTTGTTCTGATGATTTTGAGGTGCATTTATAAAAGTGATCTAGAGAGTTCAAAAGTGATTTGTATTGAAAATAAAAGTGATGATAATGCAATAAAATGACTGTGAAATATATTATAGAAAGAACCAGTGCCGTGTCTTATTCAGTGCTCTACAGGGTAGTGTTCTGGGGGGAAGGGTTGTAGACCTACTTAACAGAGACATCCAAACGAGCCCAAAAATGCCTGCACTGGGATAAAAACTAGATATTTCTCCATAACCAACCTCTGAATCACCATTCAAACAGTTTTGCAGTTGACAAAATGCTTACAAAAAATCCCACCCTCTTCTGATGAAATCATAACTCTCCAGAAGAAGTAAACACAGTGAAGTGATAATAGATGAGCGATCTTTACAATTCAATACAACGATTTCACGTTCAATCTATTTAAAGCTGCCATTAGACACTGTAGACTCGTTTGAAAGATGTGGCTGAAGTTATGTTATGAGATCTAGCACTTTAGGACACTACAGACACCATGCATCAACTGCTTGAGATAGTGTAAGAGTTCTACAAAAAAAACAACATAGACAGATTCATACCACTACAATCATACAACCAGATATTCGTTCAGAGATATTGTTGCACACTTTCACATTCTCCACGTGTGATCTTCCTCTTCTCTCAAAGCGGCTAAAGGAGCGAAAGTGTGTTTTGTATAAGATAAGATGAGGATACAGCTTTGACAAAGTGATTAGAAAGCGTTTATTCAAGCTGCCATTGAGTATCAGATCAGGTCAAGCACACAAAAATAGTAGATATTGCAACACAGAACACAGAAACAGGCGTTACAGAAACACAAAACCAAAAGGAGTTACACAAACGCACAACCGTTACCTCATCTATCATTCAACCGCTTACTCCAGGCTGTAGCTAAGACTTACCCCAACATCTGCATTAGCATGCATTCGATAAAGTTGTCCCCACAATCTTGTCTTTTGGCAAATTACTGTATCATCAATTGTGCACGATAGGAGTGAGCTACGGAGATAAAAAGTAGATAGCAGTAATCCCCTGATTCAGCTCATTCCACCTATACCAATATCTCCCCAAACAACCGCACATAGCGTCCACCACCACCTCCTGCCCCCCCTCCATGTGATAAACTCTGCTTGACCGTTACTCTTCAACCTTATCACATTCACATGCTATATAACCGTCCACGTAACAACCACCAATCGTTAACATGTCCCACCTAACTAAAGAGTACTACGAGCCCTTTCACCATACCGTCGAGCTAGGAGGCAAGCGATGGCATTATCTTGATATTCCTCCGGAGGGAAAAGATAATGGCCGAGTACTGGTTCTGGTCCATGGATTCCCGGATTTCTGGTACGGATGGCGTCATCAGATTCCAGTGTTCCGAAAGCGAGGTCACAGACTCATTCTGCCCACTCTGATGGGTTTCCCCGGCTCTGAGGTGCCTGAACCTCCTTCTATGGAGGATTTCGAGGAGAACGAAGACGGCCTGAACATTTACACGGAGCTAGGCCAGGAAGATGATGCTCGAGAACTGCACTACTACGGGTTCAAGTTTTTCGCAGACTGTATGGCCGAGCTGCTCAAGAAGCTGGACATCAAGTCAGCCACCTTTTTGGGCCACGATTGGGGTGCCCACTATGTCCCCAAGGTCTGGGCTTACCACCCGGAAATTGTCGATGCTGTATCTTCAGCCTGCTGGTACTACCAGGTTCCTGAACCTGATTGGGTGCCCTTGACAGAGTTCTCCGATAAGTGGCCCTCTACAAAGTACCAGCTGCAGTTTGGAGGAGATGCTGTCAAGAACATTGGTCCTGATATGATTCCCTTTTTCCTCAGACGATCGTACACTGTTGGAGCTTCTTTTGATGGAGAACCTGACCCTGAAGCTCCCATGCACATGACCGAAGAGGAGTTTGCTGTCTATGAAGAGCACTTCACCAAGGAGAAGAGATCTCTGGCTGGTCCCTTTACTTACTACCGATCCAGAAAGCTCAATTGGGAGCAGGATAAGGAGAACTTTCTGGATAAGGGAGCTACCAAGAAGGATCTTACGGTTAATGTCCCTTACCTGTATATCGGATCCACCAACGACATTGCTCTGATTCCTGAAATGTCAATGCACTTGGACGAGTACGTGGAGAAGGGTAAGCTGACTCGAGAGCATGTGCCTACTTCTCACTGGGCTCTGTTTGAGGCTCCTGATGCGGTCAACAAGATCTATGTTGCTTGGTTGGACAAGCTTGACAAGACTAGTAAGTTGTAAGCAGGTTTTATGAATATATTTTGAAGATAAAACAAGTATTTCGTAGTATTCAGCACAGAGATAGATGCTGAACGTATAGAAGACCTTCAGAGTATTATGTAACTATCAAAAAATAATGTTTTTTTATTTAATTGAGGGCTGAAATTAAGACAAAACGATGAAGGAGATCCCAAGGGTCATTTTGATACCATGTTACATGCTTTTATGAACTATTTTCACCCATAAAAGCCATTTCTCGTTATTCTCTGAGATCTTGTGGTACAGATATTCGGGATCCTTAAATCGGTTAAACTCGGGTAGGGTAAGCCCAAAAATGGAAAAGTGAACTGTTTAATCTTTGTGAAATTTCAGGAAGCTTAAAATCAGATAGGGTAACTCCCAAAAACGAAAAGTAGACATCAATCTGTCCCAATAAGGGGTTACCCTACCCAATGTTAATCCGTTTAAGGATCCCGATTTTCGGGAAGCTTAAATATGACATGTATCACATTGGATCTTCAAATATTTGATGCTTCATTATTTGGCCATTAGAGGGGTTTTATCAAGTAGGCGATGCTTTAGAGGTATTAGAAAGTGTAGAAAGCGTATATTTCTAAAATATAAGCTCAATATCTCTTACTTTGAGGCTGCTAGGTATACTTGAAAATTTCAACCAAAACCCTAACTAATATAAGGAAGGTAAGTAATCCCAAGTAATACTAAGAACGGCTTATACTGGTACGAAGGACTTTTTGAAGAATATGGGAGTAAAAACGCTACAACTAGCTCTATAAATGAGTTTTATTCATTACAAAAAGTCCCATATGTCTCTATATGATTCTTGTGTATCACAAATGTAACATTCCTTTATGAATAATCAATGTCAAACCAGCCACAGTATCGTGGATGTGTCTTCTTTTCAATTGGCCACTTTGTACTGTAAGATTACATTGAGATTACCGTACTTCCGAGTCGTCATAAAGTCGGTATAACAACATCGTTTTGGAGCAATAAACTACACTGTAACGTAAGTAATACATCTCTAATTGTACATCTACAAGTACACAAACAACAGTCGTGTAAGTACAAAACAAATATACCAGTGTTCGATATACTTAGTCATGTGAAACAGTCTGTGGCTCTCATTTCATATTCGGAAGCCACTCAAGCCACATGACGAGCGAGAGCAGATTAGAGTGGAGTTTGGGAAGGCTTGGGTGTGGCAGAAGTGAAAGCGAGAACCGAGCCAAAACACCCCCCAAAAGGTGGAGGAAAAGACGTAGAAATTCGGGAAAAATCGTAAAAAACACCTCCAAGCGCGTAGATAAACACAGATATTTTATTTTATTTGTTTTAATTGTATATCCACCGTTTAATCACCACCCCTGTGGCTTGTGGCTCTCACTTATTTTTACTTCGGCTCCTCTCAGCCGGGCTAAGCTTTTTGGGATGACGAGATGCAGCCACAAGCCACGATAATGCATGCAGTGCAGGCTGATAAGCATTGGAGGTGGGTGACCAGGAGAAAATGGGTACTATGATATGAACACGGAAATGGGTTAAAAGTGGAAAAAACGAAATGGTTTCCGTACAAACGCCGCCCGTTTGTTCGCGTTACGACGTCAAAAAACCGTTTACTCCCTTTGTCATCCCACTAGCTCACGTCATAGAGTTGTGGCTTGACGGAGATGGCGGAGGATGCTGAAGCGGAAGATATAAAGCAACAGTGCCAAAGATGTTTTCCAGCAACACCATGCCCACCGTCAAAACCATCAGTCGCGTCCAGCTGTCGATTCCGCCTCTGGTTGAGCGGAAACGAGTGCGTGAAGCTGTGGATTCTCCGGGTCCTGAAGACGAGCAACTTTTCGACAAAAAGACGAGATTGGAAGTGGAAGACGACTCAGATGACTCGGATACAACCACTATCGACGTATCCAACCATACTGTCGTCTTGCTGGACAAAAAGGGACCCTATACTCACTCATTAACGTCGCATTCAAGATACCTTCCTGGCCCTGATGAGGTTCTGATCAGAAACAAAGTGATTGGACTGAATCCCATTGACTGGAAAGCAGTACGATACGGATTTGGCGTCTATTCTTTCCCTTGGATTAATGGTCGTGAGTCTGCAGGAGTGGTGGAAAGTGTGGGAGAAGACGTTTCTCGAGTGCAGCCTGGAGACGAGGTTATAGTGACCTCTACGTCCTATCGAGATAACCGAACTTCCACTTTTCAGCAATTTTCCATCGCCAAAGGTGACAATCTCATCAAAAAACCAGCCAGAATTTCTTTCAATGCTGCTGCTACTCTAGGAGTGGGTGCTGTGACGTCTACTCTTGCGTTTGCAGATAACCTAAATGTTCTGCAATTGGATGAAGTTCTGACCCCGAAATCCACTCCTAAAGAGTCAGATCAGTGGATAGTCGTGTGGGGAGGAGCATGTGTGACTGGAATTTACGCCATTCAGCTAGCTAAGCATCTGGATTTCAATGTGCTGGCTGTCAGCAGTAAAGACAGTGCAGAGTATGTGAAATCATATGGAGCTGATGTGGTGCTTGATAGACATGATATTGCGGGTAAAGAGGAGACTGAGATCATTGCTGCTATTCCTTCAGGTCATAATATCACTCATGGCTTTGATTGTGTTGGAAGCACTAGTAGTTCTCATCTGGCTGGAGTGCTAAGTAGACAAAACAAGGGCGAAGAAAAAGTTCCGCTTGTTTGTTTGGTTAAATCTCCTTCTAAAGCAGAAGAACTTGCTCGATTTGATGAAAACAAGGTCAGAATCGAGTCGGTGCTTATCAAAAAGTTCCATGAAGATCTCAACCATGGTCTCAAGATTTCAAACTACCTGGAACAACTGCTGGAACTGGAAATCCTGAGACCTGCTAAACATGAAGAGATTGCTGGAGGATTGCAGCTGGGAGTCATTGAAGGACTGAGAAAATTGGAGTACGAGGAGATCAGAGCAAAGAAGCTGGTGGTGCCTGTTTAGACATAGATTAAAGACGAAATGAGAAAGAAATTAAACCAATATTATTACACAAACCCCATTATTAGCCGTTAGACCGTCTATCTATCACAGATGATGCAATAATGCAGGGATGTAGGAGATGCAAGTTAGATGGGCTTCGAAAACCCACTGAAATGCACTTTTATGTAATTTTCCTGATTTTACCAATCTTTCATGCACATCTTTCATGCACATGGCGATGATGCAATACAGAACACACAGCACAGTGTACTAAGCAAACCAAACCAAAGTGACACAAACCAATCAAATAGCTAACTTTTCAGGTGGAATTGCGTATTTCTCTGATTTTATTTTTATTTTTACTATTTTCCCTGATTTTCCCCCCATTAAACACCCCCACTGTATCTCACCACAGCATGCAGCCAATTACGCAATGAGTATTGCAAGGTGCTTTTCCAACCAAACCAATTCAAGAGCAATAACCAGGGGGGTACACCCATCCTCTCCCTCTCTTACACTGCCACATACTTTGGCTATCTCTATGACGCGATAATAGCGTTTTGTGCAAAGTGTGGCTGGAGAGGTATAAAGAGAGGTCTGGGGAAGGTGGAAAATTCAAAATCAAATCAAACCAACGAAAAATGGACGTCAATTCTTACAAAGGAGTGGAAAACGGAGTGGTGGCTGAGTCTGCGCCTGTCAATTCGGCTCAGAAGAAAAAAATCATCCTCAATGCTTTTGTCATGAACACTCCCAACCATCTCAACCCCGGACTTTGGAGACATCCTGACAACCAGCAGAAAAACTGGAATGATCTGGACTACTGGGTGAATTTGGCAAAGTTGCTGGAAAAGGGCAAGTTCCATGCCATGTTTGTGGCCGATACTGCTGGAATCTACGATGTTTACAAGAGTGACAAGGATACTGCAGTCAAGACTGGTACTCAGTACCCTGTCAATGATCCCTTGTACTTGGTTCCTGCCTTGTCTCTGGTGACTGAAAATCTCGGTTTTGGAATCACCGTTTCAACCACCTACGATGTTCCTTATGCTCTAGCACGACGGTTTGCTACTGTGGATCATCTGTCTAAAGGACGAGTAGCTTGGAACATTGTCACTTCTTACCTTGAGTCTGGAGCTTTGAACCATGGCTTAGATGCTCAAATACCTCATGATGAGCGGTACAAGATTGCTGATGAGTATCTTGATGTCACTTACAAACTCTGGGAGTCTTCTTGGAGAGAAGATGCGTTGAAAAAGGACGTTGAAGCGAACGTACTTGCTGATCCTGATCTTGTAAGATACATCAACCATTCAGGCAAGTACTTCAAGGTGCCTGGACCTGCCATTACTGCTCCTTCTCCTCAGAGAACGCCGTTTTTGTTCCAGGCTGGAATGTCTACTGCTGGCCGTAAATTTGCTTCCAAGCATGCTGAAGCTGTGTTTGTGGCTGGTCCCACTCCTCAGTTTATCCGAAAATCCGTTGATGATCTCCGAGCGCAAGTTGCTACGCTTGGACGAGATCCTCAGAGCATCAAAGCCATTCCCGTGGTGTTTGCCATTGTAGCAGAGACTGACGAGCTAGCCAAGAAGAAGTACGACGATTATTTCTCATATGTCGATCCTGAAGGAGCTCTAGCCCTCTTTGGAGGCTGGTTTGGTCTGGATGTGAGCAAATACGACGATGATCAGGATCTCCGAAAAGTGACTGATAATGATACTCTTGTCAAGTCCATTGAGCAGTGGGCAGCCTCTTCCAACGATCCAGACTCGCTTTGGAACAAGTGGCGAATTGCAAAGGAGTTTGCCATTGGAGGACGAGGAGATGTCATTATTGGATCTCCTACCACTGTTGCTGATCGGCTTGAGGAGTGGGTTGAGGTAGGTGATGTGGATGGATTCAATCTGGCCAATGCTATCATTCCAGGCACTTATGAAGCCATTATCGAGCTGCTGATTCCGGAATTGCAGAAACGAGGACGATTCTGGGAAGATTACGCTGTTCCTGGAGGAACTCTTCGTGAAAATGTGTTTGCAACTCCTGGAGAGCCGTATCTGAGAGAAGACCATCCTGCCAAGAAATATACTTGGAAGGTAGGCCAAGAGTTTCCTCTAGGAGAAGATGGTAATCTCAAGGTGGATGCTAAGGAGATAGAGGAGGAGGAGGAGACTGAAACTGGAGAGCCTGTTGCTAAAAGGGCTAAAGTGAAGGCGTAGGCTAAGGGTGGATATAAATAATGTATTGAATGAATGGCTGTAGCTACATCTAAACAAATATAAAGATGTATTAAATGGCCGTGTAATGCTTATACGAGTACAGTAGGCTGTAAGTATGCCCTAACCAAGTCTGTTTCGCTTGTATATGAGCTCCTTCTTTGGGGGGTCTGTGGGGGTACCAGTACTTGTATTCTGTGGGGTGCATAAGCTGAGACATCTGACTTGATATCTAAGGGTATACTGAAACATGTTATTCACATGAGCACTGCAACACCAGTAAAAACACGACTCAGGCTGTTTGTTAGGGCGTTTGTATTGAATTGTAGAAGTAGCACACCAATAAGCTGTCGGCTATACACCCCTTTGTGTTGTATTGTATCCCTTGCTATATGCTTGTTCTGCTGTGTCCTACTGCGTCCTCTACAATGCCCTTGTGTGGTGTTCTATTTTAACCCTTCCATTCTCAATCAATACAAGACGGGTCAGATGATCCCCTCAAGAGTGCCAACGTGATGAGCCTCAATAACACATGTGGTATATATAAATTTCTATAGGCGTGATTTTGGTGCTTCGTTTTCATGGACTACGTAGAATACTCTGTTCTGTCATGTTTAGTCTATTGTAATACAGTGTCTACTTGTACTCTACCTCCTCACACAACAAACACCATTCTATTGGATAGCTATTATGCCCCATTGACTATTCCAAGGGTCCTGCTGTATTCCTCCCCGCCTCGTATCCACGCCCCAAAGTTCCATCTTAACGCAGTCATGCACCTCGCCAGTATTTTGTGGGGAAGTTGGGGTTTGCTCCAGATGTGGTAATGAGGTGACGTTGATGAGGACCAATGGGGTAGGCTGGATGGAATTGTTTTTTGACATTTTTGCAGCTCGTAAAGTCGGCTTAAGACCCAAAAACAATCCCTCAGAACTTTCACCACCACTCTACTGAGATGAATTCATTTAGGTAGTCTATCTGCAAGAACACCCGCACGTTACCTAAAGGGGCAAAAAAACGAGAACATTGTTTGACGCGATCAACAGCAAAACATCCAAACAAAGAGCGGGAAACGCAGCAGAGAGCCGAAATGGAACGCGGGTTTTTCGTCACGTTAGCCCTCACTCCATTCCGCCCATTTCAACATCAAACTCGGCTCGTTTCCATACAACTTGCCGAGCCATTCTAACTCTCCTATCTCAACACCATGCGTCTTTCATGCATCTCGATGCACCCTACGCCCCACAACAAAAAGTAGTAGCTGGGAAAAAGATATACGATGGAAATATATAAACGAACGAGAGTCTGAGGCTGCCCAGCTCTTTTCGCGGCCTGCCACGTTTTCAACGACCCTCGAACACACACAACAATGTCCACTCTCTCTGAAAGTTTCCTCTTTCCCAACACTCAACAGAATGCACCTCTTTCTCCAGAGGGTTCGCAACCGGTAGATATACCTCTTGGCTACAACTACACATCTTACACGCACGACAACTACTCGGAGAACAACTACTCGTACACACATGCCACACCCCTTGCGTCTCCTCCAGACGCTCAGCCATGGCAAACGGACGTGGCTACGCTGCTTTTTGGAACCACCTCACAAATGGCCAGCCAACCTGCTTATTCTGCTTCTGTGCCACTTTCTTGTATGTGGACTGGCGCGTGGCTTGAGCCGCATGCTGATGAGCTTCCCGGACGGCTTTCCGGAGGCGTTGAATCCGCATCTCTGTCCTCCTCAGGGGGTTTTGGGAGCGCTGGCTTTTTTCATGAGAGTCCAGACCGTGTAAGTGTGAGTCCCAGTGACAATCTGTTTGACGAGTCTCCTGAGCTGGACTCAAGGGATGCATTGAGCCCTGAGTTTAGTCCAAACGATATGTTTAGTCCAAACGACTTGTTGGTTGGATCTCCAGAAAACACCCTTCGTTTTGACTCATGTGATTCACAGGAAACACGTCCACCGACACGAGACGGAATCCTCACTCTTCTCATGTCCAACCCGGAACTCTGGAGACAGGCCAACCTTTCCAAAAAAGGCACCTATGTCTGCAGCCACTGCACTGCTCAAGGCAACAGTCGCAAGTTCTCCACTTTGGCATCTCTAGCAGCGCATTTCGACAGCTACCAAGTCCTGCGGTTGTGCAAATGCGACTATACTGCCTGTGTATGGTCTCTCATTGGTTTCTCTACCACACTGGAAAAGGTACGGCATATGCGTTCTCAGCATTCAAACAAGCACTACAAATGTGGAGCTTGTCAACGAGCTTTTCTACGGGGAGATTCTCTCAAACGGCACTTGAGACTGGTGCATGGACGAGAAAATGCCACTGCCACCGATATTGCAGAAATGACCATTCATCGTCCCTTTGAGCCGGCCAAAAGTCCCCCAAACCAGGCAAGGCAGATGTATACGTACGAGCCGGTGTTTGACTTTTTCGCAGAGTCGCCGCCCTAGATTTAATTGTATTATTTGTGAGTACTACCTACTGGTACCTGGAGAGCATGTATGGCAGAGTGGTGTATAGGGATGTTGTTGAAGTGCAGTGGTGTATGTCCTTGTCTTTAAGAGTGTCTTTGTTCGCCATTTAGTCGTGCTTGAGGAGAAAGAAGCTATCTTGAAGAGAACCGTTCTTAGTATGATATCCTAAGTGGTAGGTACCATCAACGGAGGGTACCCTCCGCGGTATAAATAACATCCAGTACAGTTCTTGGACCGGTAGAGCTTAGTAAAAGCAACAACATGGCTCATAAACATGTGCTGGGAAGGTCTCTTAGGCTCGATAAACGCTGCCAAAGCTGGACATATTTTTGGGACATTCCTTCACTCCAGTTACACTTTGGTTAAGCTTTTGGGAGGAGTGAAGTAAATTTCAAATGTCAAGTAATAGATGAACTTTGAAGGAGTATAACTTGGAATTTTGTAGTGGTATCACCATAAATTGTTGTACATTTTATAATTACAGGTTTAATTAGTGTATTAAAAAAATCCCCATATCAATGGCATGTCTGGAACGTGTAGGAGAGACCCCCAGGTCACTTTTTTAGTTGGATTTTTTGTTAACCTTAAGTAAACACCCATTTGCTAGAAGGTTTAAAATCCCCGCTGGGGGTTCCCACCGTTGACGGTATCGACCACTTATAGCATTGTTCTCTCTACAGCAACAACATCATATTCAAGAGACTTGCAATGAACTTGAACATGATTCAAGTGTCCCTACTGTACATCATCTTCCTATCTTTACAGTCACATCAGTCACATCTTTATGAATGTGTGTCTGTTATTTCAGCATCCTTATAGGCATCGCATATTTAATATCGCTAGTCTACTGCTCTACTGCTTTTGTTCTTGTTCTGAGATCGTGTTGGCTATATAGAAATTCATCGTCGAATCGGGAATGCTAAGAGTTAGTATGGTTGAAAATCAACAATTTTTTTCTTTCGAAAAGTTTCAGAAATAAAAAATAAGGTAGCTTGGGTTTTTCCACACCGACATAACGTCTCGAGCCAAATGCACTCTTGTCATCATTTTATCGTTCTGGGTTGTGTAGCTGTTGTACTCACTGTTTGCGATGTCGTGATGAAGAAAAAGGAGGAAGATTTTCCACTCCTTTTATACTTCCCAAAAAGTCATAACCCTAAGTGTAATTTTGGGACTTTCGTTTACCCTGCTTGATTAGTAAGGAACGGCATGGGTGCTGGAAATACGAACAAAAAATTAAACCACAAATCACTACAGTGTCGTCCAACTCATAAGTCATATCTCATTATCATTACTTCTACCTCGCTACTGCGGCTTTCGGTAGCTGATCTTGTCGACCTTGACGTCGCCATCAATGTACATGTAGACGTAGAGCACGCATACGGATCCCTGGATGTCGAGCAGACAGAAGGAGGGAATGGCCTCAGAGGGCTCGGTGATTTTTGCCTCGTCACCGTTAGTTTCCCCATTGGTCTCCTCCTTCTTGTCGTCCTCCTCCTCCTTCTTGTCCTCCTTGTCCTCCTTCTTGTCGTCCTCCTTAACCTCCTCCTTCTCTTCAACCACAGCCTCTTCGTTGTCGTCCTCATCCTCGTCGTCGTCAACGCCGTCAGTGTACTTTTCGACGGCAAAGGCTCCGGTGGCCGAGCCAGGGGACACAAAGAACTTGCCGTCCAGCTCGAAGGCCTCGACTCTGTGGGCTCCGCCACAAATCAAAATGTCCACATCCAGCTGCCGCGCAATGATCAGCTGCGTGTCCGGATCGTGCAGCGACAGCGTGTTGTGCGACGCCGTGATGCCAATCTTCAGCTCGCCATGTGTCACCGTCTTGAACAGCGGCAGAGAGGCGTAGATTTTGGACGCGTTGGTGCCACCGGGGACCTCGAGGTCCAGAGATCGAGGCAGCGAGCTGTAGATGAGCGACTGGGGCTGCGAGTCCTGGTCGCCCCGGATGAGCTGCAGGTCGGGCGAGATGGACCCCAGCCAGTCGAGCGTCTGCTTGTCGGTCAGGTTGCCCAGACACAGAACCTGGGAGATTTTGCCGGCCACCAGCAGCTTTTTGAACTTGGGAGGCACGTCCTGGGTTAGCACAGAAGAGATGGCGTCGTCGTAGTACTCACAATGGCCCGGTCGGGTATATGTAGATCTCCAATTGCCAGCACTAGCATGGTTGTTGTTGGGTGGGGAGGATTAAAGTGATAACATGCGTGGCGAGTTTATCTGTGGGCTGATTACAACATGAGGGTGGTGAGTGGGTGGGAGAAGAGAAGGATAAAGGAGGGAGTTGGGAGGAGTTATATATATTCTGGGGTTGCTTTTGTGTCTTTCGAAATATCGAAAAGATGTTTGGCATCTGACCAGTCTGAACATGTCTTATAAGGACACATCTACATACATATAGAGTGGTTAGACAGGTGGATGTTACAAGTAGCTAAGTAACTGAACGTGACCGAAACAAACGAAACCAAAGGCACAAAGATAAAGAAACGTCCAAATGGATGAAAATGATTTTCTCCGAAATTATTGAAATTTTCTGATTTATTTCACTCTGGTTTTGTTGTCTCGAAACTGCACCCACCATAAGCAGTGATATGCAGTGTCAAGATGAGATAATTTTGGAGTGAGAAAATTAGAGAGACAGAGAGTCATAGAGATGGTTAAACATGGTCATATGGGTCAGGATATGTGATTTTTATTCATTTTTATGAAATATTGCTTCATACTGATGCCTTCTCTTAGGAGCATATTCTGTATGAATACAGGCACTATGATCTAGTACAGTACAGTACCGGTACTGACCAAATACACTTACAACCTACTACAGTTCAAAACTCCATTCCATGGGTTATCTACTTCTATGTACATGCATCTCCTCCTCCTTAGTTCGCCTTAGGACCAATCTTGAAACACAGGATATCGTTCTTTCCGACATCAACCGTATCGTCTTCGCCCACTCTCACTCCTCCAATGCCCTCAATCGCCGTAATGGGCAAGTCTCCCATAATCTTTCTGACCACAGAAGCCACCGTAGAGCCTCTTCTCACCAAAGTACAGTCTCTGAAGACCTGTGCTCCTCCAAAGTTGTTGATATTCTTGACAGGGTAAACAGGCACCAGTTCGAGAATGTTGGCAGCCGCCTGAAGAATCTGAACTAGTCCAGTCGATCCAAATCGGTACAGAACCAGATCTCTGACATTCTCTACTCTCTCACTGAGTTTCTCGTCCAGAGGCTTGAGACCAGCGTCAGGAAGATCCTCAGCAGTGTCCAGAAACTCGGTTCCTTCCTCGTACTGCACGTATCCCTGTTTGGCGAGCTTTCGGATGAAAACCTCTGAAATAGCAGATGTCAAAACAGACGGCACATCAGGATGCCGTTTCATAATCTTGGACACATTCATATCAGCATCAGGATGGTCCATTTTGTTGAGAGCAAGCACGGTAGGAAACTTTTCTCGAGTGAAAGCTCGAACCACCTCTGAGATCTTATCATCATCCCACTCTTCCAAAGGAGGCAGAGTAAGCTTGTCAATAGCTCTGTGGACAATATCCTTGTTGGATCCGTAACCGGAAAACTGGTTCTGCAACGTGTCCACAATATGGCTCTTTGTGGAGGTATGCCTTCTCACAATAGACCCCCACTTGTGTTTCAAGTTACCCTCGATCCAGTAAAAGATCTCATCTTGCAGCCACTCAATGTCGTTAACGGGATCGTAGCCTCGGGTATTCTTGCCCTCAGCATCAGTGGTTCCAGACACGTCCACCACGTGAATCAGAGCATCAGCATGTCGAAGATCGTCCAGAAACTTGTTTCCCAGACCTCTACCTTGATGAGCTCCAGGTACAAGACCAGCCACATCTAGCAGCATAATGGGCACAAACCGACGGCCGTCCTTGCACGTACCATAGTTGGGTTTGCATTTATCCTGGACCTTGAGACGAGCACAAGCACAATCTATTTGCAGGTATCCCGTGGCCTTGTTGGGGTCGATGGTTGTGAAGGGAAACGAGCCGGTTTTGGCTGTGGCGTCTGTCAGCGAGTTGAGAGTGGTTGATTTGCCACTACTGGGCTTTCCAACGATTCCAATCAGCGGGTCTCGGGCCATTTTGGAGTGGTGTTCTGGTTGACTGAAATATGCAAGTATGATATGGAAATTTAAATTGAGCCTAGTTGGGCAGATGTTAGGGTTGGGGGAGGGTGGAGTGAATACGGCTGTAGAGGAAGTGGATGAAAGCTGGAGTCCGTGTGAATACGAATATGTGGTTGGATTTAGTCTACGATGCTTGGTTCGGCTTGGAGATGGTGTTGTGTTGTGTTGGAGACGTTTAGTTAAAGTTGTAGTTGGAGATTGAGAGCAGGAAGAGGGTGGAGAAGATGGGGAGGGAAATAGGTGGTGAGAGGTGGGAATTTGGGGTTGGGGAGTGGGTTAAAAGAGGGTTAGAGGGTGGGTGTGTAATGGAAGTGCTGTGAAGGGTGGTTTGAAAGGGTATATTGGGATGTGTTTTAGTTGGGAGTTAGTTGAGGATACAGAGGGAAGGGGGTTTGGAGGTGTTGGGGGGTTTGATCGGGTTTGAAGTGCTCTGGGAATGATAAAATGGGCGTTAAAATGGTTCTGTAAAGTCCTCTTAGTCGCTACTCTTTTATAACATGCTGTTGTGTTGTATTGTTACTGCCTTAGAGTGAAGTAGAGAAGGGCATACAATGGAAGCTATGACTTCCGAAGAAGTTTCAAGTCTTAAACAAATCAATTGTAGCAGCTATTGGATTACAATTTTTAAGTCCTTGTTGTTGCTGCTACTTCTGAGGTCTCTATTACTACCGTATCTTCATATTGGTATAAGGGTAAGAAGCTGAACAGCTATGATCTTCCTACATTTTATAGACACCACAGACTCAATAATACAAACATTCTGTCATTCTAAAGCTGCTTTACTTTTTTCTCTATAGCTCATTCATTGACCATAGGACATTCTAAAAGCATCTCCTTTAAACATAACGTCATATCAAGACAGCACATCAACATCACAATGCTCACTACAATTTACAATACAAACGAGGCATTGCTTCGCAGCGACTTCTACAGTCAAGAGCCACGCTTCGCGCGACTCTTCATTCGTCCACTTGGATATATTAAAGAATTACATCATACACCCTGAGCCTGGGCTCTGTCATATCATACAATGTATTTTAGTATTTTTGTGCAACCACTCAAAACATCTTTGTTAAGACGCTTAAGAAGACTGCATGATCTGCCAGACTCGGATGACGTTGTCAGTGTAACCAGCAAAGAGGTTCTGGCCATCGGCGGACCAGGTGAGAGACAGAGCCTCGGGCTCCTTACCGTCCTCGGAGGTGGTCTGGGTCTTGAGCTCGTCAATCAGCACTCGCTTCTCGAGGTCAAAGACCTTGATGGAAGAAGAAGTGGCAGCGCACAGCCAGTATCGGTTGGGGGAGAAGCACACGGCGTGCACCTCATCACCGGCAGGCAGGGTGTAGAGAGCGGTGGAGGAGGTCAGATCCCACAGGAGGATAGAGCCGTCCTTTCCGGCAGAGGCACAGAGAGATCCATCGGGAGAGATGGTGATGGTGGACACGTAACCGGTGTGGCCGAGGTGGTCGGCCTTGAGAGTGCAGGTGTCGAGGTCCCAGACCTGGGTTAGTATTAGTTGTTATGGCCATTTCTTCGAGTTTTTATTTTAGAAAATGAAATGATAGGGAATAAGCCGGGGATTAAACCGTTCATTCTCCATCATTTCACATTCGAAAAAAAAAAAAAAAGAATGGATACTCGGTTCTTTCCCAGCGCTTACGCGCTTTGGAAAAGAACCGAGTTGGTGCCTCAGATAATTTGGTTTTTTGTCTCATTCCCTTTCGAGGTCTGAAGTAGCAAATATTCATGTTTTCCGTAATATTCATCATTGCACCAATGCTAGTTAGTATACTCACCTTGACCTTCTTGTCCCAGCCAGCAGAGATGATGGTGTTGGCGTTGGGAGAGGGCTCCTCCTCGTCCTTGGTGGCGGGGTTGAATCGAACGGTGGAAACCCAGTCTTCGTGACCCTTGTCGGTGATGGTGTACTTGCACTCACCGATGGTGTTCCAGATCTTGATGGTTCGGTCTCGGCCGGCAGAGACAATCTGTCGGTTATCGGGGGAGAAAGAGACGGAGAGAACATCACCAGTGTGGCCGACAAATCGGTCCTTGGAGACACCGGTCTTCAGGTCCCAGACTCGCAGGGTCTTGTCCCAAGAGCCGGAGATGGCGTAGGCACCATCGTGAGAGATGGCACAGTCCTGGACAATGTGGGAGTGGCCCTTAAGAGACTTTCGGGGGACTCCGTAGTTGGTGTCGTCTCGGGTAAGAGACCACACAATCAGAGACTTGTCTCGGGATCCAGACAGGAGAATGTCGGGGTTGTTGGAAGAAGTAGCGAGGGAGGTGACCCAGCCGTTGTGGCCTATGTTAGTATGTTGCTGCAATGACACCTGGCACTGATCAATGAAAATTTGACACCAGTTTTTGACACCAACAAACAACAGCCAGTTGACAAACAACAGGACTTGCAAAGCCCTGTGTCGTTTGACAACCGCCCATCGCTCGTTTTCACCCCTGTGTCGCTTTCATTCACTCGTCATGGTGTCGTTTTTTCAGTCGATCAAAGGTCGCCAGTTTTTCAGTCCAGATCAAATTGTCGTTTGCCATTGTCGTGGTAGCCTTCATTCCTCAGTACTCACCCTCAAGGGTTCCTCGGAGAACAAGAAGAACGTTCTGGCTCATGTTGTATTATGCTAACTGGACCGTGAGAAATTTCCTGCGCGCAGTTGGAAATGACAAGATATCAAGGGAGGCGTGAAGAGCCTGCGTGAGTGGGTTGCACTTTAGGGTTTGTGACAGTCTTTTCAAAAGCGGTAAGAGTCACGTGAGAGAACACCCAAGAAAAAAATATATGGTGGGCTCGCAGTTCGATCCGTAAGGATGTCGTTATGCAGGAATAAAAATAGAACACAGGGGAGGCAGTGAAACAGCCGCCTGGAACAAAAACATCATTGAGTGGTTTCAAGGATAAAGGTGTGTTTAAGATGGTGTAGTAACAAGAAGACGTTTAAAGTATTGTTACAGTAAGAATAAGGATGTGAGGCTGAAAGGTGTAAATAGCAGTGAACAACCAAAATAGATAATTATGTGAAATGAGCTGGAGAGTTGCTGGTTTGTATTGTGGTGTTTATCTGTTAAGCTGCCTCATTGAGTGCATTTTCTGGAAGCTATGTCTCATGCGTCTAAGTATGGGATAAGTAATACGAACCCAAGACAAGCCTCAGAATGAACCACAATACCTCAATATTATTATTATTATTTTGCTAATATTCACAGGGGGAATGGGTGTGTTGAATGGAGTATTTTTTATTAATTATTATATCTTCACAGGGCGCTTGTGGAGTGTCTCAGAGTGTCTATGGTTGAGAAGAGATAGGCTACAAGAGGTCTGACAAGACAATTGGGAAGATATTTTTACAATTGAAGTAGACTCGATTTTTATACACCGATTGTTGACAATTGAGTGTTTGCTAATACTCTCAGGTGTTCTCTTGGCTTGATTGAGCACATCACTGATAGCTAACCTTGGTCTAAACTGTGTGAGGACGTACAGTAGCATTAGAGCTTTCCTGAGGAGGTTACTGTACTATGAGACAGTCAAACGGTGTATATCAATCTTCTAGGGTCATAAATTCACTCATTGTTACTCTCTTCTATGGTACTTTGATGGTAAGGATAAGAGGGAGAGCATTTTGTATCAGATATCTTCAAGAGTAATACAGGTGAATAAAGCCATTAGAGAGAGTATCAAGCCGTATTTACAGACCCCCTCTATTTTTTCCAAGTGTCTGGATAAACTTGTACTTTTACATTGACCATGAGCAACTGGGCAAGCACACATGATACTCCAGGAGACTCAGTTTTTAACCGATCTACACCAAAGTTGGACACACTACCATGTCTTTCCCACCACCTTGTTCAATAAGTTAGTATTCATCTAAACGTCCTTCATCTCTGCATCCTTCTTTTCTTCATCCTTCTTCTTTTCCTTCTCTTCATCCTTCTCCTTGGTCTCCCCTTCCAACATGCCCTTAATCTGGTTCACAATCTTATCGTAGTTCTCCAGCGAAGTCCACTGGGCCTTGGTATCAGTATTAATAGGCAGCACTTTATCTCTGCTAAAGTCATTCAACCTCTTAATCTCTTTTCTCAGAGTCGTAGATACCTCCTCCAGTGATGCCAGAAACTCCACAGAGTTGACTTTGAAAGCAGACTTCAAACTGGGCAAGCCCTGTTGAATGCCAGCTTCCCATCCCTTGTCTCCTTCTTTGAGCTCAAAAGAGTTGATATCGAGCTCAGATCGAGGAATTAGCAAGTCAATGGCGTTGGATAACGTTTCCGTCATCTCTGCAATCTTCATATCGGTCTTGTGTAACGATTCAAGCCGCTCAGACACCTCATCTTGACCCATGGGAAGCGTGGCTAGATCGGTAGCATGGCTGTTATCTATCGTAAGGGCCTTGGGTGGGGTTGTGTCGGTTGTGATTTCCATAGACGAGTCTCCCACAGCGATAGGATCGTCTTTTTGGCCCTGGTCTGTCGTCATTTTGTGTGGTTTTGGTGGATTTTCAAAATCAAAAGTGGTGATGTTGATGCACCAAATAGGGTTTAGGGTAGAGTTTGATGTGGATTCACGAAAATCGAAAATCACGAAAAATCATACAAAAAAGTGGACTAGAGGGGATTAAAAAATGGCAACAACAGACAGTATCTTGGGAAGTAAAAAATATTACTGCTTCTTCTTTAGAAGAGAGAGAAAAAAAGAATGCCATCACCCAGAATCGAACTGAGGTTTCCACGGCCACAACGAGGTGTACTAACCACTATACTATGATGGCGGGCTGTATTTTGGCCCTTTTTTGGATGTATACTATCGTCACTCTGGCGAAAAATTCGCCGATTTTTGAACGCGTTTTACGGGCGATGTGGGGATCTTGGCGAGGTGTAAGGAGTTTTGATAGATAATTTGGTGTCTTGAGTTTCCTTCAGAGTAGCAGGGTAGTAATTGGCATAGTTTTGAGCTACTTGGTACGACTCTGAAAAAGAGGCCTGTTTTGAAAATGGGGAAAATTTTGGTTTTATATAAATCATACGGAAATAATCAGTTTTGAGAGGTGAAAGTTTTAATGGGGGAAATTGTAGCCGTGAAGAAGCTGATTATTAAGTATGCGGTCTATTTAAGTCATAAATGGAATGGTTAGGTCACTGTCAAAACTTACAGGAACATGGAAGTGTCTCAATCAAGAGATTATTGAGAGATGGAACAACAAGAAAGTGCTGGAAGTAATTAAATAGTGCTTGAAACCCAAGTATTCAAGTCTACATGGCTCTAGATGAAAAAAGCTACTCTGTTGCTATCAATTTTGGAAAATAAGCTACTCGAGAAGAGCAATACATAACAAGCAAGGAGTGCAGAGATGAAGGTGTAATGTGTCATATATTCTTCAAGTCTATCATTCTATCAATAAACTAGTTGTTAAATAGCTCTACAGTAAATCTTTGCTGCTCTTCTGATCGCTTGTCTGTAAGAGTGGAGAGAGAGCATACTGTGTATACCATAGCAAGACATACTACATAAGCATTAATGGGTAAGATTACTACTTTTACTGATAAATGCTTGTTGTTGCTGCTGGCCTCTTCTTCATATCCATAAAGCTCTGTTCTTCTGTAGTACCAGATACTGAAAGTACAGACTAGCTACATCCAACATTCATATATCATAATGTATTCATAAATAAAGGCGTTGAGCCGTTGTTGTTCTGTTGAAGTTGGTCAGATTGCACTAAAGAAGCATACTGTAGAGCAGCCATTCATACTGTAGAGCATAGCCAAGAACGTACCTTTGTACGTAAGCAGCACCTTCGGCGCTGCTTACTTCTCCGGAGTACTTCTGTAGAAATGCGTAGGACACTGGTACCCTCCAGGTTCCTTGATCAAATACTCCTGATGGTAATCTTCAGCATCCCACCAGTTCTGAATAGGCTCCACATCTGTAGCAATGGTGCCCTTGAACCACGTATCCTGCAGCTTCTGTTTCACTCCCTCTGCAGTTTTCTGCTGCTCAGGAGAATGCGTAAAGATCACAGATCGGTACTGAGAGCCCAAATCAGGTCCCTGTCCGTTAGCCTGAGTGGGATCGTGGATCTTGAAAAAGAAGTCAACCAGATCCTCATAGCTCACTTTAGCAGGCTCAAACGACACCTGCAAAGCCTCAGCATGACCAGTAGAGCCCGAACACACCTTTCGGTAGCTGGGATCGGTGTCTTTTCCACCCGAATACCCGACCTTGGCGTCAATCAGACCCTTGTCGGCAAAATGTTTCCGGTAAATGTGCTCCACGCCCCAGAAACAGCCTGCGGCAATTGTAAGCAGCTCGGAGGTGGGCGTGGTTTTCAATGTAGGCGACACAGAAGGCATGGCGGTGGTTGCGGAGGTAAAGTGACGAAGCAGAAGAGATGTTCTTAGCATGTTGAGTGGGTCTGTCTAAGTTTGATGCGGGTTTAAGTCCGATGCAGTGGCTAAAAAAAAAAAAGAACCCCAAAGCAGCTAAAAATGCGTGAAAGAGGTGGAAGAAACGGGGATCCAACGGTTAAAAGTCACGTGATGTAATTGAGCTGTTTCCCGAGTAAGAATACGACTTTTAAGCGACTCAACTGCGGTTCAGTGGCTTGGTGGCGTATTTGTCATCCAAAGTATAATTGTTACCCCAGAGGCAGAAGAAAGCGGTAGAAGCGTATAGCACGTGGTATGACGAGAGAGGGGGGGAGGGGCGGTTTCGTGGAGGTTTTTGCAAAAATAATTTTCTTTTCCAACTGCAAAAACATGAACCCCCCCTCATGTTTTTGACATTTCGGACTTGCAACTCCGTCCATTTTTAGCTCACTATCTTCATGCACACGGTAAACTGGACCTGTTCCGAGTCAGTTGTTCATTTCAGGCAGCAAACCCCAACCACACAGCTAAGTCGGCGAAAAAACGTCCAATTCGAATAATTCCTTTTGTGCTACATTCCACCATGCCCATCAAACCATCTCCAATTGCCGCCGTGGCGTTTGAAGCCCTGTGGGCCAAGATCAACAAGACTACTCCCCGTTCTCTCTCTTACTTTGCTGAGAAGCTGAACACGGACGTTTCTGCTTTTGAACACAAAAAGTTCCCTCTTTTTGTCACGTGGAACATTGTGGACGGCTCTGAGCACGAACTGCGAGGCTGTATTGGCACTTTTGCCGACATGGAGCTCGAAAAAGGGCTTTCGAAATTTGCCATTGAAAGCGGTCTTCATGATACCCGTTTCTCTCCTATTCGTGCATCTGAGCTGCCGGATCTCGAGTGCGAAGTGACCCTACTGTCCAATTTCACAGAAGCCAAAGATATGTGGGATTGGACGGTGGGTAAACATGGTATCAGAATTGCGTTTGATTACCATGGCAGTGACTATGGAGCTACGTTTTTGCCACATGTCGCGTCTGAATATGGATGGACTCAGAAACAGACGCTGGAGCAGCTGGTGAGAAAGGCGGGAGTGAGGGCGAAACTGGAGGATCTGGATATTGATCTGGTGAGGTATGATGGAGATGTCTATGCGATTGATTGGGAGGAGTATCGGAACCTATAGGCACGAGTGCGTAGCACGAGTGCCGAAACAAAGGAACAAGTGCGTAGCGCTTGTTCCGGCTGATCACAGTCGTACACATCTTCAGATCAACTAGGATTTATTTATAATTAACAGAGAACTATCATTAGATGGGTGTAGATGTATTTTACGGGCGGTTGTAGTTCTGATGGATAAGAAGACTGTGTAATTAACTGTTCGTATTGAAGTGTTTAGGGAGAGACATTGGGCACTTTGGCTATTGTGCCAGAGAAGTGTTCAGTTCTTATCACTATCACTATGGACAAAGCTTAACAAAATTAGCATCCTGATATGGCAGATATTGGAACTTTTTAGTACTACAGAGGGTGGATTTTATTTTTCCATAGGGAATAAAACCAGTTTATATACCTTCTTGGCTTTTCCCCAGCTTGTAGATGTCGAAAAATAACCAACTGTATGACTCCCTTAAGTTATCTTTAACAAAATTCCCCTCATAAAACGTTTCTATAGATCCACTCTCACTCGGTTAAACTTTTCTATTATCTATTATACATCTGTCTGTTAGCATTGTCCTACTTGGCCTGGTAGCCTCCCTTGAATACGGACTGGATTTCGCCCTGGGCGTTCATGACCACCAGGTCAGCGTCACATCCGGGTCGCAAGTAGCCCTTGTGAGTGACTCCAATGGCTCTAGCGGGGTTGGAAGTGACGGTTTGAAGAGCTTTGGCCAGAGGAATCTGAGCCCAGTGAACCAGGTTTCTGATACACTCGTCAATCGTAGTAGCCGCTCCTGCAATGGTTTTTGTTCCCTTGAGCGTCAGAATACCTCCTCGCTTCTCAATCTCCTGGTTTCCCCAAGGATGAATGCCGTTTTCAAGTCCCATGGCAAACATGGCGTCTGTTACCAGGAAACACTTTTCAGGGTTGGTATGGTAAGCAATAGCCACGTAAGAAGGATGCACGTGAATACCGTCAACCACAAGTCCATAAGAAGGCTGCTGGCACTCGTGGGTCTTGATCAAACCGAAAAGTCCGGCTTCTCTGTGATGAGGTTGCAGCATGGCATTGTAGAGATGGGTGATCATAGAAGCACCTCCCTGAGCAGCTTCTTTGGCATGAGCATAAGAGCAGGTAGTATGACCGATGGAAATGGTGATATGAGGGTTCTCCTGCTTGAGTCTGGGAATACAGGTCTGCATGTTTGGCAGTTCAGGAGCCAGAGTGATGACTCGAACGTGTTTGAGGTTCTCTTTAGATCCATAAGTCTCGTACATGTGTTCCAGAGACTGGGGGGTTTTCAAGGCGTCCTGAGGATGACAACCGGGCTTCTGAGGAGAAATAAACGGTCCTTCAACGTGAATACCAATGTTATCAGCTCCCTGAGAGGTGTTTGGAGCAAGCAGAGGAAGAACATGCTTGTAGACATTAGCATAAGTGGAGGGGAGAGTAGGACAGTAAGCTGTAGTTCCAGTCTTCAAAAGAGTCTTCTCCATCTCCAGAATACCAGCCTGGTACTCCTCAGCGCTCTCTGGAATCTTGGAAAAGTCGAAACCAAACGCTCCGTTAATCTGAAGGTCAATGAATCCGGGACTGAGATAGTTACCCTGGAGATCAATAACTCGAGGAGTTAGAGTCTCGTCAGCAGCAACAATCTGACCAAGGTCCAAATCCACCCACAAATCCTGATGGTACTCTTGTCCATCGTCCACCAGAATGCCGTTGGTGAACCTCACCAGGTTGGGTGAGTACGACGATCTAGACGACATGCTGTCGAACGAAAACGATGCTGGAGAGGACATGTCGAGATGAGATAGTTGGTCGCTACCAACGACATCCCCGGTCTATATATTTGGTTCGAGTAACTTTTGTTGTGCGTCTCAAGTGCACCATTAACCTTGTGGGCAGCCATAAGCGAGGGCTATCGTGCAGAAACTCACACTCTATCGTTGGGACATATGTAACGTTGCAGGGTTACATTGGGGGTTGTAACGTGTTGATAAGGACGGACGGAAGGGACTTCAACGCACGCAATATTGCAAAATTCGGGAAAATTCCTTCGGATTTGAAACCGCCGCGTCAACACCATCTCGCCAGTATAATTACTAAGCCCTACGACCAATATCAGCCCCTTCCGTCAGCCGCATCACCCTCTCCACCACCTCCATGCTAGCACGACGCTACACCTACCACCTCCGCATCACAACATGGAGGAGCTATCCGAGTCCGAACGAAACCAGATCGGCCAGCTGTTCATCTGCGGCTTACGTAATGCCGAGCTTGACGACGACATTGCCGAGCTGGTGCGCACCTTCAAGGTCGGCTCTATCCAGGTCAGCATCAAGAACCTGCCGTCGGTGGACTCTGCACGTGAGCTCATTCGTGGAGTGCAGCAGCTGGCCTATGATGCGGGCCACGAGCAACCTATGGCGATATGCATTGATCAGGAGGGAGGGATCTTGAACAATCTCAAGGGAGTGACTCAATTCCCATGTCAGATGGCCCTGGCGGCTTCCAAGGATGCTGACATGGTCGAACATGTGGCTGAAGCTGCGGCTAAAGAGCTGCAAGCGGTTGGTGTCAATTTCGTGTTTGGTCCGTGTATGGATGTGCTGAAAAGCACTTCTGCCAGTGCGGACTTTCTGCTTGGAACAAGAGCGTTTGGAGATGATTCCGAGATTGTCAGCCAGTTTGGATCGGCTTATCTCCGCGGACTTCAAAAGCAGCACCTCATGGCCTGTGGAAAGCACTTTCCAGGGTATGGAACAGCTTCTCTGGATTCGGTTATGGGTGGAGTGCCTGTTGTTTCTGATAATGAGCTGCAAATGCAAGCGCAGGCTTTTGTACCGTTTAAGACGATCATTGAAATGGGTGTGGACGCAATCATGGTAGGTGGCTGTTCAGCTCCTGGTCTGGACCCTACTGAAGCCCATGCTTGTTTGTCTTGGAAGATTTGCACTGAGATTCTGAGAGGGCAACTGGGGTTTAAAAACGTCATTGTTTCAGAGTGTCTGGAAATGGAAGCTCTGTACCAGCAAGTGGGTGTTAAACAGGGCACTGTTTCAGCTAAACTGGCTGGATGTGATATGATCCTGTGTTGCTCTTCGTTCAAATTGCAGAAACAGGCTCTGGAGGGTTTGTCTGGAGCTTATATTGACGGACTAGTTGAACCTGAAAACATCATTGAGTCTGCTGAAAGAGTGAGATGCATGAAAGCCAGCAGAAACCTCACTTGGCAGAGTATTCTAGGAGAACGGCCTTTCGTTACGGAACTGCTACAGGAACATAAACTGTTGTCTGCTAGAGCTTACGAATCATGTGTGGCTATTGGACGTGATTATCTACACATGATTCCGTTCTCTTTGAAGCGTCAGGATACGATTTTGTTGCTGACTCCACTATGTGAATCAGATGAGTCTCAGAGTGGAAAATGTACCCCTGCTTCTAACGGTACACCGAGATTGCTTCCTGGAGAAGCTACTTTTCAACCACTTGGAAAGACAATCGCTTCTTATCACCAAGGTAAAACTCTACACACTTCTTACTCTCAAAACGGAATCATCAAACTACATGAACAGCTGATAGCCAGGGCTACTATTGTCATTCTAGTCAATACTACAGCCTACTCAAACATGTACCAGACGTCCATCACCAAATACGTGCAGCTTTTATGTGACCAAAGACGTATTCCGTTTGTTCTGGTAGCTGCTTCTTCTCCACATGATATGGCTTCCTCTAATCACACGTCAGATACTAAAACGTACGTGTGTGCGTTTGAATTCACACCCGAAATGCAGGTCACATGTGCCAAAGTCATGTTTGGAAAACTACCTGCCTTGGGTACGATTCCTTTCTCTCACTTTTGGGGAAGACAGAGATCAGGCTCCAAATCACTCAGTACTCCTTCTACGAGGAAAACATGGATGGTAGAGACGTATGCAGGAGAGAATGTGCAGCCCTTATGGGATTTATGTTTCCCCAAAAGGAAGTTACCTGCTGAAGCGTTCTCAGTACTTGCTGATATTGACTCGTATGTGGTTAAAAACTCGAGTACAGGCAAACTGTACGGTTTCTGTGCGGCTTACAAGTCTCAAGTTGCTTTGTTGATGGTTGATCCGTCCAGGAGAAAAATGGGGATTGCTGTGAGTTTGTATAAACGTGTTCAGCGAGCTAAAGGTCGTAAGGATCCTTCTTCAGCTCAACTGACCTCGTTTGGATCGGTTTTGCCTGCTTATTTCGCTGGAGCTACTCCTGAGTCGTTAGCTTGGCTTCAAAAGGTGGATAGAGCGATGATTTTCAGAGACAATGTGGTTGTTCTTGTTAATCAGAGGTTACAAGACTTCAGAGTGGATGCAGCTGTTATCCAAGAGCTTCAGCAGAACAACCTGAGGTTCTCAATCTCCAGTGTAGCTGAAACAGACGCTACTGATCTTCCTGAAGAGCTACGAGATTCGGATGCGTATGTTGCTCAGTGTCTACGAGATGGAACTGTTGTTGGCAGTGTGGTTCTCTTTAACAAAGGCTCTTCTATAGCACGGTGGTTGCCTTGGATATACGAGTTTGGAGCTTCTGTTGGAGGCATGACTTGTCTCAAGAGTGAGAGTGATTTGGTTATGCAGGGCTTGGTGTGTTGTGCCATGAGAAGTTTCAGAATTGAGGGGTTTGAAACGGTGGTACTGGATCATATGAGTGTGGCTCAGAGAGATGCGTTGAGTGGATTGGGGTTTAAAGTGGAGAGGGTGGAGGAGAAATTTAGTCGGTGAAGGAGTGAGTGCGAAGCACGAACGACTGAATGGACAATATCTATTGACGAGATTCATGCAGAGCATGATATCGAGTCCTACACGAGCCACGAGTCCGTGTTCACTATGTACTGTATCTATTTTGTTTATTGTATATGATTTGTCTGTCTACAAGCTTTCAAAGGTGCATTATCAATGCTAGATGAGGTGATCATGAAGTAGAGGTACAATATACAGAGCAATGTTTGTACACTGTACCAGTTATCTCTACCTACAGCTATCTTCTCCACTTCTACCCTGGCCTGTAAATGTTGAGACAGGTGACAGTCCGTATTCTGACAATAGCATAGATCACCTGGCTTAAGATTTATACGTATACTTGAGCTCAGCAGGTGACATGGGCGTATACCAACGGTCATGTGTCTTCCAACTCGGTGTACTATACCTTCAAAGGAAGTCAGCTGGTATGTTACTATGTCTATGTTACGTATCTACCACCACTGTGCCGTAGATGACAATCTATATCAGCCAAGATAGATGCTTGTAATGTCACTTGCTCAACACTTCTCAACGGATACTTATCCGATAGACATTTAAGTGCTACCGTTAGACTCGCCTCGGCTAGACGAATCTAATCATATACTACTCGGCTTTCTACGGCCCCTGAATCACTCAGATCTTGAAGAAAAAACATTTTCCAGAAACGACGCGTAGCACTTCAAAAACCACACATTCAACACCAGCTGACTTCTGATACACCTCCCTTGACCCGTTATCATGGCTGCTCATTTCCCCAGCTTCACTTAGCTCGGCCAAGTATCTCGTATCCGACGTTACATGGAGCAATACCACCCTAACGGCCCACCATGCCGATGGCGCTAACTGCGTCTGGGGTATGTGGAGATTTATGAATGAGCAAAAAATGACGTAAAAAAAAACGCATAGAAAAATTCATAACCAATAACTTGTGGGGGGGTCCATGTTTTGGACTTTCGGTGGTGGCTGAGTCCGATGTGCGTGTACTTTAGTTGACTTTGGGAGAGCCGTTTGGTCAGTGCAGCAGAGTACACACGACACCCCAGAAGCAATACAACTAACACAAACACTTGTTGAGCTGTGGTAACCTCTCCCCACATACTACACCAGTGTTACAGGGCTCTACTACCATTACTTGGTTCCCACTATTCCTTTTGGTTGTTTTTAGCATCCCTGAAATTTGACTTTTCACATTAACTTTTAAACTTGTCGCATGCGCTTCCCCGGTTAAAAGGTTCCCCAGACAAGGTTGCATTTTCAAGGTGACATACAACCTTCACCTACACCCAAGTCTAGCACTGCACAACATATATATGGCATGGCTGTCCAGACACAGCAGCAGCAGCAGCAGCGACCGACCCAAAATGTCCGTGATCGTCACCCGCCCAAGTGATCTCAACACAAACAGTGCCAATGACGTGTCCAAAATCGCATCCATAACCGTGTCGGAGTTGACGTCGCGTTTTCTGGTGGACTACGAGCAGTACGTCTGCAAAAACCCGACTACCTTCAACCAGCACGTGCTCGACAACCTCCGCATCCATCATACATACACACGAGCGTCGCTGGACACGTTGGTGAACGACTTTCTCGCCGAAATCGGCCCAGCATGTGGAGACACAAACGCGCCGTCCATGTTGCCCTCAAAGATGGGCTCTTTGCCCAACGACTCGCTCAAGGGCACCGTGCTGTCTATCGACATTGGAGGCAGCACTCTGCGGGGCTCCATGGTCGATTTGGAGAAGATGGAGGTGGTGGAAAGTGTCCAGCATCTGATTCCCGATCCCATCAAGAATCTGTCTGGAGCAAAGTTCTTTGACTGGATCGTCGAGAGAATCATGCCTCTGGTGGAGAAGGAGACTGAGACTATTCCTATTGGTCTCTCATGGTCTTTTCCTATCATCCAGCCTCATATTTCTTCGGGACTTATTCAGACCATGGGCAAAGGGTACGGAGTAGCCGATGAGATCATCAACGAGGATCTCAAGGAGCTGTTCGAGTCGCACTTTGCTTCGCACGGGAAAAAAGTCCAGGTTGGAGCTATTCTCAACGACTCTGTGGCCTCTCTGGTTGCTGCCAACTACATTTCAAAGGCTCCTCTTTGTCTGATTCTTGGTACTGGCATCAACGTCTCTGCTCTCATCCCCAAGGAGCAGCTGCTCAAGACTGACCAGCTCCAGGATAAGTACATTGTCAACTGTGAGGCTTCTCTGTTTGGAAACTGTGTGGCCAAGACTTGTTGGGATAAAGAGCTGGATCTGGCTCTTGAGCGACCTGGATTCCAGCCCCTGGAGTCGCTTTCCTCTGGACGATACCTCGGTGAGATTTGCCGGCTGATTCTGCGAGATTTGTCCAAGACTGGGTTCCTTAGCCATGCTGACGTTGGAGCCTATGAGCTGACAACTGCTGAAGTGGCTGACATTGAAGTTGATGACTCAGCAGAAGACGAGTACATCCGAGACATCATTCTGTCCACTTCGGACCGTTCTGCAGCTCTGGCCTCCGCCTTTATCACTGCTATTTACAAGCTGACTGGCTCGGACTGTGAATCGCCCTCTATTGCTTATGACGGAACTATGGTGCAGAAGTACCCCAACTTCCGACCCAGAATGCAGCAGAGACTGAAGGAGCAGGGTCTGAATGTCACGTTTGTGGCTGTTGAGGAAGGCACCGTTTATGGATCGGCTATTGCCTGTGCCGTGGAGGTCGGTACTAAGAAGTAAGGAACTAGGAAGGAGCATTAAGCATCAAGCATATGCATTGAATTTTTATATACTAAATGAATACAACAATACCCCAAACCAAAAGGAGTGAGTACTGTACTGTATATGGTCTTATGGTGTACCTATTCCTGCCTGATGTGCTCATGTTTATTGTCAACTGGTATCCCAGCAACACCAAGAATGTCCTATTTTTGACTGTCAACAAGCATCACTCTTCGTATAGACGCAAATAAAGGAGTATTTTTAGCCGTACCTATTCATATCGATGACATAGCTATGCATAACGATATTGAACGTGCTGGTAGCCAGAAGAGCATACAATAAACACACCAACACTATCTATGCTGAAATATATCAAACAATGCTACAGTGGTATATTCGTTTCTATTTTCTCCTAAAGCCTCATTTCTTTACTTTTCCATACCGTTCATACCCTTCTATTCACATTCCACTGTGGGCTATGTAACACCCTTGTAAGTGGCTCCAAACAAGACTCAGCAGTCTGGCAATATTAAATCTAGAACATGACATGTCCATGCTTCACGTGGCTCGGCACGGGTTCACGTGCCGTAGAAGATACAGGAGGGTTGAGAAGCAGGAGAAGGCTGGTATGTTGACGTCGATGGACGTACGCAGACAAACAAAGACGCAAACAACCAAAGTAAAGAGTTGAAAAGCTGGGTATTGAGATATATATGATTATTGTTTGTGCCATTTTTCTGATATTTCCAGCATTTTTCTGTTAATTTGTTCTGCCATTTTCCGCCCACTATCACACTCTCGTACCTGAACGGCTCTAGCGGTTTATTTTTTCAGGGGCAAGCAAGGAGTACTGCAGTCGTACGTCATCCACCTCCACGCGGGCTGCAATCCAGTCTATCTCGAGCCTCCGAAAAAAAATCGGCGAAAATGCATCTTTCTGTCACTCCGAAAAGACCGGATCAACTCTGAAACGTGGGGTGTTACAGATAGAGTAGGGCCTAGATGTAGTGCTAAAGAGAGGTTTGGTGGGAAAAGAAACGTTGCTTTTTTTCAACGGGCCTGTGGTTATATCTGTATCCATATTTATATTCTCTTTTCTTCCTCACCAACTCATATCTGACTGGCATCTGACATTGACACCCGTCATGGTTGTACCGGTACATACTGTCAAGCAGGAACGTGTAGCGCGATGAAACATGAAGGGTTCTGGGAAAAAACGATATATATAAACCAAGAGCCCGAAGCTCCAGAACCCCAAGAAACCAAACATGCTTCTCTTCATTTCGCTCGCTACTCTCGTTGCTGCCCAGGGCTTCAACTCTTCTCTCGCTACCGTGTCCGCTGTGGCTCCCGTTACCATTGCTCCTGTGATTAATGTGGCCAACAGCACCATTATCGAGGAGGTGGTTACGGTGATTGATAACACCACTTCTACCCTGACTCTGACCTCCACTCACTGCCCTGTGTGCTCTGAGACGCCCACTGTGTCCTACACCACTTACACCACAGTGTGCACTACCAACGGAGTTGTGGTCACTACTACCGTTATTGAGGAGTGTTCTACCGAGACTCCTGCTCCTACTCCTGCTCCTGATTCCACCGAGACTGTCTCTCTGACTACCTACACTACCGTGTGCACCACTGACGGAGTTGTCACCACTGTTGTAGTTACCGAGGAGTGCTCTGAAACTCCTGAGCCTACTCCCGCTCCTACTCCCGCTCCTATCCCTTCCAACGTCTCTCTGACTACCTATACCACTGTGTGCACTACCGAGGGAGTTGTCACTACGGTGGTTGTCACTGAAGAGTGTTCTGAGACTCCTGCTCCTCCTGCTCCTGAGACTACTGTTGCTCCCACCACAGCTCCCGCTCCTACTCCCGTTGATGAAACCTCTGTGGTCACCTACACTGTCGGAACCGTCACTTACACTTCAGTTGTTACCTGCACTGAAGAAAAGTGTCATCCTACTCCTGTTCCTGTCACTCCCGAGACTTCTGTTATTCCTGATGTTTCCAAGCCTGCTCCTACTCCTGAGGCTCCTGTCTCTAAGCCTGCTCCTAAGCCTTCTCCTGAGGCTCCTAAGCCTTCTCCTGAAGCTCCTGTTTCCAAACCTGTTGTTCCTGTTCCCGTTTCTGAACCCATCACCAAGGTCACCATCACCACTGTCCAGACCTGCACTACTGGCGACTGTGCCGTTTCAGTGTCCTACCCTACCGTGATTGCCGACACTACCGTCACTGCTCCTCCTCTCAATCCCACCGCTCCTATTGTGATTGCTTCTGGATCTGTTCCTCCAGTCATTCCCGGACCTGGACCTTCTCCTGATGTCCCCGCTCCGGCTCCTGAGGTGCCCGTCGTGCCTCAGGCTCCCGTTGAGTCTCCTCCCGCTCCTATCATCCCTGTCACCACCAAGCCCGGAAACACCACCGTTCACCATCCTCCTACCCAGAACGTCAACGGTGCTTCCCGAATTGGCGCAGGAGCTGTCCTGGCCCTCGCCATTCTTCCCCTGTGTATTTAATTAGACTAATATATCGCTGCTGATAAAGCAGTGCATTCATAGACATCAAGATCTGCCAGAAGAAGTAGACTACCAGTAGTCAGTATGAAGCCCATGTTGATCACCCAAGTTTGGTTATTCAAACTGTTTACTTTCG
Organism: Yarrowia bubula; assembly: GCA_900519075.1. Lineage (NCBI taxonomy): Eukaryota > Fungi > Ascomycota > Dipodascomycetes > Dipodascales > Yarrowia > Yarrowia bubula. The sequence goes on from ULGX01000006.1 coordinate 534,415, forward strand.
TGTATACAATCAGGTATCCTAACACGGCCTTTCCTGTTATTATGGGACAAGTATTCATACTGTAGAAATGTACTTTTGAGTAGACCTCTGTACTTGTAGTACTGTCTAGAGACTGAGAAGAGTGAATGATCTTAACCACATTTGGCACAAGAGCTCTTCCATATGACTTTGTTGCCTGCAGTTATGCCCTAATCAGAACATTGCTCTATTGACATATGTGTATTTCCCATTGTTGACTAGAGATCTTCCGGTAAACACACTTCTCGTGAGTACAGTAGTCGCACCTCCAGTGTTGACAGTCACTGTTGTGGTTTCTTATGGTGTGGCTCTTGCACTGTAGAAACACCACTAAACACACGTGCTCTCTCCAGGATCTAAACACACTCTAACGGTGAGATCTGGATCTGTTGTTTATCGGAGAGTATGAAGCCACAACAATGGTTGGACAAGGTAACTGATAGCTCAATGAAAAGTAACCAGCTAGTATCGAACTGGTGGTATGTCGAGATGATAGTGCTGGTCGGACGCATTCGGACTACGTCCTCATATGTCCTCCGTATGTTTACTTACGGCGATCGCCCATCGCTGTATCGTGCACTGTCATGTCTCAGATCAATTCTGGCGGCGATCCGGCGATCAAACGAGCTGTACGCACACCACTGTATAGATACGGCGAATACCTTGGTAATATCGGTAATATCCCGGATAATAATTCTCAAGCCGTAAACACGAAAATCAAAACACACGGCATGAAAGGTCGTAATGCTCTACAACACCAAATAGGGGTACCCTGACGGCTGCTAGAGTTAAACAGCCAGGAGAACAGGGTGGTGACAAGTGAACGAGGTGGAGTTGATGGTATGTGAGTAAGAATCGTGACATGATTGAAACCTCTCCTGTCCATATACAGTGTACCAGTATTCACATCTCAAACGTCATCTGTATCACCCGTCTGTCTTCCTCTCAGTCCAACGTTTTACTTTGTGCAGTAGACCGTGTTTAGCTCAAACTCTACACGGTATAAGCCTTGTGGGGAGCCGACCGCACCATACGAGCTGAGCTATACGGACTAGTGTGAGTTGGGGAAACACGAACACGAAACACAAACACGATGGGTGGTTTGTGTAGTCACGACATGTGCGGTGTGGTGGGTGTTTTCTAATATAAATACTTCCTTTCCTGCTACTCCTCCACCCTCTCCCTTGACTATAAATGTCCACGCTTACACTGTATGACAGTGTATTACAACAGCTCCAACTCTGTTTGGCTAGCCTGCTTTGGGCCGGCTAATGTTAGCCCCTGAACAGGGACAGGCGTTTTAGTAGAGACGGAAGTACTCAAAAAGACCGGCAGTTCACCAAAAAATCTTCTCCTCTTTCATTCACCACAGAAACACGTCTTTTTTTTTTTTGCACCCCCCAGCGACCCTTGACCCCTATCCCTGCATTGCATAGGCTTTCGCTTCAAAAGTTTGGCGAGCTAAGGTTTTGACAACTGCACACCTCCCACTTCGCAGATTGTGAAACCACCGCGCAGCTTCCCCTAAAGCACTCCGGTATTATGGCTTCCACGACGTCTCCCCCTCCGCCTCCTCCGAGAGTGACCGAGCCTGCTTTTGCGAGACGACGACATAAAATGTCGGATTTGGTCGCGAGGTTGAGCAGTTCCACGGCGGCTAGTAGGGCAAAGAGTGAGTATGACGTACGAGCGAACGTACGAGCGAAGCGAGTACGTTCAGCGAGTGCGCAGCGAGTGCGTAGCACGAGCCCATTCGACACCATCAACTTCAACTTCACCATCAGACCACCAGACAAGTAATGACCCTACACCACACTACACCACAGCACACAGCTACTACAGCACAGACCCTGACCGATACGACTACTGTGGGTGTACCTGAGTGCGATGAAACACGACGGGCTTACACGATGCTCGGAGCATGTTGCTGTCAAAGCGATATGAGCGCAGCGAATACCGCGGGTTTGGAGCACAGTAGACCTGTGATGCGCTCATATTGTGAGCTGTGGGCGCAGTAAACCTCTGTTGTGTCGCTTGAGCTGCGCTGTATTCTGTTACACCGCCAATGTCGTTCTACGTGTCCTGGTGTTGTTCTATGGTCAATCTGATGTTGTCCACTCCGACCTTCGGCCGTCGTTCCCGTTGTACTAACCCAGCAACCCCACCCGCCGAACCCCGAGCACGAAAACTCGGCATTGAGCCCTCGTACAAAGGCGATCTTCCCACCCGAGGTTCCTCTCTCCGTGGAGGTTCCGGATCTTCTTCTGAAGGTTCCCCATCGCCTCCTTCTTCACGATCCACCCATTTGAGACCCACTTACGACATTGACAATGACAAGTTCAATCATGCCCTTTTCACTAACAAGGACACCACCAAAGATACCCCCAACAATAAGGACTGTCAGAAAGAGACTGCCACCACAGACAGCGTGGCTAGCACCTCCCCCAGTACCACCAACACTGAGAAAGTGGGTGAAGCTCCCAGTCAGACGAACACCAACTTTGGAGCTGGCCACTTTGGAACCCCCAGTGGAACTCCCACACCTAAACCCAAGCCTGCTCCTCTGGCTACCCCCACACGATCTACACAGCGAAAATCGTCTCTGGCTGAAGCCGGTGTCAAACCTCTGCGTTTGAAGTCTCCCTTGGCTTCTGGACCTCCTCCTCGTGCTCTTACGCCAAAGACGTCCACTTCTAGAGCCTCCAGAGTGTCTACTGTGTCTACTCCGTCCACCTCCAAGGCTTCTTCTATTAGTGGACGAACTCCTTCTACGAGGACTACAGGTGGTCAGTCCACCAAGACAGCTGGTGGAGATTCGAAACGAGAGTCCACTGGCACTTTCACTTCTACTGGTCCTACTAGAGGTTTGAGTACCCACTCTGCTTCTTCACAGTTCACCAGTGGAGGAGCACCTTCAGATACCACTGCTAGACGCACCAGAACATCTCTAACCCCCTCTCTCACTCAGGCTGCGGAGAAACCCCGAGTCTCGCCAATCAACCCGAAAAAGGTGCCTCCCAGATCTTCATCCATAACTGAACGGTCTTCTTCTCTACCCAGAGTATCACGAGACGCGTTGGAGGTTCGAAAGAAGTTGGCTGAAGTGGAGGAGAAGCTTCGACGGTCTGATGCTCGAGTCACCAAACTCCTGGCCCAGCAGAAAACACAGATGAAGTCGTTACCTCGAACGGTTGTTGCTGAGGGAGACAAGGACTCGATGATTGCCAGTTTGCAGGAAAAAGTGGCCGATTTGGAGTTGGAGCTGGAGAATGCAGAGTACTGCGAGTCTACTAACCATGCTGAGACCTTCATGCCCATGATTAACGATCTCCAAGTTCAACTTACAGCTGCTCGAAAGGACAATGAGCGAGTCAGAGAACAGCTTGAGGAGGCACGAACAGAGGCCAGAAACGTGTCTACTGCCGACGAAGATGACTACAAGGTGCCTGATCTGGCTCAGTCTGAAGCCATCCGGTACTCCAACCATGTCAACGAGGAGGAACTCACAGCACGCAACTTTGAGCTCGAGGCGCAGGTCAATGCGCTGGAGACACAGGTCGAGTCTCTCACGTCGAAACTCGAGCTGCAGAACCTCGAGCATGAAACTGCGATTGCCAAGCAGACGTTTCAGCACAAGGAGGAGCTGGAGAGGACGGAGCTGTCTCTGCATGCGCGGGAATCCGAAATGTCCAAGCTGAACTTGGAGCTGGAGTCGGTTCAGTCGAGAATGTCACAGTTGGATAAGGATTTGCGAAGACAGCAGACTCAGTCTCTAGATCTGAAGATGACTCTGGAGACCAAAGCTATGGAGAACGATGAGCTGAGAAGGAGTTTGATTAGAGTCGCAGAAGATACTCCTGAGCTGGACAAAGCGATCAACAGACGATCGATAGTGATGGCATCTCCAGCCATGGAGGGAAGTAAGTGGCAGGAGAAGCAGTTTTGAGTAGGTGATGAGAGTCACTCTACAGACACTCTAAAATATTTAATTTAATAAGCATTAACAGTATAGCCAAGTGTGATAAGCGGTGTTTAGATAGCTGCTTGTTTGTCATATTAAACTTTATATGGGATAGGGTTTTGTCATGCTTGTCAAGTACAATAGTGGACATTTTGTTGGCTATATTGAATCTCATAATATCATTACTAAATACTCCTTAATGGGCATAAATAAAGTACGGCGACTTATCACCCATCTGACTGAGCTCTTCAGCAGTGTAATTCTCACACTTGCCCTCTGCAATCATACGTCTCTTTCTCTTGTTGACCAGATAGTAGCCCACATTCAGCACAAAGATGCAGATAAATCCGAGACAAATAAACATGACTTCGATTCCATGGCCCAATTTAAACTGAGGTGCATCCTGGGCTCTGTAAATTTGAGAAGCAATAGCTCCACAGAGGTTACCAAAGCCGATTTGGACTCCCATAGACACTCCTCGTTTGTATGCACCAGCAGTGTTATTGGACAGCCAAGAAATGATTCCGGGAATGCCTGGATAGAGTCCTAGAGCTACTAGATAACATCCAACATACGTAGCTGTGGGGTTTTCAACAGCAGATACATTCATGGCTAGCATGTATCCAATAAACATGCAACAGAAGTTAACCACCAGTAGAGGAGATCTGAGGCCAAACTTGTCCGAAACCCAAGCCTGAAGCACAGAAGCAATAGCTGCAAGAGTATAGATTGGAATCGTCATTAACTGGGCCATAGATGAAGTGTATCCCAGATTTTTCACAATTGTAGGCAAGAACAAACTGACTCCATAGAGAGGAACTAGCACAGCAGCATAGAGCAATGTCTGAGGGTACAACTGAGGGTCTTTGAACGCTTTCCTGACTTCAGCCCAGGTTGTATCGTGATTCTCTTCGACCATTACAGGTGGTTGTACTGCATTTTTGCTCTTGTTGGTGTCATACTTGAGTTTCCAGATAACCCATTCTCTCTCTTGATCATTCAAGAACTTTGCAGTATCAGGGAAGTCGACCACCAGTTTGAAAGCAAAAATGGCGATAATCACAGTCGCAATGCCTTCCAGAATGAAAATCCATCTCCATCCTTCCAGTCCTCCTACTCCGTCCATTTTGGCAATACCAAAAGCTAGTAGTCCAGAGAAAGCTCCTGCTACAGAAGCAGCTGAGAAGAACATGGCAGTTCGGAACTGAATATCTCGTCTGCAATACCAGAGAGTGAGATAGTAGCTGACACCAGGAAACAGACCAGCTTCAGTAAGTCCTAGAAAAAGACGAGCTGCTAAAAGTCCTCCGTAGTTTTGAACAATACCCATGAGAGTCATACAGATACCCCAAGCTACCATGATAGTAGGTAGCCAAATGGACGGTTTGAGCTTCTTGAGCATCATGTTGGAGGGCACTTCAAAGACGGAGTATGTGAAAAAGAAGACGGTCAAACACATGTTGTATTGAGCTCCAGTTAGACCGAGGTCGGTACTGAGACCCTCAATGTTAGCATTACCGATACTGCCTCTATCCAGAAAAGACATGAGATAGAGGAGTGACAGAATCGGGATGATTCGCATGTCGATTTTGCGGATGACGGCTTTCTCATCAACAATAGGAGGTAGACTCTGGACAAAAGTGTCTTCTTTGGCTTCAATCTCATGTACCGACGGAGTAGAAACATGGTCTGAAGAGACCCGAGTCTCAGACACAGACAGTTCGTTTTTGGACATGGCGATACAAACACATTGACTACCGGTATGTGATATATACCTATCTGCTTCCCCACAACTGATGTCAACGTCACCTCAGAGTTAAGCGCGTCTTGGCAGCAGGGAGGAGAGTATGCAGTTGATGATATATGGTGAACAAAATACACTTTAATATAATAAGCGAGTACGGCTAATACGACCATAGGTGAATAAATAAATACAATATATTACTTCCCCTCGTCTTCTCACCTTCCTCCCCACTCACTATCAGATCTATAACACAATCCCGACTAGCGCGTATATGTACGTTTAGACCCGTTTGAGCGGCAAAAAGTAGTGTCGTATAACGCGGAGAAGCGTGCATACGGATTAATGAAACGCCAAGATGATCCTGAGGGGAAGCACGTTCATAACCAAGGAGAATGATAGGTCGGAGATGCGGCTGTGGGCTATGCAGTAGTCGGTTTAGGAAGTTGCAACAGTCTTCTGCAGCTTATTTTCAGGCCCCTAAGCGGCTGACAAAGATGATGCATAGTGAGGAGTCACCAAGACACTCGTATGCGTGCCTAGAGTTGTGTAGAGTCGTGTAAAGTGAGTGAGAGTCTTGGGTGCTCTATACCTCTCAGAAAGTGATAGTTCTGAGAGCGTCGTAGGAGTCCACTGAAGTGTTTGGGCACTCTTTTCGGCTACGCACTCTTTTCAGCCAGTATGCTGTTCGGCTCAACAACCAACTCCTTCACATACTTTTCCAACACCCTTGCACTCCTCACTGCCAACATGGCCACATCACTGTTCAACTTTTCCAACCTCTCCTCGGCCAGTTTCATCTGCTCATGCTCCTGAATCACCTTGGACGTCTTCTCCGGTACCAAATCTCCCACCGTCTTAATCTCATCCACTCCATGAGGCTGAGTGAAGTGCAGTAGAGTATCAGGATCCAAAGCATCCACCACCACTTTTGCCTCTGGAGCTGGCTTTCCAGCTGCCTGGCACGCCCGTATCAACCCCAAATCCTGCTTATACGGCTCAATGGACGTCAAGTAGTCTCTGAACACCTTGTTCTCCTTGGTGAGCTGCTGGAACTTGCCTTCGACCAAAGCGAGCTGTTTTTCGAGCGAAAGTCCGTCCACACCCACAAACGCGTCGTCCACGAGCGTGTCTGAACGCATGAGCTCATTGAACAGCTCGTCGTCCGTTTCCTCGAGCTCAAAGTGGTTTTCCGAGTGTGTCAGAGGCTGCGCTTTCTGCGTCAAAAACTCGGCATTCCGGATTCGTTCCTCGATGATTTTCAGTGACTCCGTGTACGTCATGGTGGAGATGTCGTGGCTTTCTTTGTAGGCCTTTTGAGTGACTTTTACGGCCGGTTTATCGTGTCTTGTTTGGCGTCTTTTGGCGTACGTTTTGGTTGACCAGAACTAACTTCCACTTTCACCGAGTCAAAATAAAGCCGGATTGCATGCATACAGACTGCACAACGGTCACTTGAGCTAAGCTGAAAAAAAAAAGAGAGAAAAAAAAATGGGCACAGAACATACAATATGTCGTGAGTGCTGTGCTGTATGCGACCCAAAAAATAAGCCCGACGTGGGGCTTGAACCCACAGCCTTGAGATGACTTTCGAGATAAGAGTCTCACGCTCTACCGATTGAGCTAGCCAGGCGATTATAGTGTGGAAAAAGTGCTGGGCCGTTTTGTGCGTGAAAAAACGAAAAAAAAAAAATGCTTTGGACTGGGAGGAACAAGGCATCTTTCCAGCGAGTATGGACCCCTTCTGGTCTCAGATCATGGGTAAGATGAGGGCTCACTACATCAAGAACGCCAACAAGGCTCAGGTCCTCCACTTTCTGCGTGTCGGACGTATCAAGGTCACCTACGCTGATCTCCCAGCTGAGCATTCGTTCAAATGGAAGAAGAAGGGCTGCGGCTTATGCCACGAGGAGGATACCAAACGCCTCCAGCAGCACATTTTCTGCTCATGTCCCGTGATGAAGGCTTTTATGCTGGAACTCGGCACCCCTGCCGTCGAGACCATGGGTGAGTGGGTCTTTGGAGAAGAGCCACTATGTCGACGCAAGACCAAGTCGAAGAAGGAGGAGACGATCGAAGAGGATTCGAAGGAGCGCCGAATCAGAGGCAACTACTACCGTGAGTTGGCTTTTGCTATTTGGAAGCTGGAGCGAGAGCTTCGATCGTCTGGGGAGGATGCGAACCAGAGTGAAATCCGTGTCAAGTACAGTTTTTGGTTCAAGAGAGCACAGTCTTGCTATCTTGATATTCAGGAATATGAAAACTCGGAGAGTAGTCAATCACAAGAAACTGAGGCAGTGGCGTTGTGGTTGGAGGAGACCGGACAAGGAGGAGGTGGTTCGGCAGGAACAGGGTGAGGTGGTTGTATGTGATTCTTAGTTGACCTGTGACACATGGTTCTCTGTTTTAGCTTGTCTATTTTGGGCTTCTGCAGTTTACCCGTTACTTGTTTGATATGTCTCTATGTTTTGTTATGATACTACGTCTTGACTAGTTTTTAGTGTACTTTACTAGTTTTGCTTACAACCAGTTTTCAAGTTGGGTTTATTTTTAAATGTAATGAATTGATTGTATGAGAAAAAAAAAAAATGAGCCCTTTAGACGAAGCCCACAAGAATAAATTTTCGATACACCATACTTCAAGTCCGTTTCTATCAGGTGTGTTTGGCTCTAATCCGTAGGGCTGGTTTGGGTATTTATTCAGCAATTGTTTATGTTTTTCTTTGGAATAAAATTTTAAAATACAGGTTAAACTCACATTAATTCCACCATTCCACGGATAAACTAAACTCTACTGTACATTATTAACCCTCGTTGTGTTGTTTACTATAACTCCCTGTTTACATTCACTTATCATGTTATCTCAATCTCTTATCTTAAAACTAGCTATCTATACTCTAAGAGTCTACTTTCGTCCCTTGATAGCCTCAAAGCAAACGTAGACCATCTGGTAGCCGTCAAACTCGTAAAGCACCTTGTCGGTTCGCTTGTAGCCATCCAGATGACGGGCAAACTGATGGCAGTCCTGCAGAGAGTTGTTCTCAGCTTCAAACAAAGTCACAGACAGCTTTCCAGGTCGGAACACGTTAAGAACCTTCTCGATAACGTCGATGTTGGTCATTCCGTACTGCTTGGCAGGCACGTTGGTCTCAAAGGACGCGTACGAGCAGTGCTGCTCGGGAGTAACGTGGATCGTGTAGTAGTAACCCGAGTCCACAATGGCGTTGGCAGAGTATCCACAAGGAGTGAAGCAGAACGAGTCCACTGCCACAGAAGCCTTGCCTCGAGGGTAAATGTCGGCAATTCCGGACTGAGTAGATACATAGGCTCCCAGAACATGTCCAGGATCAGCCTTGCAAGTTCCCTCACAGGCAGGAGCAGACTCAGAATCAGACGAAGAGGCCGAGTCGGTTTCGGCCTTGACGACATGCTCCACGCCCACCAGCAGCTCCTGTTTGTGCTGGAATCCGGCGTTGTTGGCGTCTCCAGGCAGTCTATCAGTGAAAAACTGCTGGGCTCTGGAGGGCAACAAATCAGTCATGAGAATCTCCATGGTTTCATCGTGAGAAGAGATGACATGGTCCTTGTGAGTATGGTGCTCCTCATGGTCATCATGGCCAGTCACGTAGCAGTACCAGTGGTGGTCCGAGTTGGTGTCTCCTACCAGGTACGCCTTTCCGTTATCAAACTGCGAGTCGAGGTAAGAAACCTCGTCTTTCCAGGACTTGTGAGGAGGCGCCTGCTTCTCGGGGCAGTTGAACGTCTTGTGCGAGTAAAAGACTCTGTAGGGGGTGGCGTCCGAGCCGAAACCGGCAATGGTTCGTGCAATTTCCAACATTTTAGGAATGCCGACCAGAAGAGTGGTGGTGCCACAGGTCTTGAGGACAAGTTTGTGGGGGAAGACGAACATGGACGACTCGGAGAGCACAAAGGCGTCGAGTATGGAGGTGGACACGGACGACAGGACCTTGCACTGGACGATATCCAGCAGCTGTTCCCACTGGGCGGTGGACACGTTTCTGAGCGACTTGCCGGAGTCCTGGAGCGCTTCCTGGTTGGGGGCAAACCAGACCTCGAGCAGCTTTTCGGGTCCTTCAAAGGCCTCGGCGGAATCGAGGTCCACAGCCACCTGGTGGTTGACATGGTGTTCGAGGATCATTTTGGGTGTTGGTGGTGTTTTTGTGTTTTTGAACAAAGCGGGCGGCGTGCGACGCTTGCTGTTGGTTTTGTGTAACGACAACGGTGTTGTCTCTGGGCGTAGTAATATCTGGTGGTACTCCTAGACCTGCTACCGGGGCTTAGCGGGGCGAGAAATTCTGAGCAGTTGCTCTCGGGTCATAAAAGGGTGGGAAACCGGGTGCTAGCAGTCGGCAATCGGGGTGGATTGTCGAGTGCTGTGTGTGAAAGTGAGGACACTGGAAGTTGGTGTCTGGAGGTTGGGAAGTGTCCTCTTTTTAAGCGTGGTTGAAAAAAAAAAAAACGGCACCTTACTTTAATTTACAGTTCTTTGTCGGTTAAACTCTCAGTGGACAGTGGGTGCTAAGATAGCAAGTGAGGAGGGCGAAAAGCGGGAAAAAAGAGACGTCCAAAATTGAACAAACCCAGTGAGGGAGGTAGTGCGGGGTCAGTTTATGCACTCTGGAGACTCTGGAGACTCTACAGTACTACAGTACAATATGCTCATGTCACTTGTTGGCCCAAAAAGGAACAGTTTCCGCAGATAAGCAAGGGCAAATGGTAGTCCAGTCCAGTGCATACCAGTACTCGTACCGGTACCTGGGGTAGGCTACAGAGTGCATTAGCTGCTGTACAGTAGCTACGGTGCACAGCCTGACTCAAAAAATAGGGTGTGTCGAGGAGCAGTAGGTTGTCGTGTGCTCTTTACCAAAGCAGTATGAGGGTTGTAGATCTGAGACAATGACGTATGTGACAATGTGAAAGGACGTATTCGAAAACGACGTATTCTTGCCAGAGTGGGCATGTCCAGGGAGTGAGTGGCAAATCTGGCTGTTGTACACAACTAACGGTAGTTGTAGCTCTGTATAGGCTCTGTATGGTATACAAGTACTTGTACTGATATTCCACCCTCTTCCACATATGCATGTTGACGTGAGATAGATTACAGTACAAGGGAGCAAGCCAGATAATACTCAGTACACACGTATACAAGGAAACCACATTTGTTCTGTCTCTACGTAATATCAAAATAACCCATATCTACACACCCCATACATGACTCATTACCACTTGGGCTAGTAGTATTGGTCGGCTACCTCGACTCAAAAGAGTCACCCTGCGCTCTGCACTCAGAGTTTAACCCTTGAGAAAAAGAGAAAAAGCGCGTCTGAAAATAACCAGTTCGGAAATTAGTCGTGTGCCAGAATATCGTGTAAGCGAGCAAGAAGCGACTTGGCACGTGGTTTAATGAACCACACCGAACAAAAATACACTCCAAAACCCACTCCAAAGGGCAGAATAACGCCATCAGCTTTGCCGTTCAGTTAGACGTACTTAGATCCACATCCAGCACTTGAACTTATGCTTTACCCTCCCAATCCCCTCAACAAGTTACTCAACTAGCGTTTAGCTTTTCACGTCTACTTAACTAATATAGAATGTACGACCGGTTTTGAAACAGAAACAACCATTAATATCCTGTGCTAGGGGGCGAGACTGCGATTAAACGGCGAATTGCTGGACCTCAACCGGGCCAGCTGGAGATACCATGGGCCCGAAACGAGTCGGGACACCTCCAAACGCCCCTAGGCAAAACGCTTTCGGGGAAGTTGAGTTGGAGAACAAGAGAAGAAAAAAAATTGCACCTTTATGCTAACAAGGTAGGGTAACTCTAGGAAAAGCCCTGGTTGGGATGTATTAAGGTTTGTTACCCGGGTGTAGGGGGATATTACAACACAACTGAGGCGCTAAATATAGAATGTAGAGGGTTTCGTGTGGTGGTATTGGAATTTGGGAGTGCTTTTGAGTGTATTTAGGCTTTTTTAGGTCCAAAACTGCTGCGTTTAGGGTGAGTTGTAGAGTCCTATAATACTTGGACTTTAGTTGGGCTGTTACTTGATAACCTTAAGAAATAGGAGGGGTGAATGAGGTGCATCTTGATGGAGCAGTATGGCTAAACGTAGGTAAAAAGTGATATATTCAGAATCTACGGGATATTTGGAGTATGTTGGTACTAATTAAAAGTACATTCGCTTACTCAGTGACTGAACAACCTCCATACCCATGTGATTCTCTCAAACAGCAGTATAACTATACCTCAAGAGGTCCAAATGGGTAAAAAACCGAATTATGCCGTCTTTTACTTCATATTTCTTATCTTTTCATCCATTCAGGCCTTTAGATATGTATGTTTTGGTTCCGTTTTATGATACATAATGATGTGCTCCTCTTGGGTGTAATATGGATGGTACAGAAATTTTAAGCATATCACGTGACTCCCCTCGATCAGAAGATTTCAGTAGTCGCTTTAAAATCCCAGTTTAACCCCATATGGGCTCCAAAATCAGATAGCCATTTCATCAACTAATCCCAACTAAAATCCCATATTTTTTTACACCCGGGTAAATGAACTCTATCTGCCCCGTCCGGGTAACCGTTGAGCCGCTGTTATCCAAGATCTTCAAAACTGCATGTGTGCTGCAGGCTGATTAGTAACCATGAGATATATACTAGCAGGTCCCTGGAGGTAGTCTGAAGGTGGCAAGTTGGAGAAATCGACTAGAAATAAATCCTGACTAATCTGTACTAATTATAGCCCCGTTCACCACCCTTAGTCACCCTTAGTACAGCCATTTACTGCGCTCCCGTCATGCGCAATTAAATCCGGTTTAGCTCTCGGACTACATTTCGCGCAGAATACGAGAACCAGACATTCACACAACAGAACATGAGCGACAAGTACGGAGTGAGTACGACGAGTTGGCGATAGCCAACGAGTGTCTTAATGACAAAACCAGTCTATATAACTACTTCTAACACAGGCCCCAGCAGGACCCCCTCCTATCTATGGAAACCAGCGAGGAAACGATGGATACTACAACCAAGGGTACCAGCAGCAGAACTACCAACAGCAGGGATACAACAACAACCAAGGAGGGTACTATCCACAGCAACAGGGCGGCTACCAGCAGGGCTACAACCCTGGGTATCAGCAGCAACAGGCTGGATATGCAGCTCCTCCGCCACAGCCCATGTATGCCCAGCAGCCGGTCTACGTGCAACAGCAGCAGCCTCAGAGAGGAGGCAATGATGACTGTATGATGGCGTGTTTGGCGGCAATGTGTGTGTGTTGTACGTTGGAGATGTTGTTCTAACTGGACGAGGTGCGTAGCACGGAGCTCAGTTCGTTCAGCTCATCTGTCTTACTGTACAATACTCGTATTCATGTGGGGAACGGTGCATGCAGACCGTTGGATGCAAGACGTCAGTGGAGACAAGAGCAATTAATAGAGCACGTAGGATTATGGATGGTTTTATTGTATAGTGCTATCAGTAGACAGTTGTAGTTGTAGCTCTAGAACACAGCCTAGGCTACAAGTAGTGTGTTTTGTAGTGTTGTAGTGTATGGGTGTAAAATATTATTCACAGTAACACGTCACGTGACTCAATGGTGTAAGTAGATAGTTATTTTTTCATGTCCGCTGTTATATTACCATTTCCTTGAAAAACACCTTGCTAACCACAGCCTCGTGTCTCCACTCTGACTACACGGAGGTTCGAACCTGCACCTTATTCGTGGCCACTGGATATTCATCCTGCTATGGAGTATTGGGCTCTAAATGGATACAGGAAGCTGTAAAACAGCTCTCCTCGTCGCCAGCTCCACAATGCACTCTTCAGAATTCCAGTAGGACGATTTTTGGTCGAGAATGATGGACCAAAAACACCACCCCCCCCCAGGCGTGCGGCTCGGAAATTCAGACTTCCGGATCAAAAAAATACCGTGCCGATTTTACTACGATACCAGAAGCCCTATTGCTGCATTTCCCCGCTCCAACTCCATGATGCCAAGATCTTTTATACCCGGTACTTTTCTGTCATACCAACAGTGCATTGGCATAACTATAGACATGAGCTATGAAGACAGGTCATTAGTATAATTTCGGAGTTGTTAATATGAGGCTTGTTATTGGGCAGTGTTATAAGTCACGTGACCTGAAAACATATCCACCGATTTCTTTTTGGTTCATATAACACCGGACTCTTACAACACCAACCTCGGAGTTAAGACGAGTCTCCGCACTTCCGTCATTGTCAAACTTTATAGGCGGAACAACCTCAGTGAGAGTACAACTATATATCCTGTACCGGGGGATATTCTGTACCGATTTTTGAGTGGAAATATTCCCTGCAACAAGGGATTCCTTTTACTGTTGTCCTCTTTGTGTCTACTCAGAAACTACGGCCTGTAGAGCACCGTTGAGTGCACATACTTTTCTTCATCCGAACTCTACTTTTATACGTTGAAGTGCAACAACGCCGATCAACGTTGAACTTGGGGGGAGGTACAGGTTTTGCAACGAGGGTTACGAGTTTGGAGTTGGAGAAAAAATAATGAGAAAAAATAATGAGGAAAAATAACTTGACCTCAGATCCCACAGCTCAATGTGACACCGCTCTCCGTAGCTCGGCCTCGGTCCAATGCCGCTACTGCATGAACGGAGCTGAACTTAGATGCACGGCACAAAAAACGGCAAAAGTGATGAAACGAGAGCATACGCAAAGGAGTAGAAAGCGCGTTCGTTGAGTGCATCAGCCGAGGTGGTATCGTAGAAGAAAAACAACTGTAGTTACGAGTGAATAGGTATCCATAGTGGTAATAGTGGAATGCGGGGTTGCAGGTTAATTAGTGATTAGATGAGACATCAGAGACATACCCCTGGTAGAGACTCCATACTGTAACTCAACAAAACAGCCACTCTAGAACCTCAGACCGCACAAAGAAAACCGTTTATCCAACCACACAGTTCATGTACGATACAAGTATGCAGTATGCCTCCGTGAACTCTGAAATCTGGCTAAGGAAGGGTCCCCGCACATTGACCCCACGCTGTGCACACTAAACTTTGAAAGAGCTTATTTGGGTATATAAGCTGGAAGCCCCCCTCCTCTTACAACCCATCAAACATGACCCAAATCATCCATAAAGCGCCCCTGGGGGACATCCCCGAGTCGCAGCTCTTCTACGGCTCGATCCCGGACTTTATGCGGTCGTCCAAATTCGCAGACAACGACACAAAGATCTCGGTGGTCGACTATGATACAGACAAGAAGATGACGCTTGCTCGAGTCTTCAAGGTCTCTGGAATGCTGCGAGCTCAGTTCTTCCACACTTACGACGTGGGCAAAAAGAAGGACGGAGAAGCGCATCCCAAGGTGGTTTTCTACGTGGGAAACACCGCCGACAACCTGGCTTGTCACATCGCTCTGCATGATCTGGGAGCCATCATCTCGCCTGCGTCCACTGCCTACGACGCTAACGACCTGCTGCATCAGATCAATGTGGTGGACGCTTCTCTGATTGTGACCCAGAAGGACCGAGCCGAGGTGGCTCACGAGGCTGTCAAGAAATCAGGCAAGGATATCAAGGTCGTGGTGTTTGAGGACCTGCTTGAACAGAACCGACGAGTCAGACCCAACTTGATCCGAGTGGCGCCTATCATCCACCTGTCCAAGGAGGAGTCTTACACCACTCTGGCCTACCTGGGCATGTCTTCCGGAACGTCTGGAGGAGTTCCCAAGGCTGTGGAATTGACCCATTTCGCCATGATCTCCAACGTTCTGCAGACCGCCAAGAACGCCCCTTCGCTGGTGGATGACGATACGGTGTGTTCCGCTGTGATTCCCACTTCGCATATCTACGGCTTGGCCCTGTTCATGCTGCATATGCCTTTCCTGGGAGCTACAGTAGTGTACCACAAAAAGTTCGATCTGGTGGAGATGCTGGAGGGCCAGAAGAAGCACAAGGTCAACTACTGGGTGCTGGTGCCTCCCATTATTGTCGCTCTGGCTAAGCATCCCATTGTTGACCGGTACTTGGACTCTATCAGAGACAACCTCAAGACCATCACTTCTGGAGCTGCTCCTCTTGGTGGCAATGTTGTGGATGCTGTGCAGACCCGTTTCACAGGCAACACTCGAGGCACGCTCCCCAACAACCGACGAATTGTCATTTACCAGGGCTACGGTCTCACTGAAACTGCTCCCATCGCTTGCCTCTGTGACCCCCTCTGGGACAATTTGAACGTTGTCACAGTCGGTACTCTTGTCCCCAACACCGAGGCTCGAATCGTGGACGAAAACGGAGTTGATCAGCCTGCTTTTGAGGTGTCTGACGCACGAGCTCTTTCTGACGCTGTTAGAAGAGGCGACAAAATCCCCTCCGGAGAACTGTACCTCCGAGGAGCCCAGATCATGTCTGGATACCACAAGAACCCCCAATCGACCGAAGAGTCGTTCGAAATGGTCGATTACAAGGCTGAGGGACTGAGACACTACCAGGACAGATGGCTCAAGACTGGAGATGTGGCCGTGATCGACAACTACGGACGTATCCAGATTGTGGACCGAACCAAGGAGCTCATCAAGAGTATGTCCAAACAGGTGGCTCCTGCTGAGCTGGAGGCTCTGTTGCTGTCTCATCCTGATGTGGTGGATGTGGCTGTCATTGGAGTGTGGCAGGAAGAGAAGGCTACTGAGAGTGCTCGAGCCTTTTTGGTGGTCAGAGACGCCAAGACTGACGTGGTGGCTATCAAGAAGTGGATGGATGAGCAGGTGCCTTCTTACAAGAGACTGTATGGAGGAGTGGTGGTGATTGACGCTATTCCCAAGAACCCCTCTGGAAAGATTCTGAGACGGCTGCTGAGACAGCGAAAGGACGATGTGGTGCTGGGACTGGATGTCGCAAAGTTGTAGATGTGTAAAATAATATGGTTTTTTGAAACTACTGGCTAAGTTTGATGTGTAATTGAGCTCTTGAAAGGGCTTTTTGGTGGCTTATATTAGTGTCAAAAGATAGCTCTGAGAAAGGGCTACATTTGTATCTAGTTTTTGTTTCATTTGCACTATCGTAGAAAAGGTTGGAGGTGTTTTCTTTACTGATACAACTGGAAACCTTCATGGTCAGAAGTTTTAGACCTGAGGACCTCATGGGGCTGGAGTTGGGCTTTTGGGGGTTTTCATAGCATACCACGATACTCCTGGTTTGGGGCATCCGAACTGTCATCTTGGATTCTCTCTACCTAGCATATTACTTGAGTTATATTACTTTCCCCAGCCATATGATAATACTTGGTCAAACCTTATATTACTCATGACTTACCAAGTATCGTTCGCTCTTTCAACTAAGAGTACTTGACCCTATATAATAACCACTCTGCCACTTGTATGTCTCAGAACTGAGACAATGAGCTCCACCATGCTCATCTGCTTCTCCAAGACACACCTATAAATAGATCTGTAAGTATATATCGGGGACACGGTTACACTTACCCAGCTTACTGTATCGTTATGGACGAGTTTATCATTCCCGACGACCAAGTCACCTTGGAAAACCTCAAAAAACGAATAGAGAAGTTGGAAGAGTTCTATGCACGACTACTGGTGCAAACAAAGACACATGACTCTGACGGTCCTGCCATGTTTATTTTTGGCATGTTGTTCGCTTTGGTACTCATTTTAGGGCCTATATTTTATTTCTCATACGGAGTGAAAGTCTATCCCAATTTCTGATGTCTTATTGGATAAAGTGAATGGATGGGTATCTCCTAAAATCAATTGTTTTATATTTTAATTTTATTTGAATTTATTTAGTTAAATCGACAATAAATGCAGGAAAATGCATGTCAAAATTCTTTGTTTGTTACATAACTAGACAATGGTGTGGTATTAAACATAATTAAATATATCAAAAGATAGACAAAAATCAGCTCTACCCTCTGACATATTCATATTGGGAAAATACCTCCCCAGACAGACACTCAATCTCCAATACTTGGTTGGCGGCTTACTAGCTTCAAACCTTAACTCCTTTAAGGCCGCATAAACCTCGAATTAATTCACTTCGAAAAGGGGACCCATCGTCAATTTCAAAAAAGTGTCCCGATTAGGCAATTTTTGGGACACCTCTCTGGTGAATTAAATGCATTAATTGGACCAAATAAGTCGAATTAAATCGAATTAAATTTAATCAAAGGAAATTAAGTGAAATTAGGGCAAAGGTGGCAGGATTAGATCAATAAAAACCAGCACTGGATGGTATTTAATGTATTCTCGGCTGTTTAGTAATGTTTTTCAGAGGCAGGTCTATAAGAATACTCAAAAAAAATGTGCAAAATTCGCATTTGCAAGATTTTCAAAAGAGAAAAAACACCTCAACTTATGGAAACCCCATTCTGAGTATTCTTGAACTCCTCAATTCTCATACCTCTTACAAGAGTGCCCTAAACCCCATATGCCCCCCAACAAACTGTGTTGGGGGTTTCTAACTCACGTTTAGTATCATGAGGGGTATTTCTGGCACATTTGTTATAATGACTCATTCTCTATCTTCTCATTCACCTCTCGTTGCTCAGTCTCTTTTGTAACCACAGTGTTCATCTAATCAGAACTACTTTGTACGTAAATACAACACTAGGTAAAACTCCTAAGCTACTTGTACTTGTACCATAAGCAAGATCAATCTCATAAACAGTCTCACACAGTGTACACCTACTGTTTGCACCTACTCGTACCGTACCGGTACTCATAGTAGTCACCTCCGTGACATGTAAAATATGTACATGTAACGAATACGATGCACGGCGAAGCGGGGTTAGACTAGTACGAGTAGCGGGATCGGAAGCCTGTACTTGTCGGATAACCTCGGTAGAGTAAAATTAAAATATAAGCTGGGATATAGACACGGCTTGTCTTAGATGGGTAAAGGGGTGCTTAGAATAGGTACGATGTAGGCGCATAGGTAACGGCTGTCTGTGAGATTTATGTATATACATCGACTATTTGTCTGTGTTATACCCTTGTGTCTGTGTTCGTATTCGCGACTGTCCAAAAACCACCTCTACCACTGAGGGGATAACAGAGTTTTTCTATCGATCTAGTGAAAGAAGAATCTTTGTTTGAAACGTGGGGGGCCGAAAACTTACGCGAGCGGGACGTGGATTGGGAAGTGCAACGGAAAAAAAAGGGTGAAAAAAAGGGTTGAAAAAAAAGGGTAAAAAAAAAACATACAAAAAAAGGACCCACTCAGGACAAAGTCGTACTAACCACACTAAGCAGCCTAAGCAGCCATAGCGCTAGACGTTTCATGGAACACGCTACCGTTGATCTGTTTGTGTACTGTATATCAGTCACCTGATAAATATAATATTGTCATAATCGTGTGACTGGCATGACACTCTCTGACATGGAAGAGTGTCAAAGCAGAAGGAAGGAAGCAATAATGCATTTTTGCGCACTCACCTTATCGCTGTCTGCAGTTTTGTTTGCCTTCTTTATTTGTCCGCCATTTGCTACACCTTCCATATCTTCCAATCACTGTCGTCTCTTCTGGTAGGGCTAATAAACTCAGACTACGGTGACGTAGTGTGGGGTAAAACCTTGACGTCTTTTGCTCTTCTGAGTAACTTCGGCCGAAACGAAAACTTTATATGGATGGCAATCGTCTTCACTAAGCGCATCATAAAGACCCACCTCTCCTTCCTCCACTGCCCACCCAGTAAAAAAAAGGTCAGCAATGTGGGCGAGAGCAAGTGATGAGCGGGTGTAAATAAAACGACTTAAAAAAAGCGCAACACAACTGCTCTGGTCACCCCATTATGCACTGCTACGTAATTTGTAATGCAGCTGTTTTATTTTTCCGCCTTGTTTCATGCGGGGTAGAGGTGCATATGCGACCGCACCACTTTCGGATAAACCCGCGTGCAGCAGAGTCGTGTAAAGCCGTTTAATCAACTCGCGTATTGTTTTGACGCTTTTTGAAGCTCATTATCAACGCAGGGATGATCTTCATTCACAGAGCACGTTTTTATCCACCCAGCAGGGACTACACAGATCTCCGTGTTTAAAAAGACTATTTTGGGACGTGAGAAGGACGTTGCTTGCCAGCCTTGTCTGAACCCTAACGCCGCAAGGTTGGTAAAAGGAGAAATTAAATCTTAGCTGATGCGGAACTGGCCAAGCAACTTGTGAGGGGGTCTTGGTCATCGCCAAGTTCATCGCCAAGGTCTGGGCGATACACGCGTGACGCGTGAAAACGAACAACGCTGAAAAACACGCGTTCAATAATAGGTGTACCAGTAGAGCACACTCCACATCTGTCCGTAAGCGTAATAGCCACATTCCAAACCTCTCGAAAGTTTCGTTTGAGCTTTGAGCTTGGGTCCGCCGTTACTTTTCGTTTCCCTTCTGAGAGCCCGTTGACAAAGACCGTGGTGTGGTGCCTGTGCATTGCCAAGGTACTTAAGGTGGGCGGAGGGGTATGTAGAGGTGGGCGGGTACCTGGAGAACGGTAGCAAGTGCACAGAAATATCATAGCTGGTACACAGACACGTTGGTACATAGATACACGCTCATTACAAACTTAAGGGCTCACCAGCACCATACTCCTTGATTCAGGTGACAGGCAGCCTAACCCGTTGTGTACTTGGTCCGTTGTCCTTGCATTGTCCAGACTGTACCCCAGAAACCTTTTTGAAACGTAATTTTGTATCAGCTCAACAATAGTGACATATATAGCCCTCCTTGTCACTCACTCCGTAGACCCATCACTCACTCACATCTCCAGCCATGTTCTGGATCTCCATGAAAAACGAGCCCAAGCAGGTGCTCAACAAGACCCTCTGGTTCGCCATCTTTGTCTTTGGCCTTCTGGGAACCTCAAGAGGTCTCGATGAAGGCAACATTTCGGGCACTGTTGCCCAACCAGCTTTTATTTCAGAATTCAAGCTCCATGACCCTTCTCTGTCTAAAGACGCCAAGGCCAATCTTCTGTCTAACATCACGTCCATGGTCCAAATCGGCTCTGTGGCCGGTGCTCTGGTAGCCATGCTTGTTGTGGACCGTATTGGCCGTCTGTGGGCTCTGAGAGAGATGCTGGTCATCTGGATTGTCGGAGTTATCGTTCAAATCACTGCCAAGGATGTCGGTCAGCTGTATGCTGGTCGGTTTGTTGCTGGTATCGGTATTGGTCAGTCTGTTGTTATTGGCCCTACCTATCTCGCTGAAATCGCTCCTCCACATGTCAGAGGACTGGCCACCTGTGCTTTCTCAGGCTCAGTCTACCTGGGAGTCATGTTGTCGTACTTTGCCAACTACGGAACAACTCTGCATATCTCAAACACCTCCAGAAACCAGTGGGTCATTCCTACCATTCTCCAAATCATCTTCTCGGGTATCATGCTCATCGGCTCTGTCTTTGTCTACGAATCTCCCAGATGGCTCATGAAGATTGGTAAGGAAGAAGAGGCCGTAGAGACTCTCTGCAAGATCAGAGGGCTACCTGCTGACGACCTGTACGTCCAGGGAGAAATTCTCAACGTCAGAGAGCAGATTGAGCGAGAAAAGCAGGCCATGACAGGCGCTTCATACTGGTCTCTGTTCAAGGAACTGCTGGCTACTCCTGCTAACCGGTACCGTCTTTTCCTCGGTCTCATGATCCAGATTCTTGGTCAGTGGTCCGGTGCTAACGCTATCACCATCTATGCTCCTTCTTTCTTCCAGATGATTGGAGTCAATGGCCAGCAGCAGAAGATGTTTGCCACAGCTATTCTTGGAGTTGTCAAGTTCGCCGCTTCCATCATTTGTGCCGTGTTCCTCATTGATACCATCGGAAGACGACGATCTCTGTACTCTGGTATCACTCTGCAGTTTGTCTCCATTCTGTACGTTGCCATCTACCTTGCTGTGGTCCCCAATGACCCTAGCCATGTGAAATCCGCTTCTGAAAGACACGCTGGAGTCGCTGCCATTGCTGCCATCTACCTGTCTGGAGTGGGATGGGCTCTGGGCTGGAACTCGGTCCAGTACCTCATCAATGCAGAGATCTACACTGTGCGACACCGATCTCTGGCCTCTGGTCTCATCATGACTGTCCATTTTGCCAACCAGTATGGTAACTCCAAGGCCCTTCCTGCCATGAGACTGGGTATGACCGATACTGGCGCCATGTTTTTCTTCTCCGGAGTCATTCTCATTGGTCTGGCTTGGTCCTGGTTCTTCCTTCCCGAAGTCTCGGGACGATCTCTCGAGTCCATCGACGAGATGTTCTCTCTTCCTTGGTACCTCATTGGCCGACGAGGCCACCAGATGGTTCCCGAGACTTCGGCTGCCGTCCAGATTGCGTCCGACGACGACGAGAAGAAGGGCGGAGTGGTGCACGTCGAGAACTGCTAGTGTTTATATATTTATCAATTGTTTTAATGAAAAAAAAAAAGTTGGAGTAGGTTAGGGTGGGCGGTGTGAGGAAAAGTGTAATATAGATGCTAGAGAGGTGCTAGAGATGTGAGGTTTTGACTGTGGGTTCTTTGTGGTGGCTTGTTTGTTGTGTCAAAAATCTGGAGCTCTAGTGGCGTTTTTCAGGAACCTGTGTGGTTGTCAGTTCCCTATCAATCTGCATAAAAGGTGGAGATAAAGGTGAGTTTAAATCTGGGAGTTGTAGGGGAAGTTGTGCAATTTTGAAGGGATTTTGCTGGGGTTTTTACAGTACGTTATTTGGGCTGGTTTGTTCGTTTCCTCAAATTTCTGGAGCTCTAGGATCACTTTTCACCGAGCTGGATTGTATCTCTCTAAAAGGTGGAGATAGTCTAATGTGAGGCTAAAGATCGGGTGCAGACAGAATCTGGAGTTTTGCCTCGATCGGGCTGGGATTTTCACAGATTGTTTTTTGTAGCTGTTACTACTTTGTGGTGAATTTCTGAGTCATTCCATCACCATCTGAGCCATCTGAGAGGTACCATTCCCAAGGTGGAGATGCAGGCTGGTGGAAATACCTGGAATCAGGGTGGGTGTTTTGAGCCGTTTTCTTTGTCATATATGAACACTTTCAGAGCTGTTTGCACTTGCACGGCACCTCTCACAGGGTGGAGATAAAGTAGGGCCTAAAGTTGTGCCTGGGAAAGCGGGTAGAAGTTGTAGTTTTGGACGTAGAGAGCTGGGATTTCGACAGTGTGTTTGTTGAGGTGGTTCTTGGTTTGTTTTGGCAAAAAAAATGTGCAATTTGGAGCACTTTGAGAGCCCTGATGGAACAGTCCAAAACACGGATAATATCTCCCTTGCATGAAAGGTGGATAAGGTAAAGCTAATATGAGGCTAAACCACGGAAAGATATTGAGTCTTACCAATGTGATAAACAACTTGAATATATTGCATTCCAATATTTGTGTTGCACTCACTGCTGGACTTGTTGAGCTTTCTGGAGCTGTTGAGTACTCTCAGTCATGTTCTGAAGATGCTAGGTTAATGAGGTTATGACTTGAATGACGTAATGTTGTTGTGATGGTTTAGATAACAGGGTGGGCTTTTGCATACCGGTTTGGACTTGAGACACTGAAGGAGTAGGACAAGCAGTGTCTGTAATTCCTGCGTCTCTGTGTCTGTACACACAGTGTATGAGCCCTTTGACTGTGTCTGTGTTAGCAGTGGTAGCTATCTGTTACCGGTACTCGTACCTGAGTGGTGTGTTTTCTGTATGACAGTATGAACAAGAAGTAAAAAGGAACGTGGGAAAAGTGGGCTTCATATACCCTACTAAGTTCAACAACAAACAACACAGCTCTTGTAACTGAGAGTGACTGGTCAGATTGTGCCCCATACGACTTGCTCTCATCTCTCTAAAGCTCAGCCCCATTATAAAGCCGGTTTGTTCAAGGCGGGTCATTTTAAAGCATGCAATTATAATGCCGGCCATTATAAAGCCGGTTGTTTTATATCCGGTCATTTTAAAGCCGGGTCAGCATAAACACCAATAAGCACATCCTGGGCCCCACAATAATAATTGCTGATATCTAATTATACCATTCGACTCGTACGCTTCAGGAGTATCTTTCTACACTACCCTCTTCTCTACTACTTAAAAATTGCGCAAAACCACCATACAAAATCAGCCGAGGTTGTCGTGCGGCTCGGAAATTCAACTCGTCCCGGAAGTTTGTCAAAACTCCTGGCATTGACAGTAGAGGATACTCGATAATATTGTTGTCTGTTACAGGAGTGTAAATATCACATGACTTCATCTATAATTATGGTCACGTGACTTCTTCATTTTCAAAAGTACATATTTCATGACGTCATACTGCTGCCTTACCACCCTTAGACCCCTTAGCAAGACGCTCACTTATCATTCCAAAAGCAGTAACCTGAGCATTGATTTTTCTTGCATCATGTCGTATCACGTGATTTACGTCACCTACGCGTGTCGTACGTGTAAGAGACACTTGCTGCTTGCCATGTCTCTCACCACTATCGCGGTCCGCATACCAATATCGATGCAGGGGTTTAACGTGATTTGAGAATTAATTCAAGATGAAGGTTAGACCAAAGTAAGGGAGGGGTACATGTTTTGGTATGTGATTACCGATTGTATGGCCTTTGTAATTACCCACGACATGAGGTCTGTGGTGGCCATCACACCCCCACTGTCGTGC
Source organism: Yarrowia bubula (assembly GCA_900519075.1). Lineage (NCBI taxonomy): Eukaryota > Fungi > Ascomycota > Dipodascomycetes > Dipodascales > Yarrowia > Yarrowia bubula. The sequence continues at coordinate 558,791 of ULGX01000006.1, forward strand.
CCAACACACCCGCACTGTAACTGCTTACTAACTTGATCTATCGCCTGCACTTACCCTATCTGTCTTATAGTGTATATTCGATTACTAACGCTCATTACAACCCGATCTACAATCATGAAAACAGGACGTGTTGGTATGCATTAATTGATGCAGCCGAATTGTGCAGTAATGCATGCACTAGAGACGTAAAACGCACACAGACACAAAGGCAAGACACCCAGCCACGTGTTGAACAAGACACTCAGCCCTCCTTGTAACAAGTGTATCCTTGCCTTTCCGTGTTCATCCATCTCACGTGTAACTCCCGCTAAGGTTTGTGGTTTAAGCTTTGTGAGTTTAAAAATAGCTGGGGCTAATTAGCGGCTTTTAGAGGTTAGATGCCGCATGCATGCAAACAACACGTTCCAAGGTAGAGTCGATATATCTGGTGTTTGAGATAAAATGTAGGAGTTTTGATCATGTGGTGTGTATATTAAGGTCACGTGATTGCAGTATACCGATTTTCCCTCCGTTCTGACACGTTTGACAAATTTTCACACATTGCTCCACGTCAAAGCCCACATTCCATACAAGGTCTAATTAGCATGTGTAACTGAAGACCAATATGAAAATTTGCCAAATGCGCCGAAAGTGAAAATACCTGTACAAACGCCCTTCGACCGCAATCTGGCTGCAAAACCATCCCCAAATCGCCTCGCAAAACGCCAATAACACGCTCTGTACACGTCGCAATTTTGCTGCATGCACTGCCTATAGTTTGCGAGCTGGTTCTCCTTGTGAACCAATCTGAGCAGCTACAAAGAATCCGAAACAATGGTTAGAACAAGAAACACGTGCTGATTCTGAATCTGCAATTTTCACGGTTCTACGACGTCTGTAGCGCCCACTAGTGACACTTTAGTTTGGGCACATTTTTCAAATATAATTATACTTTGAACACCTGTGCTGCAGCTGGAATGAAGGCCCTTGTTGAGGTAAATCAAGCCAGACGAAATGGCGAATATTCACGTAGAAAAAAGCGCAATTGACGTGTACCTCAGTTTATTCGACCCGCCTCACCCCTCCAAACACGTCCATCATGTCTTTTACACCTATCAACACGCGCTACTCCTTGCACACGGACTGCACCAGGGTTAGGAACGTCAGGTACACTTCGCACCCAATTTACCAAAAGCGTTTGCAAAGTGTTTTTTAGCCCTCCATTGCTCTCCTGCCTTCATCTTCACCACAACAACACACCACCATACCACCATGGACTTGTCGAAAATCACCGACGGCTTTGTCAAGACGGAGCGGGACACAAAGTGCGTGTCTGGCCCCACGCCTGAAAAGTCGCCCGTGACTCCTTCCAAGGAGTGTGAGAAGCGCAAGAGGGAGGACGAGGAGGAGGTGGCAGACACGACAGTGCCTGTGTCACCTCCGAACACAGTGCAAGCCACGACTACAACCGCGTCACCCTCCTCGGCCAACTCGGCCACCTCGTCGACCCCCCTCTCGCACTTTGCACACCTGATGCAAAAGTCCGACACCATGTACCGGCAGAACCTCAACGCGGACCAGTACCTGTACTCGGACGAGGAGAAGGAAAACGCCCCCGCCCAGGCGCAATATGCATTCATTTCACATTCCATCACATCGTACCCGTCCAACGAGCCTGCCATCGACAACGCGCGGCTGGCTCGACGGAAACGACGACGAACTTCGCCGACCGAGCTGGCTCTACTGGAGCAGGAGTTTGCGCGCAACCAAAAGCCGCCCAAGCATATTCGGGTGGACATTGCGCGACGGGTAGACATGACCGAGAAGGCCGTGCAGGTGTGGTTCCAGAACAAACGGCAGAGTGTGCGCAAGAGCATCAACAAGAGCATGACTGATGATACGAGTTTTGCCGAGTCGTCGTTTGCCGAAACCACCTTTGACGAAGACAGTACTCTGGCCAACAGTACTCTCAACAACACGATGGCCAATCGGTCGGTTTCTGAACTGAAGTCTGTGTCATCTTCCACTTCATCCACCTCTGAAAAGCTCTCCCTCACAGTACCTTCCCTCCCTCCCCCCAGCACCATTGCATCTGTCGCCACATCCGTTGCGGCCAAAAAATCCTTCTCGGTGTTTGAAGACCCCGAACCCAAGAAGAAGCCCACTGCCCCCCGTCTGTCCATGCGAGGCGGCAAGGCCACAGTCATTTACGCCGGAAAGCCCAAGGTGGCTGCCCGGCGTCTGGGTGCTCCTCCCACACCCTGTTCCCCTGCCACTGGCGGCACTGGAACCACTCTGGGAGGCTCGCCACTGGCCACATCGTCTCCCATGACGCAGCGGTCGGCGTCGCAGCTGAATGCGGCCTCCTCACCACTAGCCAAGAGAGGCAGTGCCGAGGAGTCGCTGGCTGCTACTCTGAAGAAGCGGCTGCCGGCCATGCACTATGATCTGCCTGTGACCAACAAGACTTCGTCGGTAAGGGAGAACGTGGTCGACGCGTCCCGAGAGGCCGAGTGTATTTCCAACTTGTTGAGTTTGCGAAATGGCGGACGGTGGTGATGGCCAGGGGGTGATGATGATGATGAACGTAACTTTTATTGATCTAACGAAGAGCAGCAGAGTACGGTGCGAAGCGCCGGGCTCTGAGTATAGTGCGATAGCACTATACGTGTAGGAAAGGGTAGGGTATGGGGTAGAGTGAAGGTGTTTGTGTATTTGTTCAGAGTAGATTGGAGGATGTGTATTACGTGTGTATTGGTTTGTATGGAGATGTTTCTAGGTGGTGTGAATGTGTATGGTGTTTTGGGTGTCGTGGACCCACTTATTAAAGTACAGTTTCGCGTGATTCAAATTTCAACTTAGCGTGTTGGAGATGAGGTTAGGCTCAGACGTATGAGACAGTGGGAAACATGGTTAGTGTGAAACTAGCACTGAATTTAACAGGAGCCGAGGTTGGTATATATGGAGGTGGTAGATAGCTTTGTAATAACATGTTGGGTGAATGTAGCTATGGACTGAGATTTGATGTATTGCAATGTCTATATACACAGTAGGAAGGTATTTTCTTGAACTGAGAGTTATTAAGTCGGTCTAGTTTCATCTCAATTGTTCCAGATCTTCTTAGTGTGGTATCTGTTAGATGGTATGGTGGTCGAGACATCAGTCAGACCATACCGAGGCCTGAGGAGATAACAAAGTGCTAATTTGAGATACACTAAGATCAGCTGAGTAATATGAGATGATAAAATCAACTCCGTGCCACGCAAAAAAGTGAATTGGAGATGTTCAAAGACTTATATCTAGTAGACCATTTAGGCTCTACTCACCCAATACAAGCATCACCTACTAGAGCCTTCAAACCTCCAAAACACAGCCCTTACCGGTAATATCTCAGTAAGATCTCTCCAGCTAACTCAAGATTCCGTCGATACAGGTGAGACAGACGCAGTGTGGTATGAAGCAGTCTCACTCACCAGGGCAAGACAGCAGCTGATGTCTCACCCGATTAGTTTATCCGAGATCCACACGGGACGATGAGTTGGGACGAGAGTCTCTACCCCTGTTATGGCCAACTATATATCAAGATGTTGCTATTGGTCTAGCAGCAATTAATTACAGTAGTAAGATATCGTATTGGTAACATTGTATAGACAAGGCCATGTAACAACCACACTGGTAGGACCCTTGGCATACGTGGGGGTCATGTACAAGTACGATACACTGGTGTTCGTACCATCAAGAGGGGAACATGTTCAAGACCAGACCCACTCAACGATGCCAAGCCCTGATTACAAGCATGGCATCTACTGTTTTAATTGAGCTACAGCCGATATCAGAGTTTCAGGGCCGAGTCTAGGCTGCCAGGAGTCCAGTTTTTGTTTGTCTGAATGCTGTAATTGAGTGCTTAATGTGGGTCCTGGTACAAAGAAAGCCTCCATTTATCCGGGTCGACAGCCGAAATGAACCAACAAAGAGTACGAGTACTCGTACATAGATCCACTTGGAAGAGGGGTAGTGCGATACAAGTAAAGACACAATACGAGTCCAATATACACGGTAGCACGTCTGTCACACGTCTGTCTACAGATAACACTACAAGTAGCTACTACCCGTTCTTTACATTGGTGCGGGGTGAGACAGGCATTAGCGCAAGGATAGCAAATAGTATTTTACAATTTGGACTCAATTTTTGCCGCCGTAAGGCTGGTCGTAAAGGTAAAGGTAAAAAGCCGTGTCTGCTTGTATATTGTTTGTAGGCGGCTAAACGACCCCCACTTCTCATACAGACGAAACATGCACTTCATCAAGGCGGTTTATTTACACCGTAAAGGCGGTTTTCACCTTGGCATGCAGCCGACGTGTCTTGTCGCTGCTTGTGTTGCTTGGTGCTACCCCACATTATAGACACGTCTGAGAGGCGAGAAAAAAGTTTAACTGAACCTTGATTTGTGGGGGTCAGCATATAGGATACGATATAAAGATGAATTGAGGAGCTGCGAATAAGTATCAAGTTCACAGAGACCGGATTTGCACGAACGCAGGGTGTCCAAGAGCTAATACGACTTCAAAAACGACATCTTCAAACAACTATCTCGAACCAAACCGCCTGTTAATTTGTTACGATGGAAAAAAACGAAATCACTCACATCGAACACTCATCGATCGATGACTTCTCCACCAAACCTCAGGCTATTACAGCCGAGGAAATGTTTCCAAACATTGACAAGAAGAAGCTGCTCAAGAAGATGGATATGGCTATCATTCCTATCCTCTCTCTGCTGTACCTACTCTCCTTCCTGGACAGAGGTAACGTTGGAAACGCCAATATTGAAGGTCTTTCTGCTGATCTAGGCCTCACTGGTCCTCAATACAACATGTGCTTGACCGTCTTCTTCTTCACCTACTCTGCCTTTGAAGTGCCCTCAAACATGATTCTGAAGAAACTGCGACCTTCTATTTGGCTTCCTCTCATTATGGTAGCCTGGGGAATCGTTATGACACTCATGGGACTCGTCAAAAACTACCATGGGCTTCTCATCTGTCGAATCTTCCTGGGAGTCACTGAAGCTGGTCTTTATCCTGGAGTGGGTTATTATCTGACATTGTGGTACTGCAGAGAAGAAATCCAGTTCCGACAAGCCATGTTTTTCTCAGCTGCTTCTATTGCAGGAGCCTTCTCCGGTCTGCTGGCTTTTGGAATCGGAAAAATGAAGGGAGTGGCTGGCTTGCATGGCTGGCAGTGGATTTTCATTCTGGAAGGTATTGCTACAGTTCTGGTGGCAGTAGTGGCGTTTTTCTACGTGCACGATTTCCCTGAAACTGCTAGATTTCTCACTGAAGAAGAGCGAGAGTTTGTCATGTGGAGACTCAAGTACGATGGTAATGATAACTCTGGAGGAGGAGAGCTGGTTGAGCAGAATGACTCTCGAGACTGGAAGTACGTGTGGGCTGCTTTCACTGATATTCAAGTCTATGTCCATCTTCTGCTCTACTTTGGAGTAGTTGTTCCTCTCTATGGTATCTCTCTGTTTCTTCCTACTATCGTCAACAACCTGGGTTACAAATCTTCTACTGCCCAGCTCATGACTATCCCTATCTATATCATTGCAGCTATCGCTTCAGTGGCTCAAGCTTGGTTTTCAGACAGATACGGTAAACGGTCGCCTTTCATTCTGATTAACTTGCTAAGTATGCTGTTTGGATACCTGCTGGCGTTCAATTTGTCTCACAAGAAACCAATTGCCGTATATGTGGGCTGCTACTTCATTGCTCTAGGTCTCTACCCTGCTCTACCTGCTATCGTCTCTTGGATGTCTAATAACGTGGCAGGTACTTATAAACGAGCAGTGGCTATGGCTATTCAGATTGGTATTGGAAACTTGTCTGGAGCTATCGCTTCCAATATCTACAGAGCCCAAGATAAACCAGAGTTCAGACTGGGTCATGCTATGGAAATCATGTTTGTCTGTATCGGTATTGTGGCTTTGATTGTTTTGAATTTCGGTTACCATGTGGTTAACAAGCGAAAGACGGCCAAGATTGCTTCAGGTGAATGTGAACATCTCACTGCTAAGGAGTTGTCTGAGATGGGCGATAGATCTCCGTACTTCAAGTACAGACATTAGTATTTATAATATATTGAACACTTAGAAACAAACTTAATGAGCATGAGGACTTCACAGATAGACTAATGAGAGCCCAAGGAGTATATATCCCAGTATGTTTTATATCTCTCTATGATCGAAACTGAGCGAGATAGTACGAAAGGGCTTATCAAAACACTTGCAAAATCACTAATATAAGAGCTACAAACAAACAGACAACACTACAAGACTCATAAAACCCTACAGAATATTTCAGCATGTTAATTTACTCTACTGACACTTCTCATGATATCTTCACAACCGAGCATCTTACGTAAGACATAACGATACCAGGAGAGTCAGACATACATTTTTTCAGGATAATATTAATACCAAAAGAACCGCCTCATAAAGGGCTACATTATGGTACCAAAAAAAAAAGTTTTGGTAGCAACCAAATAAAAAAAGAATTGCAGCACCTAGGATTCTCGTATGGTCTCCCACTACAATACTAACTAGGCTCTCTGGTGCTTGACTATGGCTGATCGGACGGGAAGCCGTATTTTCACCAGGATATGGCCGCAACTGACAGAAAAAGTGATTAGTCCTATACACTAGGCCAAATAAGTCACGTGCGCAAATTTTTCAAACGCATTTTTGGAGGTGTTAGAGAAGTGTGAGAAATGGGAAAATTTGTGAGGGGGTAGTGAAAGAGGAGATTTAGATGATGGAAGTGGTTTTATTTTGATTATGTGTTTTTATCGAGTTCTAGAGGGGATATTAGTTTTTGATCTTGTAGCGTAGCTAGAGGCGTATTAAGACATGTGAGAGAAAATTAAAAACTGGTTATGGTATTTGAAGAGCTCAGAAAAGGTGAGGAAATGATTTTATCTCTCTTATTTGCAGTATCTCATGCCAATGGGTTTCTTTCACAATACTAATAACTATCACAGTTGAACTTAAACTAATAAAGTCTACAGAGAGGTATGCCTCAAGCAGACGGATTGAGCCATCAACTGGAAATTGGATAATATGGGGTGAATCAAACTGCTCGGAATAAGTCGATAATCAACTCCATTCGTGTCTATATCTTATTTTACGTGCTATAAACGGAAAGCAGTATGTGCTTCTCCAGGGTCCAATAAGAGAGTCAATGCATAGATACAAGGAACCATACATAACTACAGAGCTTCCAATTGATGTAGGACTACCACTTCCTATCACCTTCTTATCTTTTGTGTTCTTCACACTACCAGTGCTAGCCCTAACATCTAGCCTAACTATGCTCATCTAGTGTCGATATCGCCACCAACCTGTCTCATCGTTAGTTTCAACTTCACCATTACTCTTTCAACATGGACACGTACAGGGAGTGGACTACAACTGAAAGTGGACAAGCAGTGCTTATGGGAACAGCAGTCTTTCTCTTTTTTACTATCTTGGGTCTCAGTGAAGATTCAGGGTACTACAGGAAGATCATTGGAGTGATATGGGCATTTGTTGGTCTGGGAGTCTTATCATTTTACTCCTTCCCTCTGTACACTACAATGGTGTTCAATAGCCGAAATTTTTTGACACAGACACTTCTAAAGTGGACCATTGGAACGACATACGGCATTTCAATGATTCAAGCTATTGGGTATGGTTGGAGATGGCACTCTGGACAAGTGGAAGATCCATACTTCTTTTGTCTGTGTACATTTGCAGACTTGTCTATCTTTTCAATAATCACCAAAAGAGCTGATTTTACAAGGGAGCGTACTGGAACAGTTGATATGATTGTTTACTACAGTTGCAGACTGTTTCAAGCTCTACTGTTCTCAGGACTTCGTATCTACGCAGACCCAGGTTGTTGGAAGTTGGCAAGTGAAGTTGTATCAAACTCTTGGGTGTATGTTTTGTTGTGGACTTCTCCAATTCTGTTTGAGGCGTTTATTCTGAGTGAATAGGTGGTTTGGTTTATAGCAGCAACAGTATTTGAAAGTGTACTTGACATTGCAACAGTAGCTCTTATCACAGCATCAACAGAAGCACTTTAAAGACATACCTGTACCGATGCTACCATCTCTACTATCAATTAACAGAACACAAGCACTATTGCAGCTTACTACAGTTGATATTGTAGTTATACCAACATGTCCAATGATCTACAAATGTTCTTCCAGTACCACTAGCTATAACAGCTCAGTCTTCTCTATCACTGTCACACCAACCTTCAGCTTTGATCTCCAATGACGTACAAACATGTAGCTACAGTCAATGGCTGCACTTCAGCAAGCCCTTCTCTTTTACATTTGGCATGGCACCTACGGCGCCATGCCCTTCATTGCTATATACACTAATTAGTCCAAGGCTTGTAGGTTCCGTACAAGTCTCTGGTGGGGTACTTGGCCGCCAGCCACTTGAGCACCTCGTACTCAATGACGACATTTCTCGCCTTGAGGATATCCCGCACCTCGATAAACTCCTTGGGCACGATATCGGCCTTGAGGTTGTCCTTGCCCAGAACAGAGTCCAGCACAGGTCGCTCAACGTCCACCAAAAAGACCGTCATTTCCTTCTCGCCAAATCCCAGCTCGCCCTGCAGCCACTGCTTGGCAAAAGCCGTGTTGTTCTTGACGCTGGCAGGCAGCTCACAGGGCCCATCGACTACAAACAGTCGTCCCTCCTGGTACTGCGATGTAAGAGCGGCTCGAATGGCAGAGCCGTACACCAGCTTGTTGAGACCAGTAGCCATCTTGTTGGGCGCGTTTCGATCAAGTGCGTAACCTCCCTGTGTTCGTGTGGGAGAACCAGCATCACCCACTCGGGCTCTACCGGTACCCTTCTGCTTGTGCAGTTTGTGGGTAGAGTAGCCCATCTGCTCTCGGCCGGGAGGGTTTGAAGCGCCGACTCGCTGCCGGTCAGCTTCAAACACCACAGCTCGCCACAACAGGTCCTTGTGCACCTGAGCTCCAAGCACCTGTGAGGTCACGGGCTGAAGACGTGTGGGCTCGAGAGAGGGGAATTGTCGCACGGAAGCAAGCACGTACTCGGGCAGCTTGGCGGCGCCGGGAAGCGTGTCTGCAGCAGCGGAGGCAAAGCCCCGAGCGCTGGGGGTCAATAGTCGCCGGATCATGGTGTGAGGGTGGATGAGAGTTTGGCAATTTTTCATGCAGTATGCTGGCACGTGACCCTGAACAACTAGCGGGTTCACGAGTTTGAGTGACTGGCGGGTTAATAAAGGGAAATGGGGCATTTTTGTGACAGAAATGAAAACCTGGCGGGTTTGTGAGTCACATGATCTGGTTTATTTTCTCGTAGCTGATATATTCATGGAGATACGGGTCGTTGTTTGAGATGGAGAATCTCCCAATAGATGATGATGTGAGTTAAAAAGAAGTCAGTAAGGGCAGAACCTGGAATTGGGGGTTATTGGGGGTTTCTGGGGTTTAATGGGGTTGTGGAGGCCGGATTTAGTAGATTTTTGATTTTTACGGGGCAATTTGAACAACTTTGGAGCTCTCAGAGGGGAATTATTATGTTCAAGAAATGTCCCAACTGGAGGCTAACTAAGTTGGGTAAAATAGAAGAAGCAGAGAAGCTGAGTATGGGGAATTCCTGGAAAACCCAGTTGAATAGAAAATAACTGGTATAGAGAGATTCAACGGCCTTTAATTAGTCGATTCAACACTTCTTTGAGCTAAATAAACCCCAGTTCAGGCCTAGAGTGGTATTGTAGTTATTACATCTACAGAACACCAGTGTGAACCAATAATAAAGCAAAAGTGAATTTTAAACACACAAAACAAATCTCCAGCTCTCATACACTTACTCCGGTTACCTCCTCCCTACAGGTTATGAGTGGAGACTTACCATGCCAAGTCATTTAGCACTGAAAAATCCCCAATAGGAAATCCAAAAACACACCAATATCCAGCTTATCTTAAACAATCGATAAATGCTCAAAACGTTTACTTTTGCAGGGGTTATCGTCTCATATTATTACATTACAGATTTAGACTGATATTATCGGCCATACGGTGACAATGGCACCATATTTTCTGTCACTTATACGATGTACGTACGGTACGTTCATTTCCACTACAGTCCGTTCACGTTCACTCGTTGTTCAAACATGCATTTTATCCTACTGTCCTTGCTATGCTACTCTGTAATCCTGACTATCCACTCAGCCAACCTCGTGACCATGTAATTAGAACACACATGTCCAACACCTTCCTGGCACACGTATTCCGGCTTGCCTCCTCTTTTTTTGAAATGCTCGATCCACTCGTGTGAGTACGAGTCCTTGACCAGCGCGTCTTCCTCGCCCGTGGCGATAAACACATGGGTATCTGTCGACATGTCAAACACCCGCTGGTCGTCTCTATTGATCATGTCCTTGAGCGGCTCCGGGATCAGGTACTGGCACTGCGGGTTTGTGTTGCGTAACGACCCTGTTTTCTGGCGATGTTGGTCCAGCCGGTCCTCAAACAGCGTTCGCATGCTGGGCGATCCAATAATGGGCGCAATGGCGAAAATGTCCTGGTCCTTGTTGCGGGCCACGGTTCGCCAAGCAATATGGCCTCCCAACGACACTCCCGAGACGATGTTGTGCCATTTTGGGGCCACGTTGCGCAGCTGGGCGTCCAGCACGGCCGGCAGATACTGCATGACCAGCAGCAGGTCGTCGGCAGACCCGTCGATGATGGACATCATGTCCACGGCATGGGTGTCGTTTCCAGCCTCCCAGTCGAGTGAGCGCTGGGCGGTGAGTGTCCTTGACCCGTGGTTGCGTAAATCAAACGTCACCGCAATGTAATTTGTCCATGGCGTGTATGAGTGGCGACGGGACGTGTGTGAGTCTGTACGGGTGACATGGGGCCGGGAAGCCTTCAGCGCCTCAATTCCTGTGTTTGTAGCTGGCAGATCACGCTGGTCCGCCTCGGGAGACTTGTCGACGGCAGCCTCACGACATCGAGACAGCAACTCGTGTGCCAGGTACTCGGTGTACATGTAGTTTTGCAGTCGGGGGTGGGCTAGGTAGAGCACTCCCACGGCCTTGCAGCGTTTGGGAAGCTCCTCAAGCCCGTAGACCATGGTGCGGATGCCACCGATGTCGACCACCTTTTTGGACGACACATGGGTGTGGGGCTGCAAGTGAAACGCTTCGTCCATTATTCCATAGCGTGGTGACAAGAGGAAGAGTGTAAATCTGGGGGGCTGACTTTAGGTGTGAGTGTGATAAAACTCACAGGGTTTCGGGTCGAGGACTTTTGAGTGTGATGGGCGGTATAAGGATATCAGAATATACGCCTAGGTCACGTGAACACAATGGTGAGGTGATTTCCTCCCTACCACCTACACACCTACTTATAATGGGGTTGTCATCATCCGGTTCATTGCTAGGGCAAGGGCTAAGGGTCCCTTCGGTGCATGTCCTGCACATGGTCTCAGCAGTTGAGCAGTGCATGCTAGCAAGTTAGATTGCACGGTAAAAAATACAGTCTCAGCCCGTGGCTTGAAGGGTGGTAAAGACGTGTTTTCGACAGGCAGTACACGCTCCCTTTGATGCTCCACACGTCACACGCCACAAAACACGCACCTGCCCGTATGCACCCACGCAGCTTCTTTCCATGCTAAGACTTTTGCATCATCTCGCCTCATCACTTTGCTGCACGCTTGCACATTGTTCAGGGGCAGAGTTAGACTAGCCGTGCCGAGGAGGCTGTGTGGGACAGTGAGACATGGCATATTAGCACGTGTTGCAGGCATTACAACTGAGGTATTATGGCGGCGAGGTTCGGAAACGGGCAAAAAGCAACATTTACAAGGATTAGTTTGAGAGCACTTTTTTTTTGTTTTTGTTTTCTGGTTTTCTAATGGATCACGTGACCCAAACTTTAACCACCACGCACACTCCCACCTGCACATTTCTTGCCGGGTAACTCCCTTGGTCCCAAACAAAGACAAGTGTAGCTCCTCTTCACACTCCGTCCGAAAGGTTTGCCTCGCGCATACTTCAATGTTGGCAATAATGCGGCATTTTCAGCATCCGCTTTTTTGGGCCAAACGGCGCCCAAACAGCAGCAAAACAGCCCCCTGAGCGCCCCCCACTCCGGCACCACGCCCCACCGTCTCCTCGACACCGAATTCGACGGGTTTTTGGGCCCCTCCTGTCTAGGGACATTGTCGGCGCCATGCCCCTCCGGCTGGCTTGACCCTAACTAAAACCGAAAATTTACCCAGCAGCTCACAGGCGTGTCACGAGAGGGCCGTGCGAGAATGATAGGAGGGTGTCGGGGAGTTTGTGGAAATGGCGTGGCGGGTGTGGTGGTCTTTTCCCAGCAGTTTTTGTTTGCTACGTGGGCACTTTTTGCCCATCCAGACAGACTCTCCTCCACCTGGGTCTCCACTGGCTGCCTTTTCGGCTCCCTTTTTTCGCCACCCAAATCTGGAGCCAAGTTGCTGTGCAAGAGTCATTTTAAGCTTTGGGAGGCCAAAACGGGACACTTTTCCTCCTGGTTTCTCCCCTACACTGCAGCTCTTGTGGGCACCTGTCTTCACATTCCTTAACCATCCGCTGCTGCTAATGCGACAAAATTTTTCTTCTCACTTGTCCGTCTCTCGCAGACGGCGTGTGTGAGTTTTGGAATTGTTGGCGCATTTTTTGAGGTGGGAGGGGCTGGGAAAGACCTCTGTTCAAGGGGGGGTTGCGTACGGGGGGATTTATTCTAGCCTTGTAGACCCAAGGCGAGCGTTTGGAGCCATTTGTGAAGGGCCGTTTCGCTCGTGGGTGTTGCCACCGTGGCCCTATAGCCTTGCTTGTATATTTAGACAAAAGCAGTAGTGTGCCCTAGCCCAAAGTTAAAGTTGCGTTTGTGCTGGGAAGAATGCTAACCGTGGCAAAGTACTTAAGCCCTCGGGCTCCCAAAATTTCAAAATTCCTTTCATCGGACTGAATTTGTTCATACATTTCGCGCTTTACCCTACCGTAACACGAAAACACTGACTCTCATTGGTCAGTTTGGTGGGTACAAAAGACAAAGAGTGAGTACAGACAAAGAAAATTCATGCACACGACATGCGCTTGGTGGTGTCGTGTGTAAACATGGTGATGATGATGGTGATGGTGGTGATGATGATGGTGCATAAGGTGGTGTTGTCGTTGTTGTTGGTGGTGGTGTTGTCGTTGGTGTTGTAGTTGATGACTGTTGATGTTGTCGTTGACGCCACTGTCACTACACAGCCCTGCTCTTTGTCGTCGCCACCATGACTAGTCATGTCATCTGACAGCGCGACTAAGCTTCAACATCATGACCACACCATGACTACGCCATGGTCACCCCACAACGACACTACTTAAACCCCCTTCCGTTCCCTACTAACCCAAGATAGATATATTTTAATTAATATATCTACTGTACATATGACTACAATGGAGACCACCCCCACAGTCAACTCTTCGGATGTCGACGTGAAACGGCCTGGAGACGAGGTGGACAAGGACGACATCAAGCGTCCCCGTGTTGACGATGTCGACGTCGCTGACGTTGACACTGACGCCATGGACACAGAGGAGCCTAAGGAAGAGGCCAAGGAGGACGCAGACCCTACTATGGATGAGCCTGAGGAGCCCTCGGTGAAGGCCGAGGACGAGTCTAAGGAACAGCCCGACGAGTCTGCACACTCTGAAGCTGCTTCTCTCCCCACACCCTCTTCTTCCGTGGTTGAGGGCGACAAACCCGTGGTTGAGATGCCCAAGCACCAGGTCAAGTACGCCATGTCGTCTCTCAAGGCGGTGAAGCGTCTCAAGGATGCTGCTCCCTTCATCCACCCCGTGGACCCCATCAAGCTCAACATTCCCACATACTTTGAGGTGATCAAGCAGCCCATGGACCTCGGCACGATGGAGAAGAAGCTCAACAACGGTGACTACGGTACCAAGGAGGACATGATCGCAGACGTGCAGAAGATTGTCGACAACTGTCTGACCTTCAACGGCGCAGACTCGTTCATTTCGTCCATGGCCAAGTCGCTGTTCACGTCGTTTGAACGCCACATGTTCAACTTCCCTTCGATGGAGGCTCCCGTCGAGCCTGTCAAGAAGAAAAAGTCGCTGGGCGGCTCCACGACCACTCGAACCCCTCGAGGCTCCATGACTGCTGCCAGCGAAGAGACGTACGCACTGCAGCCAAGTGGCGTGCCCACGATCCGTCGAGAGTCTGCTATTGACGGACGCCCAAAGCGAGAGATTCACCCGCCGAAGCCAAAAGACCTGCCTTACACCAACATCAAGCCCCGCAAGAAGAAGCATGCCATCGAGCTTCGGTTCTGCAACCAGGTGCTCAAGGAACTAACCAGCAAAAAGCACGAGGAGTACTCGTTCCCCTTCCTTCTGCCTGTTGACCCCGTGGCGCTCAACTGTCCTTCTTACTTCAAGATCATCAAGGAGCCCATGGATCTGTCGACGGTCCAGGAGAAGATGAACAACAACGCCTATGAGACGGCAGACGAGTTTGAGCACGACGTGCGGCTCATTTTCAAAAACTGCTACCGTTTCAACCCGGATGGCACCCCCGTCAACAAGATGGGCAAGCGTCTGGAGGCGATTTTCGACAAAAAGTGGAGTGAGAAGCCCATTCCTCCTCCTTCCCCCCCACCAACCATGGATGACTCGTCCGACTATGATGAGTACTCGTCGGACGAGGATCTGGCTTCTTCCATCACTAACCCTGCCATTGCTTTCCTGGAGGAGCAGATTGAGCGGATGAAGCAGGAGCTGACGAAGATGAAGAAGGATGCTGCTCGGGATATGAAGCGATCCCGTCGTCGAGGCTCGTCCAAGCGCTCCAAGTCCAGCTCCAAGCGAAAGGGCTCTCGATCTTCCGACTCTGGAGGCGTCGTTGTCTCGTACGAGATGAAGAAGGAGCTCAGTGAGCGAATCCCCCAGCTCAAGGAGAAGCAGCTGCAGCACGTCATCAACCTCATCCACGAGTCGATGCCGCAGCTCAAGAGCGAGGGCCAGGATGAGATTGAGCTGGATATGGACCAGCTCGACCCCCACACGCTCATGAAGCTGTACAACTATGTTGTCAAGGATGACAGCAAGAAGAAGTCCAGTGGCGGTAAGAGTTCGTCTTCGTCACGGCCGTCTTCTTCGGTCTACCCTGGACAGCGGAAAAAGTCCAAGCCCATGTCTGAGAGCGAGCAGGCACAGCAGATTGAGCAGATTCAGAAGAAGCTGCGACAATTTGACGAGGCTGAGGGCGGCTCTGCTACCCCTCCCCCCACCAATGGCCGCTCTGATGAGTCGTCTGACGATGACAGTGGCTCCAGCAGTGAGGAGGAGTAATCAACTTTTCAAAGTGGCGGTAGCAGACAGGTTATTTATATTTAATGTGTCATGATGTATATTAGTGATAGAAGTTAACTGACTTAATTATTTAAACATGGGATTTGTAGCGGCGTGTGTAGATTAAGAGTAATGTAATTAATGGTGAGGTGTCAGCCCAGAAAAAACTGTATGGCTGTGTTCCTGGAGATGGGTATTGAAGGTGTTGGTTCTATGGTGTCTCTCTGGCACTCCTCCAAACACAAGTAAACACTGTACTACAACTAACACCACTCTCACTGTCATTCATATTCGTGTTTGTATGTTACATGGGCACTATGTGCAATAAATAATCCTACCATCTCAGTCTCTTGACCACTTCCTTTTGTCTCTCCACCTCTCTTCTCAGCTCCTCAATCACCAGATAAAGACCCTGTTTGTCTGTTTCCAGCTGCGATATTTTTTCCGTGTACTTCTGTCGCACCTCCTCCAGCTCAAAGGCAGCATTCTGCTTGACTCTCTCGAGCTCTACTCTCAGTGTATCTTCTTCAGTTGGTACCTGAACATCTCCAAATTTCAGACCCTCGTTCTTTCGTCTCTTGTTTCTAGGCTGAGTAGGACTATCAGCTTCACAAATCTCGCTACCCATGCCAGCTACTAATCTGACACTAGCTCCAGGGGCATTCTCTTTATCTGAGTCTTCCTGGAACTGTGTAGGAGGTGTAGAATTCTTGACCGAGTAAGGAGACGAGTCTTTGTACTGAAAACGCGAGTCGTCTGGAGAAGTATCTGACCAAGAGTAAATGACTCGTTCAGAGGGCGAGTTTTGAGGATGAGTATGAGCTGTGAGGATTCTGATGGCTGAGGGTGAGCGTTTACGAGTCATACACGGTTCCGATTGGAGTAATCTGTGTTCTTCGTACGTCTTGTGCTTGCTCTCCTCTTCTTGAACAAGAGTAGTATCTCCAGACTCGTCAATCTCAACATCAACACAAGTTTCGTCTCCTGGATGAGGGCCTCTAGACGGCGACTGTGGACTCTCATTGGTGATATTCAAGCCACTTAGCGGAGCTCTAGAGATAACTCCCGTGTCTGAACTACCCTCTGCAAATGGGTCAGGAGACAGAGAAGCACATCTAATCGGGTCAATGTTGTCGGAACACAACGGCGAAACGTACTGGTAATGCCGTTTGCCTGGCGTCAGAGCCACAATCCGTTTGGTCACCGTGTGCATCGGTGTTTTGTTGCTTCTTGGAGGTCGAGAAGGTGTGTCATGAGGTTCATTTTCTTCTTCGTCGTCGGAATGAATGTTGATAATGTCGCTTTCATCGCCACTGTCGTCTTCACGTGTATGTGTGTCCATGGTGTCTGTTTTTGCTCCTCCAAACCCCAGCTGCTGTCCTGTATAAGGCGTGGGCTATAGACACATTTAAATTATGCTAATGGGTTACGCGTACGCGAGTTACCCGGATGAGGAGCCAGCCCTGCGTAAAGGGGTATACAGGAAGTCCGTGAAAAGTGGCAATATCGCGATAAGCGATATTGAAATACAATCAGAATCACCTATTTTACGTGGCTACCAAAATTCACCCCTTTTCACCACCCCAATCGCCCTACAACTGCCCTACAAAATTCCACTCTGCCCCAATATCGGCAGGTGAAAACGCGCCCAACGCGACGGCACCAACCGAGAGTAAAGAGGGAAAATGCAGTGGAAAAGAGACCAAAATAAATATATAAATATTCCTTGTAAGACACTGAATGTTGAGTGGAATGTAATGCCAAGAAGTGTGGAATTTGGGCTTGTCTTGGTCTACAAATACGCCCCGTAACTTCCCTGCCTTGTCTCGTATCAAGAATGAATGCAGAGTGGTGTGGGCTGCAGGAAAGAATGTGACTAGCCAAGCAGCCGTACGGATGTGGAATAGTGTATCAGGCGTGATACGGTACGCTTGTATACGTATCTATCACATGTGTACTAACTTGCGACTTGTTCTAGAAACGGTAATTGAGCTATCCGATATCTATACGGCCAATATGACTCTCCTTTGGGGCTGCATGGAACACGTTGTGAAGTTGCATGAAGCAGCAACATGGCCCACAATGGAGGCGATAAAGTCATGTATTTGATAGGAATTTGATGGCATTATACACCCTGGAGGTGGTTTTTGTGCTGTGTGTTTTTAATCGGCATTTTTGTGGTAGTTTTGTATTATTTTCTGGTATTTTTGAGCTCCCTTCATATCCCCTGCTGCACTCTATTTCACGCGATTTATCCCTGTTTATGTCCATTAATACCATTAAATCCATTTTAATCACCCTTTATTCGTCGATTTAATTCTTTTTTAATTCTTTTTTAATTTATTCACCAACTTTAATTACCCCAGTCACGTGTGCGTTGGGAGTTGTTCTTTCCCCATTTAGCGTTTGGTCACATGACTTGTCCCGTTTGGGAGAGAAAACAGTCACACCATATGCAGATTCCAACCTCCCACTCAGGGTGAATTTTGATTTTCAAGCGTTTGACTACGAGACTCTCATCACGATACACGCCAAAATGTCATTCAACAAGGATAAGGCCGACGCTGAAGCTCCCCAGCAGCTGCGAAAGATCAGAATCACTCTGACTTCCACCAAGATGAAGGCTCTCGAGAACGGTGAGTAGGAAATGACGAGAAGGGAAATGAGGACCTTTGAAGGCCTATGGACAAGAAAACGACCTTGAATGAGCTGTACAGAGAGCTGTACTTGTGGACAGACCTATGAACGACAGCCACGATCTGTGATTTCGCTTGCAACATACTAACTCAGTCTCCGCTGACATCATCTCTCGAGCCAAGAACTCCAACGTCGGTGTCAAGGGCCCCGTTCGACTCCCCACCAAGGTTCTGAACATCACCACCCGAAAGACCCCCAACGGTGAGGGTTCCAAGACCTGGGATCACTTTGAGATGCGAATCCACAAGCGACTCATCGACCTGCACTCCCCTGCCGAGGTTGTCAAGAAGATCACCTCCATCAACATTGAGCCTGGTGTGGATGTTGAGGTCACCATTGCTGCTTAAGCGGTGCGACCAAAACAAGTATAAAAAATTGCACATGTATTATTGACAGCTGGTGTTTAGAAGAACATGTTTTTATTGGATATTAGAGAACTGTAGACTGTAGGGTGGACAAAGTAGTCGATGGAAGAGACAAACAATATCACATAATGGATATGTCGCTGGATATGATATCTGACATTCTTGCTCTTACTGAATCTATGATATGATGCCTTGATTTTTTGTGTGCCTAATTACATCTCTCTTAATGGCAGGTTGACCATACAAAGACACTTGATTACAAAGTGCTGTAGATCACAGAAATGTGCTACAGAGGTGAACTCACTAAGGCATCTGAAAGATACCACTGGGTGCTTAGCTAATATCTATTGACCTTCATAAAGGCCTTGTGTTTTGCTTGTACGGCTGAGGACAAGGCTATGAAATCTGCCTTAGCGAGAAAGGCTGAAAAGATCAGATGACGCTTAGTGTTTTTAAATGGGGTATTTTCAGAGCTGTATCTTTTATTCGAGACACTTGCCGGCTCTGTGCTGTTCTTCTACCTCTTTCTGGAGTGTCTTGTTTGGTACTCTTCTCATAGACTGCTGAGACGATAAGCTTAACAAAGTGATACTGTATGAAGACACAGAAGGGCACTCTACAGCACGTTGAGAAGCTGATTTTTTAAAAGTAACATTGTGGGTGTGTTCAAAATTGCATCACATTTCACTGGTATTAATTTGAACCCCTAGCTGTATTCTTTTCAGCTCCAATCAGAGTCTCTTTAAAACGCCGTACTTGCACTCTACTTAAAGTTTACTTAAACAAGAGTCTTACTCACTGTAACTGTCCAGACACTGTCTTCTGAGACATGACTTGAGCCATAGACTGTAGCTATATCACTCAGCTTTCCTTGCTTGCAGTCCTCTTCTTATTCACTCTTTCTTGTGTACCATGAAGCTGCTTCTAGCCTATCTACATCACCCAGTCACTTCTCAAACGCAATCCAACCTCATTACCACTCTATACACTAGTCATAACATCATATCTATTCATACAAACAGTCCTCCTCTACAGAAACTTGCTCAACCAGATCTCGTGGATTCTGGTATCGTCCGACAGCTCGGGATGGAAAGAAGTTCCCATCATATGTCCCTGCTCCACAGCCACAATCAGCTTCTTCTCCTTATCAGAAGGGTCCTCCACCTCAGCAAGCACCTTGACCTCATCAGAGAGAGTCTTGAACACCACAGGAGCTCGAATGAAGACGGCATCGAAAACAGCGTCTTTATCAGTGATGGTAGAAGAAGCACCAAAGTTGCTGAGCTTGAGAGGAGCAATAAAAGAGCCCAACTGACGTCCAAAGTAGTTTCGGGACACTACAACGTCCAGACCTCCAAACAAAGCAGACACAGTCTGGTCAGCCACCTTGTTACCGTGAGCATCAATGTCAGGAGTGCCTGCAAGGGTCTGCTTCTCGGTTTTGTGGTCGTAAATTCCGGAAGAAATCAGAATCAAACCAGCACAAGTACCCCAGGTGGGCTTCTTGTCAACAGTGACAAACTTTTGAAGTGCCTCAAGCATTCCCTCGGACCGCTGCGCCACCAGAGAAATGGCGGTGGACTCGCCTCCAGGAATAACCAGGCCTTCACACTTGGCCAGCTCTGCGGGAGTTCGGACCTCGATGACCTCAACGTCCTTGGACAGTTTGACAGCGGCTTTTTCGAGATGTCGGCAGTGCTCGGCGAAAGCTCCCTGCAGAGCGAGAACTCCAACGGTTTGTGTCTTGGTCATGGTGGTGTATGAGTGGTAGAGATGGTATATTTCTCCAGCTCGAAAACCTGACTCTTATCTCCCAAACCTTGATCCGGCGGTAAAAATGAGTGAGCCACACAAGAGCAGTACAAAGAAGAATTTAGGGGGGCAGTAAGACGTATATATATTGTTTGATTCTGTTTGTGTAACATGGGTTTGTATAACTGCCAAAAATTCATCTCTAAACCACCCCAACTAACACAACTACCCAACATCCACTACACCCCACTGGAGGGGTATAGAGTTCCATTTAGCGCCAACATGCTGAAACGGGTATCTGTTGCGACGGAATGTGGAGAACGAAGTGGACCTCATTTGGAGATATAAATGGTACCATTCGAATCGCACGACTCAGTATATTCCAACCATACCTTTAAAATTCACTTTTATCTAGAAATACACCCACGGCACCCCATTACTCCGCCCTCATTAGCATACTCGGTGATGAGGCATTAGTGAAACCACTGACTCGGATTCCAGCTAGAGGAGGAAACAAGGAATAAGGAGCGTATTTGCTGACTAAGCGGTAGGTGGGGTACGTGGTTGCAGTATGGACTGCAGCAGGAGTGCAATGGTGAAAAGTTGAGTGAATGAAGATATAAGTCAATTTTTGAACTATGGATGTATTATGAAGTAGTCGCTGTGGATTTTCTGGTATTTAAATATATATTTTTGATTTTTTGCGATTTTTTGCGATTTTTTGCGATCTATTTTTCATCCTCTTTGAGACCTCCCAAAAGTAGGTTGTTTTACTTACCCCAATTACTTACCTCAATTAGAGAAGAATAATGCTTCTATAGCATCAGCCATGCTATTCAATCAAACAGAGAATATAATTTACCTGTCTGGTATTGTATAATTGTATAATATATTGAGCATAATTACATGAATGTGTCTAGACAGAGTGGATCATCAGGAGTTACGAGTTGCCGTACCGGTACTACAGTAGAAGTACAATGTGCAGTGAAGTCGCTGCGCACCTTCGCAGGGTTTTAGAGAGTCGCCACGCTCCTCTCTAGTACGCTCCTCTCTAATACTTAACCTTCTTTGTGGCAAACAACCGATCTCCAATATCGCCAATACCCGGAACCAGGTATCCCTGATCAGTCAATCCCTCATCTCCCTTGACGACATAAACATCCACTCCCTCGAGCTCTGCGAGCTTCTCGATACCCTGCTTTGACGCCACCAGAGCCACAATCACAATGTGTTCCACGCCCCACTCCTTGAGAATGTCCACCACCGCCTTGGCGGTTCCGCCCGTAGCAATAACCGGATCGAGCACAAACGCGTGGCTGATTTTCGACGTGGCGGTAGGAAGAGGTGGGGGCAGCTTGTTGTAGTACTCCACGGGGCTCAGTGTCGACTCCTCACGGTACAGACCGAGATGGTAGACTGCAGGGTCGTCCTTTGCAGGCAGTTGTGCCAGGAAGGGGTCCAGCATGGCCTGACCCGATCTCAGCACAGGGGCAATCACATACTCACTGTCGGTGGGCTTGAGCTGGGGCACCACGACGGAATGACCGAGGTCCGACGTGACAGTGTTTGATCGGTCCTTTTCCGAGTGCTCTTTGCGCTGAAACACTTTTGCGAGAACTTCGGCGGCAAAAGAGCCCGAGATTTCAGCGACCAGTTGTCGGGTCTCTCGTGAGTTGAGCTTGCGGTCTCGCAGCTGGGCGAGTTTGGTTTGGAGAACGGCTTGTTCGGAGGTGTATACCATGTTGAGAAAAGAGAAGATGGGATACAAATTAACATGGATTTAGGCAGACGGCATTGCTTATGTATAGGATAGCAATAAGGTTCGATAAGACACACGAGGGAGGTCATGGGTGTGCACACTATACCCTGTGCTGTGTTTGTGTAACGTGTAGGGTATGTATATAAGGACTGCTTTGTGCTGTTTCGACTCTTCTTCTTTACCATCACTTTGTACGTTGCCTACAACACGAATGGGTAAGTCTTGAGTCGCCTTGTCGTCACGCCCCCTTCTCCAAGCCCCAATCTCAGATAGACTTTAATCGATAAGACTAAGGCCAAAAGCGGAACGTGTTGTCGCCCCGAAACTGTGTTGGCGAGTTGAGACAAGTGATTTGGGTCAAGAAACACCATCTTGACGGGTGTCGAAAAACGCGCATTTGCTCAGAACGCCAAAACTCTCCAAGATCCGCTTTTCCCCCGTCAATTGCGCCCGTTTCACCCTCACTACCCCTCCGGAGAGCCCGACGGCATGTTATGCACGCACTGCATGACGTGCCTTATCTTGCCATAACACCCCTAGAGTGATTGGCTCCCAAACAAAGCCCAAGATTGCCACCGAATCACGGAGATAAATTGTCCTCTTTACCATCTTCACGGCATAACCATTGTGACAGTAAAACGCCACAGAAACACACAAACACCACTACACCATGGATTACTTACTAACTCTCCCTTCGGTTCGTGAGAGATCCTCTGCCGTCTTTGCTCAGGCAAAGGTCAACAAACTCACCAACTTCACAGCGGACTTTGACAAGCTGCCTGCTGTGGCCGAGTACGTGCACAAACTCATTGAGCGAGACTACAACTCGGACGCCTCCAAGATCCCTCCTCATGGTCGATGGCAGCACTTTGATGTCGGACACAAACGGCTGGAGCCTCTGATTGACAGCTGGAAGGCCAAGGGAGTGCCCACAGACGAAATTGCCGCTCGTCTCGTCGACCTCTTTGTGGTCTCTGTGCTGCTGGATGCAGGAGCGGGACCTGTGTGGGAGTACACAGAAGGGTCGGGCACAAAGACCGGCCGGTCCGAGGGAATCGCCATTGCCTCTCTGGACATGTTCGCTGCGGGACTGTATGGCGATCCCGATACTGTCACGGGTCCGGGGCTGGAGCGGCTGACACTGGCTCAACTTAGCGACGGGTTCCAGGTGAGCGACAAGAACCCCATGGACGGACTTGAGGGCCGATGGAACTTGCTGGTGAGACTGGGCAAGGCCCTGGTGGCCTCCCCGGAGCTGTTTGGAGAGACGGCTCGACCTGGCCATCTCATTGCATACCTCAAGTCGTCGTCCAAGGGTCCGATCCAGATCGCCACTCTCTGGGAGGCTCTGATGACGGGTCTGGGTCCTATCTGGCCCGAGGGACGGCTCAAGATCAACGGCAAGGCTCTCGGAGACGCGTGGGTGTGTTCGTCTCTCCCTAACCCCAAGGGAGACGAAGCTGGATCGGTTACGCCGTTCCACAAACTCACCCAGTGGCTCACGTACTCCATTCTCGTGCCCATGAAGGACTACGGTGGACTGACGTTTGAGGGCGAGGAGCAGCTCACAGGACTGCCCGAGTACCGAAACGGAGGTCTCTTGGTAGACTTTGGAGTGCTGACTCTGAAGCCCGAAGCTCTCAAACTGTCTCTCAGTGGATCTGGTGATCTGCCCAAGTTTGAGCCTTCCTCTGACGTGATTGTTGAGTGGAGAGCTCTTACTGTGGGTTTCCTGGACGCTCTTCTTCCCATGGTTAATGCCAAGCTTGAGAAACCTCTTGTTCTCCCTCAGCTTCTGGAAGCAGGTACCTGGAAGGCTGGACGAGAGATTGCCAAGGAGAAGCGAGCCAACGGAGGTCCTCCCATTGAGATCCAGTCCGATGGTACCGTCTTTTAGCCCTCTTATACATACATACATACAATTAAACCGTTATCATCTATTCTAATATACAATGCTAATTAAGCCAACCGATCCAGAGCCACGAAAACACCATCTTCCACTCGGACCGCTCGCTTGAAGTCCAGCTTACTGTCAAACAGCTCCTTGGCTCCAGACACGCCCAGAACAGTATCGTGTTTCACGGCATCCTCGACATGATCCCACTGTCCGAAGACAAACAGGGGTCGTTTAACAGATCGAGGCAGTGCGAAAATGGGCTTGGGCTGCACCTCAGCCTTGACTTCGCCCTGCTTGAACTCTCCTCCAGGACACCACACAGTGTAGTCGTATCCTTCAGGAGTAGAAGGCATGGTGAAAATGTGTGAAAAGTCGGTGGCTACACGCACCGAGTAGCCCGTATCTCGTCCGTATGCTTCCACCGCAGAAACCACCTTGTTTTCCTTGATATCCACCGTCACTCGTACTCCGACCGGCACGGAAACGCCGTATTCCAGCTCATGGGGCTCATCTGCTCCGATATTAATGTAGGGAGTCTCTCCATCGACGGTAGGAGGCTGGAGTTCGATGCCCTTGGCTTCAGCTTTCTTGGTATTTCTCTTCTGCTTGGAAATCTTGGAGTTGACGTTTTTGTTCAAGGTCATGGGAATCGACATTCCCTCCTTGTATCGAGCATCTCGCGACTCCATAAACGGCAGCAGCAGCTTTGGCAGCTTCTTGGCGTACTCAAAGTTGGTGGAGGTGGTTTCGGGAGTGAAAATCGACTTTCGCAGGTACTCTGGGGTCACGAAAAACTGCAGCAGAGAAGCCAGGGTCACAGCTCGCTCAGAAAGCTCGGGTTTTTGCTGATTCGAAGTCTCCGCGTTGAAGACAATCTTGGGCTTGGTGTACGTTGTGGTCTCGGCTGTTTGTGTCTTTTGGTCCTTCACATCGGGTCGCTCAGAGGGCTCGTACACCACAATCTCGTCCACATTGTAAGCCACAGCTGCTCGGGCAATCTGGTAAGCTGTGTGCACGGCCTGCTGGTACGACTTGACCACGGTCTCGGAGATGCAAGTAGAGGGCACGACAAGAGTCACCGACAGCTCGGGAGCTTTGGTGGTGGTCTGCAGGTCACTCTCGGCGTTGGGGGTGAGGGTGGACTCAAACTCCTGCTGTTTGGCCCGCTTTTTGGCCTTGTGTTCCTCGGGGGTTTTTCGTTTGATCTGTGTTAGTGGTGGAGAGGATAGGACGGTTCATTTTGACTCACTTCAGACATGTTTGAGGTGTGGTGTTGGGCTGAAAAGTCGGCTTGAAAAGATCAAAATAATTTCGATTAGGGTTTGCAGACCTACATGAAGTGGAGGTCTATACTTAACATTTACTGGATACTCCCACTAACTTTGTTGTTAAAAGGCTGCATAAACTTACATTAAACTATTTACTTAGCCAGCTCGTTGACTACAGCTGCAAACAGCCAAGCACCAGGATCAGGCACATCTGCCGTCTTGGAAACATAACTGGCACGTCCATACTGTGCCTTCAGCGATTTAGTACCCTCAGCACCCTCCTGGGAAGCCTTGGCAGCATTTTCGAGATTTCCACTTTCGGCAAAAACGTCACAGAACGGAATCAAAGAGTCCATGACTGTTCTATCACCCTTTCTAGCCTGTGTATGGGTCTGGAGCGACTTACAAGCAAGTCCTACGGCCTTTGGGGCTTCAGAAATGCCTTCTTTTTGGAGATTGTTGATCAGAGCAGAAACAAAAATGCCCAAAATGGCTCCCAAAGAACCTCCCATGTCATCCAGACAAGACGAAATGACATTTAGAGTGCCTTCGATCGTCTTTTGTTTTCTGATCTTCCACTCTCTTTGAATATGTTGAGCAGCGTCTCGTGCAGCCATACCACAGTCTCCATCTCCCATAACTGTATCCCAGGTAGTTAAGCTGGGCTCAATATCAATAACGTGAGTACAGATTCGGTTGATGAGTTCGTCATAAGGCGACTCGTCGCAATCTGAAGCTACCAGCTCTTCTTGTTGAGAAATGACAGTCTGCTTAGTCTGGGAATGCTTACCCACCTTGGGCCAAGCAGGAGCATCTGTAGGAGCATCAATGAGCGCTAGAAGTTGCTGAGAAGACGATCCAGAAATCAGAGACGCTGAGTAAGACGCGTTGTAAAGAGTGACTGAAAATCCAGGTCCATCTAGCGATGTTTCAAAGGTTCCAGAGATGACTCTACAAGGAACAATAGAGTAATCCTTCTGGAGAACAGAAAGAGCCACTTGAGTGAGAGCTCCGTTTTCCAGTGTAGAAAGACCACCGAAATTGTTGACCAGTAGCACAACCTCGTCACCCTTTGCAAACGGCACAAAAGCCCGTTCTTCGTCTTTAGGGTCTAACAACAGAGTGAGCATTTGCTGGATCAAATCTTCGGGTTTTTCGGGAATATCCACCTCCACCAGTCCTCTCTCATTATGAATACCCATTCCCAGTACTGCTTTATCTTCTGGAATGTGAAAATCTACGTCAGTTCTTCCAGGAACTGAACAGTGGTTAAGAGAACATCCCACAGTCACTAGTCCATCATTGACTGCTCTACCGACCTCGGACACTTGTTCAAACGAATTTCCCGCCTCAGCTGATGCTCCCATTGACTTCAAAACCAGCATATTTCCAGCCAGACCTCTTCTACCGACCTTGGCAGACCGTGTCCGTCCCAATGCAACATCGTCAGTCACAGGAATGACAGAACATGCCATTCCGCCCGTTTCGGCCTGGAATTTCTCCTGAGCAAGCCCAAAATGCAGCTTATCGCCGGTGTAGTTTGTGATTGCCAAAATAACACCGCAATCGGGCTCAGTGGCTCGGATACCAGCCATAACTTGACGAGCTGAAGGAGACGCAAAAATGTCTCCACAAACAGCAGCATCAAGCAGACCTTTTCCAACCAGTCCGCTCCAGCTGGGCTCATGTCCTGATCCTCCTCCGGAGATCACACGCACTTTGTTCGCCGGGCTTTCAGCATAATAGACGATTCGCTGATCTTCAACAAGACGTAGCTGGGGATTGGAAGCCAGTAGAGACTGGAGGTAAAGGTTGACGAGATTGTCCTTGGCAAAGTGTTTCATGGTGGAGTGTGTGAGGGAGAAAGTGAGATCAGATACGCAATATAATCTAGAGTTAGTTTGTGGGGTAGAGTGGTGGAATGTGAGACCTGGGAGAGGGAGGGGTGGTTTTGGTGTCATTCGACTCGTCTCAATGCGGTGGTTAGAATGGTGGTACTTTCATTGCTTTAGCATACCTCCTCGACCCGTAATGTGGATCCCGCTTCGGACGCCTTTTTGCGGGGACGATAAGGTTTTCTCGGATACCCAGTTGGGACTACCGCACACGATATCTGCGGATAAGCCCGATTGGGAAGTGCATGCGATGATGGAGAAGTGATGATGGTGTGGGGATGAAGAAGGTGGCAAGTTGTATAGCGAGACGGGACGGTCAGAATGGTCGTTTTATGGCCTGATTTGGACACTTTTGGGGTTAGGGGATGACATTGAGAGCATTGCTATATGCTCCCTCTTTAAAGTGTGTAAATGGAAAGTGCGAGAATTATAGGATAGTAAAATGTGGTCAAAACAGGCGGTAAAAGAGGAAAATAAGAGGTCACGTGATTAAAGAACACATGACCAGAATTCCAGCTATAGCTTACTAAGAAAAAATGGTCCAAAATTAGACCACTGTGTCAGAAGCTTACTCATACGAACTGAGAGATGGGGTCCCTACCAAGATGCTAGAATAGGGTAAAAGTGGGTTTTTTTTTTGTTAGATGAAGTCACGTGATCGAATTGAGTCTGGTACGACGCGTCTTTTTCAATGAAATGGGATATTCATGTCATTATCCAGGTGTGTTGAGATACAGTGAATGCCAAAGTATAGTCATTTTGATAGAGAAAATGTTATCAGTTTCAGATATGACTTGTGGTAATTGTATAATTACGCCTTACAAGTATGTGCATATTCAACAATGAGCCATTGCTATCTCAGTACCTCTTAGTCGTAGTACTGTACTTGTAGCCCACCTTATCTCGGCTTTTGAAGTAGCAGATAAGAGATAAGATAAGTGGACGCTAGACAGAAGAGGACACTAGACAGAAGTGAACAAGCACCTGTAATAGCACCAACTAACCATCAACAAAGCAAAGCCACAGTAACAACACCACTAACTGATGGACTAAAGTAGTTCGTTATCAGCGTAGTAGACAACAGAGAACTACACACAACACCACGTAACGATACCATGCGACATTGCTATGTAGAAAACACCATTTGTACGTACTCTGTATACGTGTACTTTACCTGTGTATGTGTTGAGGGCTACTATACTGTCTGTTTCTTTGCTACTACACCAGCTCAAGTATCACTCTAACAAACACCCACAATGAATGTGCAATACAGACGAACTTGTATATGCAGCACATTACTTAGACTAGTAACTATCCTGAACTAACACCAAATTGATGACTACAAGGTCACACAACACCACCAGACCACAAAGACAGCCTCTTGCCCTCGCCACAACACAAAGTGAAACTATCAGCAGCTCGGACACATGTTGGCACCTCTCTGGCGCGCCAGACTGTCTATCTGCGATAGTCTCAAGCCACAGTTTCAGACAAAAGTGTGGCTTGATGTATGCATAACAGCCGTTCCTGAAAAACAAACCCCTACGTGCCTGTGCAGTAGCTTATCTTGCCGGGAGTTAATCTCCATTGTCTGGGGGTGGTGATCTAGGTCTAGTTGTACGAGTAGATCCAACCTCATCCGCCATTAAGGTGATGATAAGAACTCTACATAACAACCTACTGCAGATAAGGAGATGTGATAATGACGCTGTTCAAACATACAGCTCAAATATACACTGCTAAATGCCTTCCTGCCATGATGTGTACTGCTCTACATTGCACTATCACCATACTGCAGTGGTTTACTATGCCTACCTGGTACTGTCTTGAGTGTCTACTGCCTACTCTCTGAAGTGTAACAAAATCATCTGCCCATACGAGCAAATCTCATGCAAATAAATAAACTATGAAGGTCCCTTTGGGGATGTAAGCAGAACAAGCGTTCTGGAGAAGTGTATGAAGAACTGATGGTGTAGCTGTTAAAACCACCACTCGTTCAGTAACTCGCTACTCATTCATAATCTCTTCTACTGCGTAGAAGGAGATTCTGAACTCGTAGACTCGTTCTGAACTTCATCTAAAAGTTCTCACACACCTTCTTCCACGTGGTCTTCTTCTTTTTGGTCATAACACCATCAATCAACTCCTCCTCATCCTTGGAAGCATCAGCATCCTTTCGTCTACCACTAATCACATCCATCTCATTAGCTCGGACCCATCTGGTCTTGAAAACGAGCTTGTAGAAGACGAAAATGATAAAGAAAAGAGGCAGCAAAATGTAGGCATCCACAAAGTTGCCAGCATCGAAAGGAGACAGAGTAGTCCATCCCTGAACCAGAGCAAGGAAGACGTTAGCAATGAGTCCAAACCAAGCGTTGTAAGGGAAGAACATGGCTCTGTAGGGCAAATCTTCAGGAGAGTAACCCTGAGCAGCCCATCCAGCTCGGAATCGCAGATGGATAAACGAGATGGATCCCCACACCAGGAAAGTGGACACACCAGACAGGTTGACAATGTATCCGTAGGCCTTTCCAGCACCAGTGGAGATGTTCATCAGCGACAAAGCGGCAAAGGCGTTGGTGAAGATGATAGCAAAGACGGGCACACCTCGCTTGTTGGTGTAAGCCAGGAACTTGGGGGCCTTCTTGTCCTTGGCCATGAACAGGACAGTTCGAGAGCCAATGTAAATAGAAGAGTTAACGGCAGACAGACAAGTGACCAGGATGAAAGCGTTGATCAAATGCACACCTCCATGCCATCCGGCAGTCTGGATAGCCACAGTCATGGGAGACTGCAGAGCCTTGGCGTGAGAAGACACCAGCTGAGGAGCGGTGGAAGAGCAGACCAGGCCAAAGAAGAAAGCTGAGCCGAGGTAGACGAAAATGATACGCCAGAAAACCTGTCGGATAGCTCGAGGCACGGCAACGGAAGGGTTTCGGGTCTCAGTGGCAGCAACAGCGACAGACTCGACTCCAGCGTAGAAAGTGGAGCAGAAAACAAAGACCTGGGCCACTCCTCGGAAGCCGTTGGGGAAAGCTCCAGGGTTGTGCCAGTAGTGAAATCCGAGGGCTCTCGTCGTTCCATCGCCGTTATCCAGTCGTCCAACTCCGCCTGCAGCGTAGACGATGGCAAAAATGAAAAACGCAACCAGGCCGATAATCTTGATCAAACCAAGCCAGAACTCGGCTTCTCCAAAGATTTCGACTCCCAGCAGCTGGAATCCGAGGAAAAAGAACCAAAAGAGCAGAAAGTAGCCCCAGATCGGGACCTTTTCGGACCAAAAGTAGAGAATCGAAGTCAGCGCGTTGTACTCGTTGGAAAGCACACAGGCCCAGATAATAAAGTAGTTCCATCCCACAGCGGCTCCAGCAGCCTCGTCCACAAATCGGTCTCCCAGCTTGGTGAAAGCGCCACCGGTGGGGTACAGAGTGGTCATTTCGCCCAGAGACTGCATGATTGAGAAAGCAATGATTCCGATGCATCCGAAACCAATAATCAGAGAAGCGGGACCTCCAGAAGTGAGCGCTCCTCCAGATCCAATCAGCAGACCGGGGCCAATAATACCAGCCAGAGCCATCATACTCAGATGACGGGTCTTGAGGCCTCGCTTGACTCCATCATCGACCACCTCGGCAGCAGGGCCGTCGGAAAAGTCTGTGGTGGCGTGCTCATGGTCGGTGGTGAAGCCCTTGAGGTCGTGGTGGTCTTCCGTCTTGTTGACGGACGTTTCCGAGGGGCTATAGCTCATTTTGGGGGGTGTTGGTGGAGTAGAGAAGGGTCCCGCGATATCTTATAGACGAGCTCATCTGGAAACAAGCTAAATGCAAATGCAGATAGAGTTAACCAAGATGCATGAGTAGATAAGCCACATAAAGTTAGAAAATGGGAAGTAGTGGGGGGGGCCCTTTGTCCGAGGCGGTATGATTTTTTCACATCAAAAATAAAAATACCATATTTCTCGTTAAATCGTGGTGAACACAGTGATACCTCTTAATACCGGTTATCTCCCCTCGTCATTCTCGATACTGCACGTGACTTGTGCTAATGCGCAGTGGTTACACTTTGTCTGTTTGTAGCTTTGAGACTGAGATTGAACCCTAACATTCATTTAATGACGTCACTGGGTACAGCCCGATCCAGGGCTCGAATCGGCTATCGGAGGTTACTGGGAGCTCCAGCGGCCCGTATATACCCAGCAACTGCTTTTTCAGCGCCCAAATCGGTCTTCTACTGCGATTTACATCGACGTCTTTCCCTCTAAGAGAAGCAACTTTATGTACCAACACGGCCATGTTTTTGTGAATTTAGAAAAGTGAATTTCGAGTGGAAAGACATGAAACGAAAAGTGTAGCAGGCAGCCAGAGAGACCTTTAGAGAACGGCTTTTGTCGGGGTCTAACGAGCTAACGAGGCAATTTTGTGTTTTTCAAAGTGTCTTTTTTTGGATGGTTTTTTCAGGGCACTTTTGAAAGAGCACTTTTGCACACACCTAAGCGGCTCTTTGTTGACCCTGGTCATTACGTCATGGAGTGCAGGAACGATGAGATAAGGGTGGGGTTCATGTTTTGCGGAATGGACAAAAAAAATAAAATCAACGAAATCATCAAAATCATCGAATACAGCTCCCGCTTCCTCGCCGCCGCTTGGCCACCACCGAGCTAGGACGTGTGGCTTGCTGAAAGTTGTGTGGCTTGACACAAGGTAATTGTCTCAAGACAAGCAACTGAGATGGATGTTGCATCTCGCTGATTCAGGGGTCTATAGGTCCAACAGGTATAGCATCCTGACTGGTCTGTTCTAGTGCTAACAGCTATCTCGTAGTGGCACTGTTATCAGCTTATCACCATACGGTTATCTCAGTAGCCATCTCATTGTTGTCTTAGTCTTCCACTTTAAGCTGAGATTGGCAAACTGTGTCACTTTTTCTGAAAAACGCAAAGTGGTCAAACTACTACAAAAACACAACATAACACCACCGCCACTACAGGGTAACACCGGGTAACTGCGGCTGAAACAGCTGCATCTTCACCTTTGTTCCATGCTAACCAGATATACCTCATTGGGAGTAGCTGTGCTGTTGTGCTGCTTGTGCACCGAAGATTTTTCTAAGCGCGCCTCAAAAAGTGAAAATGACAATCGATCAGAAAAAGGTAGACAAGAACTCAGTATTAACCGAGGGAAGAAGCTTACGGGAGTGAGGAAACGTCAAAAAAAAAAAAAAGATACCAAAGCTACGACACCAAAGCTACGATACGACTTGTAACCCAATCCGCCGAGCTATACTTTGAGCTGTTCTATGCTTCCCTATGCACTGCTGCATTCACTTACCATGCACTGGAGCTGAGCTATGGTGCACCTTGGGACATGGAAGGCTGTAGAAGTGTTGCCCTCCAAGCTGACAGACATGGCGTGACCTGCTTGGCGTTCATTTCCGGCCGCTTGGCAGAGTCCGAGAATACTTGTAGCTGAAAGTCTGAGACCTCTCTGATGGAGAAAAAGTCTTATTTTTTCTGTGCTTGAATACGAAAGGGAAGGCACCAAGGAAGCTAAGGAAGCTAAGGAAGCTAAGCGGAAGCTAAGAGCGAGTTTGTATGACGAGGGGAATACCGCCGTTTCCATGTGATTAGCGGGAGCACGGAAACGAACAAACGAACGCAGACGATTGCACCATTTGTTATTTTAATTTCCGTACCCATTTCCGTATTCACTTCCGTATGGCCGTTTCATATAACTCGGCCGATAGTGTTTGCCATTTTTTTACCCTTTTTTCTTGTGCCCTTTTCAGTCCTTTTACGGTGGAGCTTTGAGGTTGTCCCTGAAAGTTGCTTTTGTACCAGCATAACACTGCATGGACCGAGGTACAGCCTATATAACATGCACTATCGGGGTGTGGAGTGCTCAGAATGTGCACTGCGTGTCTTTGTCTTTGGTACGAGTACCGCTATCTTGCCATGGTCCGATCAAAGGCAAATAATATATCTAGACTCTTGCTTTTCCACACCTTAGTTGTAGCTTAGCTCAGGCTGACAACTCTATCAAATGTCGTGATATGTGGCGTAAGTGGCTAACTCCACAGTAAAACACAGGAACGTAACCTATCACAAAGCCATGAAACAATCGACAGACAGAATCGGGTTCTGGTAATTCGCTCTATGACAGATTAAAAAAAAAATACGACCAGTTACTGATATACGACAATGACTTGTGATAGATGATCTATGATGTCTGATCAGATATCGTATACTGCTTCAATGGTGCATTGATGTATATTGCAGCTTCTACCACCTCTTTGTCTACCTAACGCTCATCTCCGGGTCACAGTCTGGGTTTAATCACCTGCTGAAACTGAGGTGCCGCTCTACAAGGCAAGGTATAGCGGTTGGTCATGTTTACCAAGAGTCTGAGAAAAAGGTGTGATTCACAAGGTGCAACACATGAACTTGTAGGCATTGACTCAATGACTTGAGTCACGAATCAGATGAGTTGAATCATTGAGACTAGGACTGGTTATGTCTGAAAACTGGTCTGACATACACTGTTAGAATGGGATCATACAGACAGTGGCTACAGTACCTACAGTAGTCAGCCACGTCCGTGAAGCCAGCCACAGTGGAGACTGCATGGACTCAGCCATTGGATAGACTGTAGGTTATCACCAAAGTCTTTTTGAACACAGTCGTTGCTGTATTAGTATGATCTATGTTCATTTCAACTGCCTTGTTGAAATGTGAACTGAGCTCTACAACTGCTGAAGATGGACTCTGTTAAAGAAGGCACGGCTACATGTAACATAGAGTCCATCTTCCAAGAAGGTCACGGCATACAGACTAGTCGGATAGTCTCAATTTCTTTTTCGAGTCTACTTTAAGCCTGGTTACTGGACTTAGTGTAAGCCACTGTTTGAAGAGGCTATGTACCCGGAGGTGATCAAACATCAGAGTGTATGGAGTTAAAGTCACGATATTAATTGACTATGTTGTGATCTAGTCATAGACCACTTCAGAAGTACATACCTTTCTGAGTCAGAATGATGCAAGGAGAGCATACTGTGAGTCCAAAAGTTCATACAAGCCTACAGCATTATCCAGTCTCTTAAAGAGCTATACAGACAGTGTCTTCAGACAGTGCCGTCCAGCTTATTCACTCAGACTCTCAAGCTCATCTCCCCTCCACCAAGCCAAGACAATTCATTTACGAGAGTCATGTCTCATCAGTCTAAGACAGTTTGAAGGTGTCACACGACAAGCCACAGTGAAAAGCGGAAGCCTCATAGGTTAGCCGTTGTAGCCACAGGCGAAATGAGACTTCGGTCGGTAGTTATCAGACATCCGTGTGAGACAGACAACAGTATGTAGATGCACAGATAAATAGATAGTGGCAGGTAGTCATACTGAAGAACTCCATCGTCAAGCAGAAACGATATGTACAATTGTTCACTATCAGTAGTTGCACCTATGGACAGTACAGTATTGATACACAATCGCTATCCTGATATACCTGACTGTAGACTGTTAACATAACCATTTTGTCGTAAGACAAGGTCGTGGTTATTGTAAGATCGTGAAACTTCTTATGCCACTCACTGTAAACAAGAGCCCATACTGTGTTCACTATTAACAACCCATGTTCAAGTCGTAGACAACAAATGTCAAGTACAGCTTCTGATACACCCTAGCTCTTCACTTTGCTCAACTCCAGAACACCTTACTGTAGAACAACACAACACCACACATTTTGTAAACCTGCCAAAGGTGAAAGTTGTAGTAGCTCAAATGCATCTCATACGGTGTACTTATAAATACGATATTTAAGACCCAACTGTACATTTACTGTTAGGCACAACTGGACACCATTAAACGAGTCTCAATTGCGCTTCACTTTGTTCTCACGATCTCACCATTAACACAGCTTATTGTACAAGTAGGGCACAACTTCTGTGCTTCACTGTTGTTCATATCATCAACTTATTGAATAAGACAAGAGTAACACTGTTTATTGATAGACACTGTAATTTTTTGATTAGTCCATTGCTGGAAGCGCAAGTTTCCAATCAAAGGAGTCAACTCTGGCCTTCACACTGTTCATACCATTAACCTATAAGTTGAATGAGAGTACCAGTACACTGTAACACTGTTTATTAAAGAACTCATCCGATATTGTCAAACACACACACACACACAGCTTATTGTTTGTTTTTTTCGTGTTTGGAAGCGCAAGTCTCCGCTCAAATCCAAACCCAGTGCTTCGCACTAGGGTGTACTTTTTTCTCTACAACTTGGCTTCTCTCTTTCCACTCTCAACCAACTCTGCCAAATGCAAAGCCATACCATAACTCATTTCAAACCCACTACCTCCACATCCATACCCATGTACCACGACTCCTTCCTTGACAATCTCCTTTTCCACACGTGACCCTCCTTCCCGTGCAGGTCTCAAGCCGACATTAACCCGTTTAACATCAAATTCACCATTACTAAGCAACTCTGGGAAGATTTTCTTGCCCCGCTTAATAATCGCACGTGAGTCCTCTTCTCTAGGGTTAGGGTCGCTTTCCTTGATCTGCTTAGTACCTCCTAGGATCCATCCTCCTTCCAGACCTCGGGGAATCATAAACGTCCAGTTTCCGTCCTTACCCTGATGAGTAACAGTTGAGTCAGCGTATTTGTGAGCCTTGGGTGGCTTAATAAGCAGAGTTTGACCTCGAATAGGGAAGCACAGAGGATCATATGTTCCATCATACTGCAGACCTCTTCCAGAACAATTAACCACAGTATAAACGTCAGAATTGAACAACTCTTTCAATGAGCTCACCTGCCTCCTCTCAAAATCAACTCCATGAACAAAAACAAGCTCTCTGTACAGCCATTGAATGTACAAAGGAGCATTGACACTCCACGCCTTGTAACTCGCGATCCAATTGACTCCTGAAGGTACTCCTGCAAAGACGTCTACATCATCGGAATCAGCGCATTTTTCTCGTTCGAAAATCGAAAACCCTGGAATCCCAGCTCCCTTGTAGCGTCTGTAATACTCATCTACCTCTTCAAGCCAGTCAACTCCCTCAATCACTCTAGCAGAAGACTCGGGTCTCGTATCAGCTAGCTTGTTGATGAATTTCTGAGTGGCAAACGTGTAGAGAGCGAGTCTTTTTTCGGCTTCGTTTTTCGCGGGAAACGGACGAAAATGAGCGCCGGCCCAGGCTGAGGCGTATGAAGCAGGAGCATTATCGCTACCTGCAACGTCGGGAAGATCAGCAGCAACAATTTTGACCTTGTGGCCGTTTTCAGCGAGCACCAGAGCTGTCGATAGACCTATCACTCCGGCTCCTAGAATCGTGATCATGGTGTGAGTGAGGAAGAAGTGAGATAGTGAGATTAAAGTTAATGTAAAAGTAGCGTTTCGCTCCTGGACGAGCGAAAAGTTGTGATAGAGAGATGCAGACAACGACATTCGATTCGGAAGAACGAGACGAACAAAATGCACTCTTTTGGTTTGCAGTCAAATGCCTACCAAGCTACAATTGAAGTCACATATTTCTGCCGATTTTTTCTGCATGCAGCTAAGTCGACGCTTAAACGTGGGGTTGGGTCAGAAAGTCGGTCCACCAGTGCTTACTAAACAGATGACTAAGCACACAGAATCAACATTTCGAGTAAAATTGCTTACTAAGCCTAAAAACACACACGCCCAAAAGCTCCACTTACCCTCCAATACCCGCCAACAACCGTTTCCAGACTCTTACTAACCAACCTCACCAGTCACATTTTCGAATAAGGTTTTACCCGGCCTTTTTTTGACATCGTGGTTAGGGTTCCCCCTTTCGGATGTTTTGCTCCCTTCAGCAGCAATGTTATGACTGGCGAACAACAGGCAGCTTTGAGGTTGGAGGCCATGAGTGTGATGCATTGTCCAAAACAAGGAGGGGGGTCCATGTTTTCGCTTGTAAAAGTTTGGAGAAAAAGTGCCAAAGAAAATCATAAAAGGCCCATTCTGCCTCGACCAAACTTGCACTTGCCACACCAGCCACTGGCGACCACGCGCCTGGACGTGTTGGCGTCCCCTTCAAGAGGCTAAAAATGGGGCAGCTAAGGTTTCAAGAGTGTCGAGATGAGACATTGATGGGTGTTGAGACTGGGGTGTTCTGGTGGAGCTGTAGGAAAAAGGAAGAGATAGGAATGATCAGCTTGATGCGGTGAGCGTTTCTGTGTTTTTGTTTTTTCCGTACGACGTTTGGAACACCTCCAAATACCCTCCTCTATAAATAGAACCCCCTCGAGGCATTTCCCAAAATAACCTTTTGCTGTGTTTTGGCGCACTCTTCTGAATATAGCCTCTGACGTATTAAGGCCTGAATCTCTTCTTCTTCTCCTCCCATCTTCGATCAACACCACAACACAACCCCCCTAATACCCACACTCGTTATTTATACCCTAACAACAACCACACACAACAGAAAATGAAGTTCTCCATCGTCGCCCTTGCCGCCGCCGCTTCTGTGGCCTTTGCCGCCCCCCCTGCCTGTCTTCTGGCCTGTGTCTCCGAGGTGACCAAAAACTCCGAGTGTGACGCCCTCAACAAGGTCGGCTGCATCTGCTCCAAGCTCGGCGAGTCCGTGTCCGAGTGTCTCGACAAGCGATGCCCCGATGGTGATGCCGACAAGGCCAAGCAGGCCTTTGAGTCTTCTTGCAAGGAGCAGGGCGCCTCTGTTGGCGGATCCAAGTCCTCCTCTTCGGCCTCTTCTTCCGCCGCCTCTTCCACCAAGGCTTCTAGCGCTTCTTCTGCTGCTTCTTCCAGCGCTGAGGCCTCCTCTTCTGCCGCTGCCTCTTCCGAGGCTTCCTCTTCCGCTGAGGCTTCCAAGACCGAGTCCGCTGAGGCTTCCGGCTCTGCTGCTGCCTCCTCCAAGGTCTCCTCCGCCGCTGACGCCACCGTCACCAAGTCCTCCGCCGTCGTCGTCGAGTCCACCGCCGTCGTCACCATCACCTCTTGCGAGGACGACAAGTGCCACCAGTCCACTGCCGCCGAGAAGCCCTCTTCCGCCGCTGTCGAGTCCAAGCCCGCCTCTTCCGCCGCCGTTGAGTCCAAGCCTGCCTCTTCTGCCGCCGTTGAGTCCAAGCCTGCCTCTTCTGCCGCCGTTGAGTCCAAGCCTGCCTCCACCCCCGCTGCTTCCGTGGCTTCTACCCCCGTTGTTGCCCCCCAGGCCTCCGCCTCCGCCACCAAGCCCATTGAGCAGGCCAACGGAGCCGCCTACAACGGAGCCGCCGCTGCTCTGGCCGTCGGAGCCGCTTTCGCCGCCGCCCTTATTTAAGCGGAGTTGAAGTATATATATAAAAGCATAACCTCTAGATTCGAACGAGCGAGCAGTACGAACAGTGCGAAGCACTGTGAGTGCTGTGCGATTGTATCAGCAGTGCGAAGCGCTGTTGCGAGAGTGTACTTGTGTAGTTGTGTAGTGATTGTAGTGTATCGTAGAACAAGAGCCGTGCTGTTAACAATGAAGCTGAGGGAGATGCTACTCGATTGAGGGTGTATTTTGAGTGAGGACATGGGAGGTCCTTGTCAAGACCATTACAGTAATACTACATGAGTGTAGTTCAGACTACAACCTCATTTTCCACTCCAATATAGTCCTATGAAGCACTGCTGTGAGAGGAAGAGCTGTTCAATGTCGTACGCTGTAGGTGAGTGTATTACCAGTATCTTACAATGGACACTTATGGAGTCTGTACCGTGGTATTCTACTGTTACTTTGGTACATACAGTAGGCTCAACACAAGTTAAATAAGAGTAAGGGTAGACGAGGGAGAGTTGAAGGAGAGTTGGGGAAAGTGAGATACAGTGTGAGATGTTGAAGATGAGATATAAAAAAAGAGGTTGGTTCTTACTCAGAAGCTGTATAAAGATAGTATTGATTTGTACAGCTGTTTACCGAGTTCAATAAACAGTCAAGACCATGGTTGGCTACAGTAGCTAGCCCACAATTTGATACTATCAGAAGGTCTACAGTAGTAAGGGGTAATTAGTAGCCTCAAGGATGTGCAAGTGTTTATAATACTGTTTCTAGTGACTTTGTAGACAGTTATTTCAACTTCTAGAGCACCATTCTATCTAAATTGCTCCTTAACTAAATCAACTACAATTTTGATGAAGAGCAACCGTAAGTCTACGACCAGCATCGCCCTCCAAATGTCTATTAAAACCATTGAATCGGTTAGATATTTGAACTATACGTAGATGAAGGCCATGGGATGCTCAATTTCAACTCCTATATCTCTATTTTTAAAAATTGCGCTCGGGAAGGGGTTCACAATACCTGGTGCCCTACTGCCTCAGAGGGTTGATTTGTCAAACATAGCTCCTTTTGCTGGGTTCTCTTATTATACCAAGCAATGACTGTGTAACATTATGAAAAACACCAATTGCTCCATCTTATAAATGATCGTACGACATAGTCCAATTATACCATCCACTTGCGACTCTCTGAAATGTATAACGAGGTATTACTGCACAAGTTGATCGTACGATATTTCCAATCGTATGATGGTCAAAGGTCTGTTCTTAAGACGTATTTTGTAGTGTCACTGGATCCAGCTATAATCCACATTCATCATTTCTAACATTCTCAAAACTTCCATTTATCGATGTCTTTGATAAAGTCATCATCACGGAATATTATTCTTTTCTCAGGCAGTAATTATTGTACAGTTTTGTTACAGGGGTTCGTATTTATGCCGTTTTTTGTCGTTTTCTTTAGTCACAAAACACACACTAACTCCTTGCCTGGCTCGTATATCTGCACAATGATATTATCCATTTATCTTCGCTTTTAATGCCTTTTATGCACCCAATAGAGTGTGATGGTGAGACATAAATACGATTATTTGCCGAATTGGGGAATATTGCGGGTGAAAAAAATAAAAATCAATAATAATACCCTCCAAAATGAGTCCTTGGTATCTATTTATATCCCACTATTTTTTTTACCCGACGTTTAGCACAAAATCGTAATTACCAAAGAAGACATCATTTTTTTTCTTTTCCTCCTCAAAATCAGACCACAGATTTCACTATGGGCTCATTCAGCAGCCACAGCTACAGTACTGCCACAAGTGGGCTCATGTTTCGTGCATAACATAACTGGACTAAAAACACGCTAACCAGACGCTAGTGGTTATCGTATTCGGAGTTATACAGAGACAAGTGGTAGAAACAGCCCATAAGTCGGTTAAATGTGAAAAGAGTGTTTTTAGAGATTCTAGAGTGCAACATAGAGAAGAAGTTATATGTAAAGTATACAACAGTGGTGTTTCATATAGAACTGTTCTCAATTATTCATTACTCACTTTGTATTATAAGTAGCAGTATAGCCTGGGTTACAGTCAAAGAAGAGCTGTTGAGAATAAGTGTTAATGCCATATAAACACAGGATATACTAGAAGTTGTAAATACTGTATCATTAAAGCAGTCAGTATTAATGCCCTACTGCCTTGTAGATCAGATGTACTTGGTGTTTGGTGTGTTCCTACCAGTATGTCACTCTAATAAACTGTTACCAGACACTCTAGACCATCCAAGCTAATCACAACACACAGTCTTAACAGTAACATAAAAGTACGATACTGTTACACAATATTACAATACTCATATAACTAGAGTATCAACTGTACCAATATGTGGTGTTCAGTCAAGTCCGTGGAAGATGCAAATACTCGTACCATATAGTATTCAGCTCTAGCACACTGACACAGCACATCACTCCGTGGAACTCGTATTCTCGTACATACTGTATACGGAGTCTTTGTTCAGCATATCCCAGCCGAGTAATTACCCCTGGCTTGTGATAAATACCGTAATTACCGACTCAGTGAAAAAAACAGCACAACTCCTTCTCTTAGTATTGCTAAATATATCAGCTCCCAAGACATGGCCTTCAAATCGTTGAACGCCTCAAACAGCATATGTAACCACCACCACCACCACCACCAAGGCCACAACTTCCAAAGAAGCAATTTTGTTTTGTTTTTTCGGCTGGTTTTGTTTTTGTTTTTGTTTTATTTTTTTCGTACGCCGCTTCCCCAGCTCAACAGCATACCGCTTAAGTAATGCAGCCCTGTGGCAACATATGGGGTTTGCAAGCACGAAAAACGTACTCCGAGTCGGGCCTATGAATGCGTAGGAAAAAGGCGGGAAAAGGGCGAAAAAGTGGCAAAAACGTGGTACGAAACGTGTACGAAAAGGGTGCCAAACGTGTGCAAAAAGTACATACGCAAAATGAATGCAGTTTGGAGATCCGAAGAGTAGAAACACGTGCTATTCGAGACAAGTAAACAAGCGCACATCACGTGACCGATATTATTACGTCTGATACTTCTGTTTGTCTGTTTCATCATCAAACACAGCATTCCGCCTGGCATTCTCCATGAGGCTCCTTCACTGTCACGATAGCATAGTAAACCTTATAAGTATTAAGGTTAAAAGAATCATCTGATTTCTGAGAGATCAGCAGATGTGGAAAAAGGAAAAATAAAAAATAAAAGGAACGAAAAGACAGCAAAAAAATGGGGCAAAAACGGGGAAAAACAGCGAAAATCAGATAAAATCAGATAAAATCGGAATCTCCATCTACAGCCTACGTGTACAGTCTCTCGTGTGTGTCATTAAATAGTTAGTATGTGATGCAAATAAATAAGCCTAGAGCTGGTATCTGGCAGCAATGTAGACAATGCCAACCTCCAATAGCCCCAGTGCAATGCCCAAATAAGACCTCAGGCCCACCAGCATGGTGAAGGAAATCATCACGCAAAAGTACAGATAGGTCGGCGACGAAGTCGGGGTATTGTGGAAGGCTCTCAGATGTCGTTCCCACTCGGCCGTTTCCGCCTCGAATTTGCGGTTCTGGAACCGTGTGTATTCATTCAGGTTTTTCTGGTTGAATTCGGTGACTGGCAAGTCTTCTTCCCAGTCTGGAAAGTCTTGAGTGATGGAGTACTCCGGGTAGAATTCTGCAGTGTCCATGGTAACAAAGTAACAAATGGTTGTTGTTTGTGTGTGTGTGTGTGTTATGTGTTCACTGGATTTGAATATCGCCACTCGCTACTCAGGATATCACGTCTACATATACCATGGTCTATGTGGTGCTACAGTGTGTGAAACATCAGTCCACTTCTTTCTGGAGAGCTTCGGTGCTGCATCTTGACGCATCGCTAAACCTTGATGCAAACCTTAATGCACGACACCCAAAAAAGAATAAATGATAGATATACAAGAACCATCAGTGAATATTTAATAAATTAGTCCAAACTGACAACGCTATACAACACCAACACCATACAAGGCTTAATAAGCAACTACACTCTTCTTAGTAATCACAATATATCTGGTGCTCACCTGTCTCAGACATGGCCTGATAGCCGTGAACCTCAGTAGCCTTAGCTCCGTAGCCTCAGCCTGCACTTCAACGTACGATGACCATGCTCAGGAGGTGTACTGAGACAGCTCGAGCTCGTGAGGCAGACTAGAAAAAACCAGGCACATGCTTCGGATTTAAATGTAGGTAGGGCAGTAGTACTCTGTAGTATTCTGTCACTTACTGTAGACTTATTGTAGGACACACCAGTTTGTTGTATACCGGTACTTGTATATTCAGCAACCACCTGCTGTGATATCCAGCAACTACATCTCAACTGAGCTCAGATCTACACATACAAAGAACCTGTACCTTACCCCTCTCTATTATCGTGTTTGACAAATTCAACAAGGCTTTGTTTGCTGTGTTTTTTTTTTTTTTACTGCACAAGTACTCCAGTTGGCGTCGTTTGATTTACCGGAAAAGTGCTTTTGTTGAGTTTGGTTTTTCTTTATTATTACTCGCTTACAAAAGTCACGCGAGATTAATCTGCTGATATTGAAACAAGGTTGGAAAACAAAGGTAGCACACCTTATTCGATAACCTTATTCCCTGAATCTCTCCTCGATTATGTAGAGCCTCCAAATATGACCCCAGATATGCCTTGGCGCTGTAAATGCACGTATCACACGTATTGATTACGACCAATGCGTAGATACGCGACTGTGTTTTCCAAACGATGAAATTGATAACTGTTCACACCCCAATTATACCCTAACTAAAGCTTAACTGCATCTACTGCAACTAATTGTACAGTAGTCAGACTAACCACACATAATACAATATCACCCCATCCCATACAGGAGATATTCACACCACCTGCACCACTTGCTTGCGTTTTCGTTCGTTTCGGTTCTGCTAATTTGCTTTTCGTCAGGGTCAGAAAAAGAGCCAAAGATGAGACATATTGTCTCAAAAGTCGCAATTTATGCAGCTTGCGTTCGGACCGTTGGGTCACGTGACTGAAGAGTGGATGCTCACGAAAACCCCGTAAACAATCACATTTGACCCTAGAAGACCTGGCTTTTCCATTACTCAATACAGCTCTACCAGTACTCTACAACAACACCACATAGCAACCCTCTTAGCAACCAACTATGGTACCCACTTGAATCATTTCTTTTTCGCTCGTTTCTTTTCTTCTACTGTCGGCTAAAATGAATCTATCCACGGAGTTGCTGTGCATGAATTGCTATCGATCGGAGATTTATGACAGATGCATGATACATACTGATACCACATGGTCTGATATGGGATGAGGAGCACGTGACATGACAGGTTGGTGATCGAATCGATGACTAAGCAACCCGCTTAGTAATCCAACGCTTCCTGCGCTTACTAAGGCACGGCTGACAAACTCTCGCGTATGCATATCTGCGGGAAATGCGGGAGAGAGCGGGACGGTGGGAACTTAAATGGGCCGAGTCGGGGGAAAGTCACGTGAATTTTTTTGTAGAAGAAGTCACGTGACCACGTGGAAATCGGGTCGCGTGATTGAAAATACCGAAATGGGTTGTGGCACAGACTTGAGGGCTTATAGATCATGCTGGAAGAGCCAATGAGAAGTCTGATAGAGTGAATCACGTGACTGAGGTTTTGGAGAGGTATATCACGTGATTTGGAGGAATATTCCAGCTACTTACGTGACTGAAAGTGCTCTGGAGTGGGTTGGAGTGCGTATTGATGCTCCTACAACGGTATTAAAGAGCATTCACAGGACAGTTAGACAGTCACGTGATATAGTCATTGAGAGGTGTGTCACGTGATATGGAACACTTTGGCGTTGGGTCACGTGACAGAAAGTACCTTAGCGGTGTTTTTTATGATGATACCACCAGGATAGGTTATCTGATGCTATGTATGCCTTAGGCTTGGGCCTGGTTGCTTACAATTTGCTCAGAAAGACGACAATTCACGTGATAAACCTCACATAGGTATCAGTCACGTGATTTTGAGTACTTTGCTGTTTTTCTTATCTACTGCTTAGGTTACCCTCTATACAGTTTTTGGACAGTGCTTCGATTTCACATTCAGCATTCTCCAAATGGCTGCTTTTTGTGCTTGTATTACTATACGGGGAGCACGTAATCACAGTCATTATCATGTTCACTGCGTAACTTTTCAGATCTAAGTTATAATTTTCAACCCCGGTATTCAGGGCTGGTTCCTGAAAGGTACATGTGAAGGTAGGTACGGGTTGTTACTAAGCAGTATGGATGTTACACAAGCTGTGCTTACTAAGCGAGTGGAATATAACCACGTGTTTGCGTGTATGTGTACTACTTTTTGCGCTGCTTTTGTGCCGTTTCCGGCCTTGCCATGTGGTGTGTCGTATTTTATGTTCAGCTCCACCCGAGCTTATTTGGATTTATCAGGGGTAATAGTGGAGTAAGGGGAGGTTGTTTGGTATCGTTGTGATGTCATTTTTGAGGCGGTTCTAATGGTACTAACAAATTTTT
Source organism: Yarrowia bubula (assembly GCA_900519075.1). NCBI lineage: Eukaryota > Fungi > Ascomycota > Dipodascomycetes > Dipodascales > Yarrowia > Yarrowia bubula. The sequence goes on from ULGX01000006.1 coordinate 603,684, forward strand.
AATCGGACCAGTGCTCGTCTGTTTGGGGGAATATTATTATACCCCCCTCACCACCTCAAATTCCGCAGTAGGCAATCTTCTGGACCACACTAGCCCTGTCACGATGATAATATCGCCCTTATTTTCGGCAGCCAACGGTGGTGAGTTAGTGGGACAGAAAAAATAATATAGTTTGGTTAAACCTAAACCAGCCCGTGCAGGGGTGTGAGATAAGATGCAAGCATAGACAACCACTGTTGGCCGATGATATGAGCAGTTTGATGAGTTAAGCATGTGTCGTGTTGATTTACGTATCAATTTGACGTATCAATTATATCAGTCAATTCTACCAATCAATTCTACCTATCAAACAATATGTCTATGCCCACCGCCCACTGAAGCCGTATTATTTAATTAATTATTTCACAGCGTATTCACGGGAATGCACCTCACGCGTAGACGTACAGTCCCTTCTCTACCGTCACCTTCTCAATGCGGCACTAGGTTTCTATCTGCCGTCCCGACGCAACTAGGTTATCGAGCCAGCCCTGCTGCAGTCCTGAAACCACACACAAGCGACGTACGGGCTACTCCTCCTTGTGTGCGAAAAATATTCTCGTGCTAGGGTGTTGCATCGTGAAATATTATGACCAGGTGCTCCAGCCCGATGCAGGGTGTGCTAGGGACATATAAGGAGCGGGAGAAGTAGCATATCAGCAGCATCAGCATCAGCATCAGGACAGGTTCCTACAGCATCATCTTCAACATCCAGGCAGGCCCAGGTAGTTGATCTTGACCAAAAGTCGATTGGCACTTGTTAGGACTGGATCCTCACTCATTTCTCCACCATGAAACTGCTCAATTGCGTTCTGGCACTCGCTGCTGGCGTGTCTTGTCTTCCGACCATGATGAAACGCTCCTCTACACTGACCCTGGAAATGCCTTTTTCGGTGGTGTCTGGATCAACCTCGAAATGGACAGCTCCAAACTCCGAAGCTCCTTCTTCTCATGGCTTGGAGAACATGGGCTACTACTACCAGGTGAGTGTGAGCATCGGATCTCCTCCTCAGGAATTCGCTCTGTCTTTGGATACAGGTTCCTCAGACCTCTGGGTCCCTTCTCCTAACAACAACGAGTGTCTGAGTCCTACATTCACTTCCAGAGGAGGTACTTGTGGTCAGACTAAAAACATCTTCAACCGCATGATCTCGTCCACTTTTCAGATGATCAATGAGTACTTTTACATTTCCTACGGAGACTCTACTTCTGCCTATGGACTGTGGGGTAAAGATACACTCAACTTCAACGGTCTCAGCCTCGAAGGGTACACTTTTGGAGTCGCTTCAGGCACTACTTCTACGACTAATGTGTTTGGAATCGGACTCAAAGGACTACAGGCTTCTAATGACGCGATCCCAGGTCATCCAGAGGCTCCAAAATTCACTTACTCGAACTTGCCCTACAGACTGGCTGAAGAGGGATACATCAACACCCCCAGTTACTCTCTCTATCTGGACTCGTTGTCTGCATCTTCAGGAGCCATTGTTTTTGGAGGGGTAGACTTGTCCAAAATCGCAGGTCCCCTTACTCTCCATCCTCTCATCAACTTCCACCCTACCATCCACCCCAACCCTGTGTCTTTCTACATCACCTTGGACACTGTAGATCTGGTTGGAGGCATTCCCCTGAACGTGCTAAACGTCACATCTGCTGCTCTCCTCGACTCTGGAGCCACTCTCACTTTTCTGCCTCCGTCAGCTTACGCCGCTCTAGCTGACCGGTTCCAGGTCCAACAAGACAGCAAGACGGGTTTCCGGGTAGCAAAGTGCTCAGCTGGAGGACAAGGAGAGTACCTGGAGTACTCGTTTCAAGGTGCAAAAATCAGGGTACCTATTGCATCTTTGTTGGATCCCATCACTGGTTCTAACGGACCTGTAACTCTAGATGGAGTGCCCATGTGCAGGTTTCTGGTGGCTCCTAATGGGTCAGATGAAACAGGAACCAGCAGCATTATTCTGGGAGACTCGTTTCTAAGATCCGCATATGTGGTCTACGATCTCGAAAACTTCCAACTAGGTCTGGCGCAGGCAGCCACGTCCACAGCCACCTCCATGGTGCAAGCCATTGACGCGAATGGCATTCCCGGAGCTCAGAAAGCGCCGGTTGACAAAACCTGGCAGGGCAACCAGCCCATGCCCACCTTTCATGGCTATGTTTCACCTTCGGTGGAGCTGCTGTGGTAGGTATTGAGTAAAAGAAATGAAATAAATATAGAAATGCACGGTAATGGATAGATAGAAACAAGTAGAACAAGTAGAACAAGTAGAACAAGTAGAACAAGTAGAACAAGTAGAACAAGTAGAACAAGTAGAACAAGTAGCACCAGCATACTGGATGTACAATATTGATATTTAATTTTGTTCTCTAGAAAAGTATTTAGCTAAAGATTCTAGAGGAACCAAATCTAACACTGAATACAATGGTTAGAGGGCTTTATACGCTTCTTGGTTAACCTACAAGTCGTTTAGTGTCTTATAGCTTCATGAGTAGGATCCAGTTATTTGGAACTACGTACAGGACGTAATATGGAAGCTATGGTTATGAGAGTAATATCATTGGAATTAGGAGCTCCAGGGGAATAATTAGATACCAAAATAGTCATACATAGAAAATTTACTCCAATAGTGGTTCTGAGTACTACTAGAGAGCGAGTCAGGTAGTAGGCACAGCAAAAGGACTTTGAAAAGAAACAGGTGCTCGAATATTCACATGTCGTCAAAGCCAGCTTTCGAAAACGACTCTTCTGGATATGGCTATATAGACCTGTAGCTATTACTGCTTCATGATATGCAATAGACATCAAACAAGTATGCTATAAGATACTCGAAACGGCCAAGCCGTGCTTATACGACCAATCTAGAACAATCACAATCCTATAAAAACACTCATCCAACGCCATTATGTTATAATACTTGTATCTAGCTACCATGAGTATGACACTCTCTATACTCCTTCCATAGAAAGCAAACAAGAGTTCTTCCTACTAAGTGACATAAACCTGAGTACTAGATGACACGAACCAAAATTTTTTACAGGGTACCCACCATACGAGCAGGCTGCTCAAACGGCCCAGTCTTGTTCAATGTCTAACACACTCTAAACACTTCCAAACGTCAGTACGAATACGGCATTTAAACGCCGAGGTTTAATCCAGCTTTGTTTGAGCCTAGACATTTGAGCTTTGAGCAGCCTCTTTTCTTTTTTCCAATTTCCCACGTCGAACGTGACGCGATAACGCGATTACTTCACAGAATGTGAACTAAATGACTAAGTAAACATCCGATACCTTAAGTAAGGTCAACTAAATGAGACCCATGATTTACCTGCTCAAAATATCCACCTGTATCGCCTCCACGTGACTGTACCTGTCTCAACTCCCCACAACTCTGTTTGCACGTGGGATGGGCTCAAACTCTACTTTGGCCAGTGAGAAGAAGCAGATATGCAAACACAAGCCAAGCTGCCAAGCGCCAAGAGATGAGATTAAACGGAATTAACGGCCGAAGCACGATGACATTTTTTTTGTTTGAATTGATAGCAAGTTTCAGAGTGCCGTTTATCAAGCTAATTTTGTCGCTATGACGTTAATTTACTTCAGGTGGCTGTTTCTGAGCTGCATACATTGGACGCACAAGGCACTTAATCGACGGCTTTATCCGAGTCCTAAAGCCCACCTTTGGACACAAACGGATGAGATATGACAGAGATATGACAGAGATATGACACAGAAGGATATGACACAAACACAAGCGAAGGACACAAAAGCAGTATACGCTTCATCTTCACTTAAAGATAGACACGGCACTCGCTCGTATCTAGTTTGAACATTCTTATTCCACATTCCGCTTTGGGACTCGGAAAAGGCAGTGACAGGCACGTACACGAACCATTGGCTATCATCGTCAGCCTTTCGGAGTTTCGGAGATGTGCATGCAGGAATGAGCAAGTGGAATGTACCAACGGTGGAAGGCTTAATAGACGAGGTACAGAGAAAGTGAAGATATTGCGTGAACCAGGGGAGGATTTTTCATATGTCAGCACTTTTGCCAAGCCCATTGAGTGATTTTTGAGGGAGTATGGAGTTGAGTAAAAATGGCATCTGCTTTGTCTTGCGTCTCCAATGAGGCTAAAATGAGATATGGTTTCGTTGGCCGAAAGTTCTTTATTGGGGGGAAACTATATCCTCTTAATGAGGCGGTATTTGCATAGCGACTAGGTGTTTTTATTATATTAAAATGGTCGTCGAGAGTAGGAGCACAGATTAAAAGCAAATTCAGCCCGCAAAATCAAACATTCACCTCTACAGAGTGCCACCAAGTTCAACATTCACTTAACGTTTAACACATTAGATGAGCTTAACGCTGATAGGATTTTTCACATACCTAATCGTCGCTTAGCGGGCTGAAAGTAGATGATTTGGAGACAGCAATAAGAGATATTGAACTCAAACCGAGTGGAATCGAAAAAGAAATGGCACAAGAATGAGGCTAAGCTCAAGGAATTGTATATAAAGAGCAGGCAGCCTGTGTATACAGCAAGACCATCGTCAACTCGTTCAGATGAACCTCAAAGTCCTCTTTTTTGCTGGTCTGGCTCTCGCTGGATCACTCATCAAGGTCCCCGACACTCATTACAAAGGCCATGACGAACTTGTTGAGTACGGAGTAAAAGCCATTGCTGAGCTCTACAACTCCACTCACTTGGACAAATGCGGCAAATGTCTGTCTGCTTTGCAACTCGGTAAAACTATTGCTCTTCAGAACGACAAGGTGATCCCTGAGATTCTCATCAAGCTGTGTGAAAAGTACCACTGGGAGGAGTTCTGCACCGTTGAGTACCAGGGTTTCAACTTTGGAGTGGCCTCCAAGGGAGCTCATATTGCCAATGTTCTCACTCTGATTGATCCTACCGGTATTGATGGAGAGTACCTGTGCTACTACCAGGTGCGAAAGTCGTGTCCCTTGCCTCCTACTCCTAAATACAACTTGACTGGATGGTGGCCTGAGAAGCCCAAGAACTTGTCTCAGCCTAAATCCGACGGAGAAACGTTCAATGTGGTTCATTTGTCCGATTTCCATGTTGATTTGCGGTACCAGGTTGGAGGAGAAGCCAACTGTACTGGTGGATACCACATGTGTTGTGTGGATGCTCTTCATAACGGTCCTGCTTACAAGGCTAATTACACTGATATCGTGCTTCCTGCACAGAAGTACGGTTCTTACGACTGTGATATTCCCCAGATTCTGCTTGAAGACTCTCTGGCTAACGTGGCTAAGATTGGTCAGAACTTGTCGTTTGAATTTGGTATTTTTACTGGAGATATGGTATCTCACGATATCGATTCGTGGTTTTCTTTGGCCAAGATTATTGAGTCTGAGGAGGATGTTTACTACAATATGAAGAAATATCTGGGAGATATTCCCATTTACTCCACTTTTGGTAACCATGACTCTTTCCCTTATGCCCAACAAGCTCAAAACAGATCAGGATTCCTTGGAGAGTTCATTTGGAACGCTCAATTGTCTGCTGATTTGTGGAAGGATTACGGCTGGATTGATGAAGAAACCCAAGCTCAAGCTATCCATACTTATGGATCTTTTGCAGTCAACACCAAACGAGGTCTGAGAGTCATCTCCTTGGACTCCAACCTGTGGTACCAGCCCAACTACTACAACTACTGGAACATGACTGATCCTGATACTTCTGGACTTATGAAGTGGCTGGTAGATGAGCTGGTTGATGCTGAAAAGAACGGTATCAGAGTCTGGATCATGGCCCATGTGCCTACTGGAGGAAGCACCGGTAACGCCATGCCTCATCAGACTGAAGTGATTCGACAGATTATCGATCGGTTTGCTCCAGAGACTATTGTTGCTCTGTTCTTTGGACATACTCATGAAGATCAGTTCAACGTCTACTATGCTGGAAACGGTACAGACAACTCTCTGGAGAATGCTCTCACTGTGGGCTGGATCTCTCAGTCTGTCACTCCTCTTCACAACTACAACCCTTCATGGAGATACTACGAGGTTGATACCAAGACGTTTGAGATCCACAACTCCATCAACTACTATGCCCAGTTGAACAAGACGTTTGAGTACGATATTGACAAGCCTGAGCTGTCCAACTCTACAACCTTTCCTCATATCACTTATCCTCCTAGAAAGCCAGATGATAAGCTGGACTGGCAGTTTGAGTACTCTGCTCGAGACGTTTATGATCCTGATCGAAAGTGGCCTAAGTCAGCTCCTCTGAACGCTACCTTCTGGCATAATGCTATTCATTACATTGTGAATAACAAGACTGGACGTGAGGATTATCTGAAATATGAGTACAGAGAGAGTCCTTTTGTGCCTGATGGAAGCTCGCCTAATTATATCAAGAACATGTACTGTTACTTTTCCAGTGGTACGGTTCCGGCGGTGTATGAGTGTCAGAAGAGGCAGAATATTACGAAGGAAATTTGGATCTAGTCCGCGAGGCGAAGCCTTGCCGAGTAGCCACAAGTAGGGGAGTAAAGAGCTTTGAGCGTAGCGAAAAGCTCTTGGTTCAGATTCTATTTATGGAGGAAGAAAATGCATGAGGGAGATTGAGGGTGGTTATTTAATTGATTGTATTATTTAATGTAACGAGGAACTGTAGCAGCTGTAGTGTAGACAGAAGTGTACCCTGGGGAAGTAGAGCCATGTCTAAGTAGTAGGTAGAAGCATACCAGATGTCTCCTAACATCCATAGGGGATATAGCTCTAGATCTTCTTCAGACTTTTAATCTTGTTGCACCTACAGTATCTTAGACACCTGGAGAGTACTAATCAGTTGCACTTGAATTGAATCACATTTCTGATGAGCTCGAGCAGATGGATGTATCTCTATTGGTAGCTGATGTATCTCATGCTTCATAAGCCCAAAGAGAATAGAGTAGCTGGAGTGTGAAGACAGTCTCTACTTTTACACCAGCTCAAAAGAGAAAGCAGAGCCACGCTTTCAACATGACCAAACATCAGCTACACCCAGCTCTTGCCCAACCAATCAAACTTAGCCCTGGACAATATAATCACAAGCCGGGTGGCGTAGAGCCTGGAGAATATTGTACTGGCAGAGACTGGAGAAGTATATCACGTGAAAGCCCTGGATGTGGGGAATACAACGGTATATTTTTTGTCACGTGATCACTAACAAAATTTCTGTCCACAGACAGATCAATATCTCTCCTAGAAACTTACGTATCACCAAAGAATGTTAAGTATATTGATAGTCAAGTCACAATATGACAGCAAACAGATAATGCAAGTACTTCATTGAAGCTGTGCCACTACAAGCGAATGACTCAGAATGTCACATAACACACAAGCTCAAGCTATCAAGAAGCTCATTATCTGGCCAAAAGCAACGACCTACAATAGTTGTCCATCAAGCAAATGAGCTATCTTGCCATGTACACAGATAACCTATAGCTAGCTACCAATAGCACACACCTCACTCATCATAGTATCAAAAGATACCAGCGCCAGTTCCTCTACAGTTGATACGATATATCACCTGGTATCAGCTCTACAAGTAGACATTTCAAGCTATACACCTTCCGTCAAGACATTATCTACACTGTACAGTACTTAACGGTGGCAGCCATCAGCCAATATACACATGTGCGTAGCCAGTTCTACAGCGATTTACTGATGCAAGGAATCAGCTCTACAGTTGATGCTGAAGAATCAACACCCCATCTACTTGTTGCCGCTCTTCGAGCGCCAACCTACATCCGCAGACTCACTGACTCACTGATGCTTCGCATCAGCTCGTCAGCTCGTCAGCTCCTTTCGTAATCATTAAATACATGCTCATGCGCGGTTCTCCTGGTCCGTCTCCAACTTGACATCCCCATCGTCATCCTTTTCCTCCCTCACTTTATCCTCCTCATCCAGCACCGCCGGATCTTCCGGGTACTGTCGCAGCCACTTCATTCTCGGGCCGCTGTAGCTCATTTCGTTGATGCGGAAGCCAAACAGCTTGAGCTCGTATATGTTTTTGCGCAGAGGGATGCAGTTGCGTTCGACCTCGGGGAACATTTTGAGAAAGAGGCCGACAAAGGACGTTCCAAAGAAGGCTCCATCGACATTGAGGTAGCGCGAGTTCGGGGGCACGTAAACGTCGCAGCAGCAGGGGCAGTACAGACGCACCGACTCATAACCGGGCAAATCGTGTCGGCCCGTGGGAAGTAGCCGGGTGCCGTCACAGTAGTATCTGGGACATGTGCCAAACTGCGCCTCGTCGTACTTTTTGGCCATGATCTGAAGCCCCGTCTTTGTGAGCAGAAACCGCGCGTGTATCAGGCCATAGAGCAGTTCGGCCGAGTGTTCAAACATGGGAATCGAAGGGACTTTGAGGGGATCCTCCGGCTCCAGGTCCAGAATCATCTCCAGCGCCTCCTTGTAGTACGGCACCAGAAACATCAATCCAGTCAGATTGAAGTCGTCCTCGATGAAGTCCTCAAAAACCTCGACAAAATAATCGTGGCCGGTGGACGAACAGTAGTGCGAGATCCAGGTCTCGACCTCCTCGCTTTCGGAAGAAGGGTCGGTCATGTTGTATTCGAGTGGCTTGTCCTCCATGCACGGGGGAACGGGTGTGAGCTGTGGTGTAGGCGAGACTCAATGTCTCGATAATGATGGAGGGCTGATGGATGAAGACGTGACTCCCAAGGAGAATTTCGTGAACCTTAAACCGTGAGCTGTGAGCGGTGAGCAGCGAAGCTGCGAACTGCAAACTGCGAATATATCTTAAAAACACTGTTGTATATGTTTCTATTGATTTTCGTTGGTTTTTTCTGGTTTGATTTTATTGGTTTATTGCAAAATATTCGTCAGAAACCTGAACATCCGGTTATATCTCAGCCCAGTTCTCCCAACGGTACACTTGGGTGGTTACTGGAATTAGCCGTTAGGTTTGGAAGGGGTGATGAGAATGCCCGGAAAATCAATATAAAATCTGTAAAATATAAATAAAATGCAGCAAAAATCAAATTATGTTATTATGGACAAGGGCTACAAAATGCACTCTTTGGATTTCCCATAAAATCCACGATTAGCCTGTGGTTTGATGCTTAGTCACTACTTGGGAAGTGGTAGGCAGTGCCACTCAGATGTCCGTAAATAGCAAATAATTGCAAATAAATTGCAGTAAATTACACAAAAATTAACAAAATTATACCCATGCTCAGGAATACAAAATACACTCTTCAGATTCCTGGAGCTATGGCTATTGGGATAATCTGAAAGTCCTGAGCTGGAATATTAAACTGAAAATAATCCACACAAAATTCCAGAAAATCTGATTATCAAGAAATAAATTCAAGAAATACACCAAGCGAGTAATCTCGACCAGCACGACAAAAAATGCACTCTTTGGATTTTATCAAACTCCTCTATTGTAGTGATTGTTTCTGGGAAGCTCAATAAGCTAAGTAAAATGTTAACTAACACAGTAAGTTATAGTTAGCTTAAGTGTAGCATAACCTCACTAAAAATACACCTTCCAGAAACATAGAACCTCACGAACTCTCTCAAAAGTGAACTACCCACATTCACATTAACCCATCTCTCATTCATGTCTTTTTGTACTCGTACACCAGCTCCATTTATTTGATCCATATCGTCCTGTCAGACTCTAAATTTGGGACCAACCTTCGACCCTGCACGATATATTCCATCAGCATCTACAAGTACAACCCAACACAAGATGGAGAACACGGTGGAAAATGTGGCTGTTCTCGAGAACCTGGCAGACAACATCCCGCTTGGCATCTCACGGGCACCCGACGCACATCTCCTTCTCCTAGTTGCATTCGTCGTTCTGTACGCCAAAGTCATCAGCAAGCTGGGCAAGCCTGCGATCCAGGAGTTTGTGAGTATCTGAGCAAATCTCGACATTGAGCATGTCATAACTAACACAGATCTGGGAAATTGCCACCCGAGTGATCCCGTCCAAGCAGCTGCGACGGCGCAAAGAGGCACAGCTGAGAGCCATCCAAGTGCATACTCAACGGACCAACACGTCGTCTCAAGATGAGTTTGCAAAGTGGGCCAAGCTGGACAGAGAGTATGGCAAGCTCAAGGTGGAGATTGAGGACATCAACAACTCGCTGACGGCCACCAAGGCACGCATTTTCACCATCATCTCGTCGGCCATTTTTCTGTCGACTACAGGCGTGAAGATGTTTCTGCGAATCAAAAACAGAAAGGCCGCTGTTTTCTGGCTGCCACCGCACTCGTTTCCTTACGCCATTGAGTACGTGCTGTCGTTCAGCTCGGCTCCGCTAGGATCTGTGAGTGTCAGTGCATGGCTCATGATCTGTGATGCGGCGCTGGATCTGGTGGTTTCGCTGTTTGTGGGGCTCACCGTGAGCGCCCTGGGGCTGCTCAGAGGAAACAAGGTCAAGACGAATTAGCCAGGAGGTAGCAATAGATTATTTATGCCAGAGGGTACAAAGAGGGACACAGAGACAGTATCTGTGGGTCGTAGATGAGACGGGTGTAGATGAGACGGGTGTAGATGAGACATGGGTGTGCGGATTCTGTACTTGATATATTGTGCTATTGTTACTGTTTTAAGAAGCTCTTGAAGAAGCTCGTACTGTACAGAAATTAAGGAAGATACGAGAGCTTACTCATAGACAAGGGTGAATAGGAACTTTTACAAACTTCAATATGACTATAGCGAGTAATGATAAGTGTGTGTGGATGAATTACATGCAGCTATACTGGATGCCTCTGTCTAAAAGAAGTCCACAAGACGCAATAATGGAGCTACTGGAAAACCGAGAGTAGCCGAGGAATGAGAAAAACGAGACGGTTCTAACACTATACAGCTATACTGTATCTTGTGTGGTAAATGCTATCCCATGTTGGCCATGGTTGTTCTAGGAGTTTAACTCGAAGTTGTGTCTTCAATGAAGTACGAATTACAGAAAGTAAAGAAGAGGTTGGAGTTCTTCTATACAATATTAGATCTAGTATTTGATATCAGTCTGAACTGTACAGCTCATAGAACACTCCTCTTTCAGTAGATCCTGGAGTGCTTCTCATCCAGGGTTCTACCTATAGATTCGTTATGGCCAGCATTATTAATCAGTGACCTCTTAGTGTTCCATTGAGTGCTCAATCCAACCAGATTAGGGATTTTGCTTTGCACTGTTTGTTATCGTGTGACTTAAGATGATCGACAGATCTCTGTTATGTTAGATATACACAGATCTAAACAGAGATAACGATTACGACTACCTCCACCCTTGTAAGACACTGTCGAGTAATTCTGAGTAAGCCTTTCTATCCCTTCTATGTCTCAGCTCTCGGCTCGGTAGGCCAGAAGAAACTATTCCGCAAAAAGCAAACATGCGTTTGATGGCATCCCTTTCGCGTTTCTTGGCTTTTTACTCCAAAAGCTCAAAAAGTCGCATGCCCCTGTAAAGCTTCAAAAATAAAAACAAAAATCCCATAATATCCGGAAAAATCGGGGCTATCAGACCATTCGATACAGGTGCTTTGCTATTTTTACTCCTCCTCTTGCCTCCATTTTCGGTTATCGGAATCTAAACCGTGTCCAGTCCCACTCTCGTAGAGAATTACTTGACACGCTGGAAGCTGTAAGATTTGGAGAAAGAAAAATGCAGGGTAGAAATGGTGCTTTTCACAGGAAGGGCGTTTTGAAACAGCTGAAACAAATTGGTTTGGAACAGCAGACAGAACTCGTGTTTTGAATATATATATATATTTCTCTGACACGTCCAAGCCCGGCTACAGGCCAAACGCCGATGTCCGTATAGATCGGCAACACTGCCTGGATTGGGAAAATGAAAGTGAGTGCAGATCGATCGAGCACGAGCATTGAGCACGCACAGAGCATATGGAGTAAGATCTGATCTGGCAGAAAAAGAAATAACGGACGAAATATGAGCTACGCGTTTTATTAGTAATACTCTACTGTACTTGTACGAACGTGCCTGGTTTAATACGTTGATGTAATCATTAATCTATGTACACCTTGATGAAGGTAGCCTGACAGATCTAAGTCTGAACACGGCAGAAGTTAGTATGCAATTTTAATAGGGTGAGGTCGTGTATCATGTGTATCATGTGTCGTGTATCATGCTGGCCGTAAACGGAGATGCAGTGTATACAGACCAACGAAAGTGTTTGTCTGTATCAAAATAGTGTGTATCAGTGTCGGAATTGAGTGTGTCCGTATGGAATGCGTGCGTGTCTGGTACGTTTTTCGTGGCTCACGCAGTGTAAGCAACATCGGTTCGCTTAGTTGCTTACGCTGCTTAGAGCACGAAAAATATACTGAGAAATAGGGCAAACATGACCAAATTCACCATGCTAACCTCCACACTTCTAACGCCCGCGTTAGTCTTTGTGCTGTTCTTTCCCTCCACAGACATCAAATCGGGAGGCGCAAATCCCGCAGAGCAGTTCTTGTCAATCACATTAGCTGCTCCCTGGTACGTGAGTCGAATCGGTTGTCGTGCGTCACCAGTAAAGGTGTGGTAAATCTGCATCACCTGCCGAGTACAGTCTGAGCAACTAGGTGAGCCGTATCCCGGACCTGTAGGGAAAGCCGTACCCAGAGCCAGCAGGTACAGAAAGCTCTCTGACGCCAGGGCCTCGTTGTACAGCGCATTGATGTAGCAGTACTCTGTTCCGTTGTTTTGCGGCGAAGTTGGCAGCGTTGAGGGCGAATTAGAAGCGTCAGTCTTCAGACACGTAGTCTGGTACACCACCGGGTAGGCCACCAAATTCGAATAAGCCTGGACGACATTGGAGTTGTTGCGAGCAAAGTCGACTCCACACGTCTGGTTGAGCATCATGCGTTCGGCCAGATCGTTCATGACCGCGGTACATCCGGTGAAGTTGGCAATGCCGTTGCACGACGTGTCGAGAATGTCCTCCAGCGGCTTTGTGTTGTTTGTGGCGGACCGGATCGTGGCGACATAGGAAGACGACGACTGGAGGTAGAAGGACATGGGGAAGCAGTCGGTAAAGGTCTTGTTTGTGAGCATCTGGTCGAAGAACTGCGGGCAGGTCGTGGACGAAAAACTGCGCCCCAGTGCGGAGTCGAAGATCCGGGGCATTCGGTTTGCGGGCAGTATCGTCATGGTCGCCTCTCTTTGGGTGTTTTGCGAGACTTGGGGCCAACCGGCGTTTTATTTAACAGAGCTCGCCATTTTTGGGTTAAGAGGGTGCGTCTAAGGTTGTCCCACTGCGTTTAATCGGTTGTGCGCAGCCCTAATACGGATAGCCTTTGCGAGGTGGCTCCTAAACCTATAGGGGTTGGGTCTAGTACGGGCTCAACTGCTGGGTCTTAGACCCTGAGGGAAGTGTCTGTTGATTGCGATTGCGATTGCGATTGTGTAATATCACTTTTGGCATTTCTAATGATCTCTGCAATCTCCGTGCACTTGCAAACAACGAGTTCGCGCCTTCGCCTTGACTTTTCACTTACATCCCTTGCGCCCAAGAGGCGGACCTACCCACGGGCCTACAAGTAGAAGTCGTCTGAGAGTCTGAGACGTTTCAGTCTCGCAAACGCCGATTTCCTCTGCTTTGGAGCGCTGTACGGGGTGCAGCCCAGATGGGTCTAACGAGCCGTGGCTATATTATCCTGTGTCGGGTTTAATTCCATCACGCCAAGCCGTCAGCTCAGCACATTCCGCTGTCGATCGCGGCAGTTGGGGTCGGTGTGGAGGACGCTTCTTTCCATGCAGATGCATTTTTGGAGGGCCAGAAAAATGGTGGAAAGAAAAAACGAGAGCCCAAACCTAGAGCTGCACACTTCTCCGACGACAGCAGGTCATGGCCCAAAAGTACAGCGTTATGACAGGTAAACAATGGTGCGTGGGACATGTACAGCCGGGGTAGATGCACCTGTGTTTCAGTCAGACTAATATATAACCCCACCCCACCCCACAATCTGGCACCAACTGATTTAACCATTTCTCATTTTCTTTTATTCGCCTCTCTCGTCTTTGCTCTCGGCGTTAAAACTGAGCCCCCTGCCATGCAAGGTTTGCAATTTCCGCAGTGTAGGTTTGCCTAACGAAAAGCTAACGCATTAAATCTACCCACTTAGGAAGTCGACATGGTGGCAGTTCTGACAAGTAAGCGGCTGAGCTGAATACCCCTAAAGTCATGACGATGTAACCAATATAAATGCCGGTACTGTAGATCGCACTAATCATAAGCCACACTCACCGCGGTACTACTGTTTACTACCACACACCACCTCTTCTATTGTGCGCTGGTCAGGGTCTGAGACAGTGAGAGTTTACAGACAGAGCAAACAAGTGGTGGAAGACGCACGCTGGCGGTTGCAGCTTTTGCATACGAGGCTGAGCTGATTGAGATAATACGATTCGGTGTGAACTCGAAGCAGCCGTTAGCATGGACCGTATGAGTAGCAGTACAGCTCTTAGATTTAGTTTGCTGGGGTAGACTTGTTGTACGCGTACTGTACTCATACGAACAATACTGCCCCAGATCTTCATGAGCGGAAAAACCTAGCCAGGGATCATCCAGCAAATTAATGTATCGTGCTTATACGAAGGTGGGACAATAGGACTTGAACGTACTGTAATCATACAACAAAAACACACACCATGAGGTCCGCTACGCTCACCTCACGCTCACCACCCCTGCTGTCTATTTATATCTCGGCAACCATCGTACTCACCAATTAGGTTAGCCTCACTTAGTCCGGCATGGTCGGAGTAAAAACGGCTTGATTAAACCCTGTCGAACCATGGTACTGGTACCATGGCTGCCTGAATAGGAATCAACAGAGCCATAGTGGGAGTGGCGATATATCACCAGTAGCAGTCGTTTTATTTATTTACTAGCAACATTCCAGTGATTTTTGGTATCTCCGGAAAACCCAAGGACCATATCTAAACCACCCCTTGGAGCAAACCCATGTTCAAACGTTCATTGCTCCATATCGATTGAGGTATTTCCAGAGTGTATCGGTTAGGGATACGTACCACAATAACCGAGCAAGGAATTGCTTTTACCGTGGAAACTGCGGTTAATACCTCCAGTTTAATGGTCACGTGAACTCGTAGATCGCGTTTAGCTGACTTCAGTCTACAGTTACAGGTACGTAACTGAGTGGACTCCTCAACATAGCCAATATGGAAAAGTCACGTGACTCCATATAATTGTTTTTTGGCAGTACCTTCATGTCTGGAACTCCATGTTTACACCCATCTATAACTCGTACGAAAGCTTAGAGTCCAGAAAGCTGAGACAGTACACACAAGCACGTGTAGGCGATAAAGTATAGGGTACGTGACGGTCACCTCGTGTTTCTCTTGTTTGGAGGCGTTTCTAGCACCTACTATACTGTAATAGGTCTTGCTTTGATCTACAGTATACTGGCATTTGTAGTGGAAGCATTGTGTGCTTCTTGCTGGTGAGGGCTAACAAGCAGTAGAGCTACGCGGCACTCGTCTCATATAGCCTGTTTTAGGGGTTAATCACGTGAAGAGAAGAACATTTATTTACAAGTTGAACACTTCTGCTTTTGTCTGTTTCTTCTCAGTGCTTGTTGAGGTTCATCGAGTCGAGTCCCACTGGAGTCAAGTAATGTTAAAAACTAACATGACTTCAAAGTGTGAATATTCATACACTCAGTCCAACATAACATGGTCACAGTTGGTCTTCCCTTTTGCTTCATTTACAATCATCAATTAATTTACACCATTGTGGGATTCTCACCCCACATACCATCATTGATCACTAATGGCGTCTTTGAAATCCGTCATGTCCTGATCTTCATCCTCATCATCCTTCTTCTTACCCACCACCTCATCTTCCAGCAAGCCAATAGCCTGTCCGTACACCACAGCCACTCTCTGCGACTCTCGGTACTTGCCAATTTTCAACACCACCTCCTTGAGCAGCTCATGTTTATCCAAACCACAAACTGTAGGAGACCAGGTGCTATCATCAGTCTTTCCAGGACCCAACAGTTCTCTGCACAGCTCATCAACACGAGATCTGAGACCCTCCTCGGCAATTCGACGGGCGTACATGATGATGAAAGTTCGTAGTTCATGCTTGCTTTCGAGCATTTCAGCCGCAGCAATACGGTTCTCAAGATGCGCAATACTGACCACTCCCTCCATACCCTCGTAACCCTCTCTATTGAGGGTAGCTCGAGTCAGCTGCTTGAGGTACCGTCCTCGCCCTCCAGCTCGTCTCTGGGCCTCTTCTGCTGTTCTCTCCTCTACAGCAAGCACCCATCTGCTCTTGGTAGCTTCATCTCCAAGTAACTGAGTGGCAGACCAGTACTGAGAACCAGTAGCCCACCAGGGTTCACTCAGACGACACCAGGAGCGTAGACCCTCGTCATAAGTGTATCCACAGCCCGTAGAAAGGGTGATGATGACCCTTCCTGACCCCGTGACACCGCACTGGGTCACATGAGGGCCTCGGAGCACTCCACCGTCCTCGTAACGGCTTCCCGAGTCCAGAATCGGTGCTAGCGAGACAGGAGGGAACACTGCCTTCTTTTCAACCACGTTCCACAGTGACAACATACCCACTGAAGAAATGGCCAAAAGGTACTCGTTCTGGGACTCCAGGAACGACAGAGGAGCGCCAGTAACAAGAGGAGGAAGCATTCGGCGTCCATTGGGTGAATAGACAACAATGCATCCGTCTTCGGCTGAAGTGGCCCAGAAATAGGACCCATTACCGGCAATAAGATGGACGTAGTAAGGGACGAAATCGACGAAAACGACCTGCGAGTTACGCGTCACTGACACCTTTGTAGGTGTCTGATCGTTACCTGAGCCGTTTCTCACTTCGAAATTGAACGAATGAGGAGCCGAAGAGGTGTTTTCTCCGTTCGAAAGAGCCACACTTTCAGAAGCCAACTTTGGTTTATCCGAGTCTCGAACGGACATGGCTCGCATGAGCAGATTACGCACTTTAGGAGCTCCCAGACGTACCTGAGAGGTGGTAGTGGCAGGGGAAACAACCACAGGAGCAATGTATTCCGGAACATCATCATCACCTCGGGTCTTTTTGAGAGCTGTTTGAATTCCGTTAGTGCCGTCTTCCAGATCGTCAGAACGTCGTTTGCTGCCGATAATAAGCGAAGCAACTCCTCCTTTAGGAAGAGCATAGTGGGGTTTAGAGAAGTCATTCACTGGAATAGTTTCAGCAGTAGCAACAGGAGCAGCAGCGGTGGTTGCAGCAGGGAGAGTTGCCTGGACTGAAGAAGAGGTTGTAGTCAGCAACTGAGGAGCCACTCGTTTTCGTCCGTCTTTAGTGATGGTCACCTTTTGTTTAGTCGGTTTAGCAGGAGTAGAGGGAGTTGACGTACTCGCAACAGCAGGAGGAGTGGCTCTGGCAGCAACTGGTGCAGCTGCTTTAGCGGGTGTAGAAGTTGACTTCAAAGAGGCACTGGGTTCTCCCATCAACTCACTCATCCTCTTCTCTCCATCCGTCACCTCTTTCTCCTCCACCTTTTCCTCCAGCACGAGCTGCTCAACTGATTCGGGAATCTGAGCAGCCTCTTTACCTCCTCCATACCTCGTCAGTCTGCTCTCATTCTCCTCCATAGACACAACATATCCCAATTCACCTTCTTCAAACTGGACGTACGAAATAGATCCATCCAGTGATGTGGCAAACAGTGACATGCCGTCATTCGACCAAGCCAGGTCAGTGATCGTCTTGAGAGCCATATCGTGGCAAACAACCACCGGTCTGGGGTTAGAGGTGTTCCAGATCGTCAGCGTCTTATCTTGACCAGCAGAGGCGATAACGGTGATGGGAACACTCTCAGGAACTTTTGGCTCGTCGACATCAATCACGTTCTTGTCGGCAGGCTTCTTCTCCTTCTTCTCAGCTGCCTCTTTGGTTCTGGCAAAGATTCGAGGGCAGAAAGCAGCCACTTCACAGGGAGCTTCATGACCAATCAGAGAAATGTCAGAGTCCCAGGTACCTCTGTTGATGATAGCCACGACGGAAACAGGTCCGTTTGTAGCATTAGCTGCAGCAATATGGTTTCCATCAGGAGACCAGGAGCACCGTCTAAAGTAAGTAGACAAAGGAGACTGTTTGAAAGGACTGGTGATTGTAGCCTCGGTGGAAAAAGTCACATCTGTAGCCGAAGCTCGATTGTACCGGAAGATCTGGACCGTTCGATCGTCTGAAGCAGTAGCAAAGAACTTGTTGGCCGGATCAAAAGTGATGCCCTTGACATGAGAGTTGTGAGCATCCAGACGCTGGATTTTCTCAAAAGTCGTGCCGCTCCAGACAATAACGCCCGAGTCCAGGCCGCAAGTGACCAGAATCGACGAGTCAGGGGCCCACGCAAGGTCCTGGATATCATTATCGTGAGCTGCAAGTCGTTTTCTCACAATCCAAGACTCAGTATCAGCTTCTCCACTGCTACCAAACTCCTTACGTGGCACCTTTGTCGAGTCGCGCTCCCACACGAGAACCACACGGTCGTCCGAACCTGTAGCCAGGTACCGTCCATCAGGAGAAAAACGCACCACTGTCACAGCACCATTGTGAGTAGCCATAGAACAGAGCTGTTTAGCACCGGCAGCAGGTGCTCCGGGGGCTGAAGATGCTGTAGTCGTCTCATTGTCACCTTTGGCAGAGTCCCTGATACTCTGGGCACTCCAAATCCGGACCTTTCCATCCTGTCCACCAGTAGCTACTCGCTGGTTGTCTGGAGAAACGGTGACCGAATACACCTCGAATTTTTTCGTGTCGTCTGTGTTAGAGAGAAGAGAGGGAGAAAAACGGGGTACTTACCGGCATGGCACAGCCACGAGGGCTTGACAATGTACATGTTGTGTGGTGTTGTAGTAGACGTGTATGTCGAGTGGTGAATCAAAGTTAGTGGGGGGTGTGGTGATGAGTAATTTAGTTGGAGTGGAGGAGCAGTATTAGTTGGAGTTTAAGGAGCTTAGTAAGCAGGGTAGTGGGGGGTGTAAGGGGGGTGGAAAATGGAGGGTTTTTCGTAAAGTGAAATTTGGGGGTCATTTAGACAATTTAGACAAGTGTCATGTCATTTATCAAGGGGTCTATGGTGGGTCTACTGTAATTACAACTTGCAACCAGATAGGACGTGTGACGTATTCAGTCAAAGGGTGGAATAGAAATATGTGGAAAATACCGAAAATAGTAGCCGTAGACTCCAGTATAGCCCATTTTCATCAATTTTCCAGCATTTGTTTTGCACCAACCACATCTCCATCTGTTCTGGCTACATCATCATCGCTTGATAGTGGAGACATTTGGTGGAGGAAAAAAGGCATAGAAAAACGAAAAAAATCGCAATAAATCTAGAAAAACGGGGATCAAAAGGAAACATTTTTCTCGTAATTATCCACCGCATCTACCACCATTTACAATCCTCCCCTCCACCCACCATGTCACCAATAACTCATCTCCAAGGTGCCTCCTCCCAATAACCCAAAATTCTCACGACATATTCCATACACCACCCTACAACACGCCACTATGGGAGACAAAAGCATCGACCAGAAAGGCGACTACTACACCGACGGTTCGGAATCCGGCCTCTCCGAGGAGTACTGGGTCGACTGGTTCCTGCGAGCCAAGGGAAACGAGTATTTTTGCGAGGTGGACGAGGACTTCATCACCGACAGATTCAACCTGACCGGGCTTTCGACAGAAGTCTCTCATCTGCAATACGCCGCCGAGCTCATCACAGACGCGCTGGATCTGGACTCGTTCCAGGACCCCGTTCGACAGGAGATTGACGCCGATGCCAAACATCTCTACGGACTCATTCACGCCCGATACATTCTGACCCCCCGAGGCCTTACAAAGATGATGGAGAAGTACAAGCTGGCGCACTTTGGCAAGTGTCCGCGAGTCAACTGCTACTTCAACCCTCTGCTCCCCGTGGGTCTGTACGACGTGGCTGGCCAGTCGTCCGTCAAGTTGTACTGTACAAAGTGCGAGGACCTGTACATCCCCAAGAGCACTCGACACGCAAACATTGACGGAGCCTACTTTGGAACGTCCTTCCCGGCCATGATTCTACAGGCGTTCCCTCAGTTGCTCCCCACCAAGACCAACGAGAGACACGTGCCCACCATCTTCGGGTTCAAAATGCACGAGCACGCAAAGTGGGCGCGATGGCAGGACAAACAGCGGCAGGAAATGAACAAGCGCATCCAGCAGTACAACAAGGAGCAGCAGAACATACAGCAGCTCAAGGCGCAACCAAACAACAGCACGGTGTCGGTACAAAGCCAGACCAAGAGCCAGAGCCAGAGCCAGTCGCGGTCTCCAAGCGTCCAGCCGGCGGTCGAGGCCGCGTAGGAGTTGTAGACATGCATACGGCTGGTATATAGCTGGATATAGATTGACGTGAATGGAGTAGGTATGATTAGATAAGAGACCTTTGCGGTTATGCGTAGGTTTATAATGATTATTCGGACGTGTTAGTAAGCTCCTAATGGAGTTACCGGAGTGTAGAGAATATGGCTTGAGGTTGTATCCTAAGTCTAGACTAAGTCACTTGTAGGTTAAGCCATAGGCATCTGTATGTTGAAATCTCTATGGCTCTGTTGCATCGGTAGCTACAGATCTGCTTGATGTATGATATAAGGCTATGGCTATGCTATAATACTATTCTGTATTGATCTGGCTTCAGTATGGATAAGTAGCACACCCTTAAAGAGTCACATTTGTTCAGTCTACTTACTGCCACCATATTGATCCTACACACTCTTTAATAACGCTAACTCATACTTCATTACATCTACTATATCTATATATATTTTCGTCTCCTTAGAGCTGGAACTCCCGCTTGATAACCTCGGCGAATCGCTTGACACCCTCATCGACGGTCTCGGTGGGGACAGCGGCGTAAGTGCCTCGGAAGAAAAGCAGAGACTTCTCGGCCTCAGTGACGGGAAGAGGCTTCTGAGCAGGCTCAGTGACGTCCTCAGATCGGAACCACTGACCGGGGATCAGCAGAGCCTTGTTCTGCACACCCTGCTCGTAAAGGTGCAGCTCGAGCTTGGCGGGATCAGAGTTGAACTTGGAGGCAAACTCGGGGTGCTTGGATCCGTCAATCTGGAACCAGAAGAACATACCGGCGGTGGGGGCAATCCACTCGGCAACCTCCTTGGGCATGTAGGACTCCATGGCGTCCATGGCACCGTCTCGCTTGAGAGAGTACTCCTTCTTCAGGTTGATGAGCCAGTCAAGGTAACCGGTCTGGCCCCATCGAGACAGCATGCCGTAGAGAATGGACTGGGTGAAGCCACAGGGGAACTGGATGGAAACCTCGTGGAGTCGCAGGAATCGCTCAATGAAGGTATCCTGGGCGACGATCCAGCCGAATCGGGTGCCGGGAGCCAGAACCTTGGAGTAGGAGTCAAGTCGCAGAACTCGGCCGTCGGTATCAAAGTTGAGGTAAGAGGCGACCAGAGACTTGAGGAAGGTGTCGTGGTCCTCGAGCTGCTCGTAGTTTCGGGCGGTCTTGTCCTGCTTGAACTCGTCCATCTGCAGGAAGTAGTAGGGCTCGTCCTCGATGATGAGAATGTCGTGCTTCTGGCAGATCTTGTAGACGGCCTCTCGTCGGTCGGCGGGCATGTTACCTCCGGTGGGGTTCTGGCCGGTGGGGATGGTGTAGAGCAGCTTGGGCTTGGCTCCGACCCAGTTGTCGAGCTGCTCCTCAAGAGCCTCGGGGAGCAGACCCTCCAGATCGACCTTGGCGGGGATCACCTTGATCTGCTGGCCGTGGGCGCACTCAATGGCGGAGGAGAAGGAGAACTCCTCGCACAGAATGGAGTCACCGGGGTTGGTGAAGGTTCGCAGCACAGAGTCCCATGCGTTAGTGTTTCCGGTGGTGGCACAAATGTCCCAGTTCTTGTAGGGGATGTTGTGGATCATGGTGGTGTGCTCCTTGATGAAGTCGACGAGAGACTGGGCACCTCCAGACAGACCGTACTGCAGGGTCTGGGCCAGAGGCAGATCGGTCTTGCCGGCTCGAGAGGGGTCCTTGGGGATATGGACCTTGGTGAGCTCGTCCTCCTTGAGAGCGTTGACATCAGCCACAATGGTGTTCTTGAAGGGGGGCTTGGGGGTGTCGACGGTCACGTTGTCAAAGGGGAAGAAAGAGGGCAGAGGAAGTCCTCCTCCGAGAAAGGCGATAGAAGGGTCGGCCTTGTACACAAAGGCAGCCTTGAGGTTGGACTCCTTTCGGGACTTGGCCTCGGTGGAGAGCAGGTGCGAGAGATCCTTGGCGAGAGGCTTGTTGTCGGAGGTCATTTTGGTATGTGGTGGTGAGAGTATAGATGGGTTGGGAAGACGTCTCTTTATATGCACTGCACTATTATAGAGTCACTGCGAAAAACCAGAGGCAAAGTTACGTTGGGAGAGTGGTGGTGTAGGGAGAAGGGGATATATATAAGGGAGACTTGGGGCAAATAAAACTTGCCCTTGTATTTATTTGACTGTCCCACAACACGGCTCAACATGCAAAGCCGCCGTTTAACCGCTGTGGGGGCCAATGCCGTTTCCTCCATGAAACTTTCCCCAAACTTTAGCGCCCCTGCTGGTCGGATATCGATACTGTCCGATACCCGCGTTACATTGGTGAGTATTTATATGGGGTGAACTAGTGAGGTGGCTGTGGGGGTTGTGTTGGGGGTGGCTATGAGCAGAGACACTTGATTTTGGCTGTGCTTGTAGCGGTGTTTGTGGTACTCATACTTCCACTCAGCATAACCGCTACACTGTTACCCACCAACGGTGTGGTGTGTGATGTGGGGAATCGGCTATCACCTGTTCCCCTCAGCTCATCCCCACCAAGAAATGGCCCCATGATATCGACTCGCGGTGTCATTCCAGCTCGTGCCTGGCGACGCGCACGCATCCAACTGCCCCATTGTCACCTCAGACTCAGACCCAAGGTGAAAAAAATAGAGCTAGGTTTGACGTTGGAGATAAGCACGAGTAGCTCTGTGCTGAGCGATAAGCAGCGAGTGCCGCTTGGCGTACGGCGCCAAAGTGTGCGGGAAAGATGCACCCGTGCACCAGCGCCAGTATCTATGTTTTTCCGCAGGCCAAAAAATGCGTAACTGTGCTACTCGCACTAAACGCTCCGGCTAGCGCTTCCCGATACCGCTTTGCCCCACCTTCCCAAACCCCCAAGGCATGTAAAGTTCAATTCCGCGTTTTCGGAGCCAAACTGAAAAGTGCCACCATGAAGGGCTCAGAGACCCGTGTGGTTCCGGAGTAGATAATAAGCAAATATTGTCTTGTAGATAAGGTGGCAGGCTTTGTGGCAGTGTTTTCTGCTGTAAGCTACAGCTCTTTAACGTCACATGTGTGTCATGTCTGCCGGCTAACATCACGGCTACACCAGTTAAAGCCGCTTACGGCTTACGGCGCTTGAGACAGTGAAAAATATCGAAAACACCTTGTTGGGAGGTTGCAACATCTCAACAGGTGGTGACTTTATTGTGTGGATATAATTGATTGTTATGGTTGAGGTATTTAGAACCCAGCTACAAGTACAGTACCTGGTAGTACTTACAGCTCTATAGATCTATTGTAGGTGGTTCACAAAAGTATAAGTATAACATTAACTAGAGGTAGTTTTCTTAACAAAACTCCAAATAGACCAAAGTTGCGTATAATAAAGATAAATAGCGTAGACATTATAACACAGTCCATGTGACTCAGAATATATAGTAATATACAGATATTTGTCTCGTTATACCATTGTTTTTAGTTATCAAAGTTGACAGATCTTCGGGAACTTTTTCAACTCCGACATTTTTTCGTCCCAATAGTCTTCCAATTTTACAGTGGTTTTATTGCCCAAAAATCCAACTTTATCGAAGTTTGAGTTTTATTCAATATTAATTTAATAAATTAAAATCAAAATAAATTATTTAAAATAGAAACAGAGACATTTTGCTGTATATAAACGTGTCCAAAGATTGATAAAATTCAGGGAATTCCAAAACACTAGCCAAAGTGCTATTTATGCCGTCTATACTGCCACTACAGATACATTACAGTGGATCAACTGTAGATGTCAGAGTCAGTGTCAGATAGACAACAAGGATAGATCAAAGAGTCCAGCACGGAGCTAGAAGTACGCTGCAAATAAACCTGGTATAATATTGTAACCAATAATCTGCTTAAAAAGAACAATAAATCTTCTGTACACTTCAGTAGCCATGCTACCAGCTTTTACACACATATATAGAAGTTGACCGTTACACTCATGTCTATGATCTGTCCAACATGCTGATTGGAGGACTGTCTATACAGCAGCTCATTAACATCAACAGCAGCTCCATATAGATTTTCGTAGCACATAGCTAAGACCTAGTGAGATATCTCTATACAGCTTCCTACAACGTATCCTCTCTTCAAAGCATACTACAGTTGTTGTTAGCTTAGACAACTGCCTGTTGTTGTCCGCTCCTGACCTTCGGCCAGTCGCTTCCGTGTTCGTATAAATATCTATTATCCTATACACTATAAACCCCCGTAAAATCCGTTAAATCCATCCGAGTACTCTGCCACCATGCCGCTATCGTAATCATTCCCGTCATAATCCTTATGCATCAACAAGTCTTTTCTGAACTGCTTCTTTTTGATTTTCTTCAGACCCCGCACAGGCGTGATAATCGCCTCTCGAGAGTGTGAAGGACGTCTTCTAGAAGGAATAGGGGTGCCTGTAAACCGTTGTTGGTACAAGGGGTTGGTCACCAGACCTCTGTTTCTGAAAGCAGACAAAGGAACATTGGAGGACGTGGAATACGGCTGTGCTTCAGCTGACACGTCCTTGGGAGCCTCCTCATCAAGGTCACTGGTGTAAATGAACTCGTCCAGCACGATATCGTTCAAGTCAGAGATATCCGAACAGTCGTCAGACTCGATAGCCGTCGAGTACCGGATACCGTTGCTCTTATTCGTAGGAGGGCTTTTCTGACCAGACAGAGACCGGGTAGTGAGTCCATCAATAATGCCAAAGGGTCTTTCCTTGGTCATCACCCACGAACCCAGCATGGGAGGTCTAGATGCAATGTTGGACGACGACAGAATCTCTGTAGCAGTGTTGCACTTCTTTTGAGTGCGTGGGGGCAGTGTAGTATCCTCATCGGTAGAATCTCCAGAGTCGATATAGTCGCTGTATCCACCAGTGCTGTTTTTGAAGATTGAAGAAGATGAGCCAACAGCAGGAGGTTTCTTGGGAGTAGACAGAGAAGGTCTTCGTTTGGTACCCTCATCCTCGGAAGAGCCGTCGGAAAAGAAGTACCCAAAGAGGTAAGAGTCGTCATCTGATGTGAATCCCTTAGGAGTATCTGTGGTTGTGTTATTGCGGGTGTTGTTAATTGTGGTATTGTGTTCGACGCCCATTTCGCCGTTAGTAATAAGCACCTGGTTGGGGTCTCGAGGCTCAAAGAAGGGATCGTTGTCTTCAAACGAGTAGTCTTCTTCGTCCGAAGAGTAGCCTGTGTAGTGGTTTTGAGAGTGCGAGTTTCTTCGGGAGTAGTTGCCAAACGAAGCGACTGACTCGTCATCGGTAGGACTCAGAGTCTGCAGTCTGTCTCCGTTCTCGGCCATCTCTTGCAGAATGGCATCCTCCTCTTCTCGCTCGATATCATTGTCGTTAATGGCATCAAAGTCTTTATCGACTTCATCTGAAAAGTCGTTGATTGAAGAATACGACCCGTTTCCATCCGACAACGACACCTCATCGAGGTCTCCATTCTCAAACTCCTCCTCGTCCAGGTCTCCAATTTCGTCATCGAAATCGCTGCCTTCAGCATTAGGAGACGAGTCCAGCTCAATGGCTTTAAGCAGAGAGTCCTCTTCAAACGAGTCGTCAGAAGAGTCGTCTTCAGGCTTTTGTCTGGGGAACTCAACATGCTCGTCAAGAGTGTGATCTACCACAGACCCTCGTCTGCTTTTCCTTCGTACCAAAGTAGAATCCTTGGAGCTCAATCGGGTCTCAATATCAGACAAGCTGGACAGATCGGACTCCTCAGAAGAGTCAGCAATGGCAGACTCGTTTTCGTTCTGCAGCATGCTCTTGACGGCACTCTTGGCGCCAAACTTGCGACGTCTATATGCTTCTGGAAGGGATGTTTCATCAATAGACGAGTCACTGTCCTCCTCGTCACTGTCGGTATCGTCATTACTGGCCTCGTCATGCGACCCCTCGTCGTTGACAGCAGCAATGATGGTCTCAAAGGCCTCATCTTCCGAGTCCAGGTCCTCATTATCTTCTTCGTCCTCCACAGAAAGGTCGGGTTGATATAGAGCTTTCCGGCCATACCGCTTGGAGGCCACTGGGGCCTTTCTGGCAGGCACAGGGGCCTTACGCCCTGTTTTCTTCATCTGTAACACATCCTCCAGTCGCTTTCCACTGTAGGTTGGCCGATGGACCGAGGATTTTCTTCTGGCCATGTGTTTGGTGGTTGTCTTAGTGGTTTTTTGTGTAGTAGTCGTTCGTTTGGGTATCTTAGAATATAAAAATTGCAGAGGGTTGAAAGTGTGTGTGTTGCGCGTGGGTTGTCAGTCGAGCCATGAACGCAGAAGCTGGGGAGGTGGAGTTGTGGCAGTTGTAGCAGTAGTTTAGCGGAGAGCTGGTTGTTAACGGTATATGCATGTGCGTTTAGGCTCTGAAATTTTTTAGAATATATCGGACAAGGTTTTGGTGCATACACTATGAGCACACCACGAACAAGTACGAAGTACTTGTGAGTGTAAAATCTGCTTGGAAAGTCTTTTGGACCTCTAATATATGCCTCTGTACCATCTCCACCGTGTTTTTTTTTAAATAAATGTGCTCATTTATCTATCATACAAAGCCATTCTAACACCCTATTCCAGACCACCTCTAAACCTACTGCCAGCAACACGCCCACCATGTTACGCCACCTGCACAGCTAAGTAGATATTTGGGCTGTGCGTGTCTGTGTAACCCACCGCTGATACTCAGTGGCAAATCTCTTGCGATTATCCCTCGTCATACCTGCATAGTGGCTGCTTCGATCGAGCAATATCTCGCTCCCCAATTTAGCTTACTAGTGTTAATTGCAGGAACCTCAGTGGTGAAGGGCATATACAACTGCAGGTACCAGTGTAGCATTCGAATAGGTGCAAACGGGACATAGACACAACGCAAACAACAGTCCTACGATACATATTATATCACTCTGTACCAGGCACCACATCTGACCTATCCAGTACGCCCCATCACCCCCTTGATACGTCACGTGCTAACACACTATAAGCTGCAAGGTTCTCCAGAATATCTTCCGGCTTTGTTACAGACAAAGGCTTGCAGGTTGCTACAACACCCACACAAGCACCCATGGAGATATTGTCGGCCTTATGAGCACCCTAACCCGATACGTAACCACGGTAACGGGAAAAAGAACGAGAGCTTTCGGATATACTGTAATAACAAGGTTGAAAAGGTGTTAGTTCCCCACAATTTAGGGGTCTAGAGCGTGAGGGGTGTAAGACAGGTGCACAAGTGTATATGATGTGTTTATGCTGTTGTGGTTATCTCCTATCATGCAGTTGTTTCATGTGTGTTTTTGGTAGAACGCGACTGTGGAGAGCTACGGTTGAGATATCTGAATTTTATCTTTGCTACCAGATTCACCGACCTCGGGTGAGTCTCGTGCGACTTGCAAATTTCACTTTGGTCCAATATTCACCATTTTAGCGCGGCTGGAATCTGCTATCGCCATACATTTTAGCGGTGCCAAGTTTCACTTCTGAAATAAAAAATTCCCGAAAGTTTCACCATTAAGGTTAGCCGAGTGAACTTTGACCAAGTAAATGTCCCAAGTAAACGCCAAGTAAAACACGAACTGACAGTTGACTCTCCTGGCTCTATAGTTGCTCCCAAAGGTGTATACCAGGACGCTTCAACTCGACCAAAAATCGCCCTACAACAAAACTGAAAAGTGAAAAATACTCCCCAGCCCCAATTGCCTACTTCTACACGCTCATCCACTCCCCACCACCCAACCCCCACCTCAACTCCTGATATCCTGATATCCAAATAAACTCCGTCCCTTACCTCATACATCCAACTCTATAATGGTGACACGTTAGATCTCCATCCTCACCACCACACGATGAAAATCTCGGCTGTTTTGCTGCTGAGCGCCTCTACGCTTGCCCTCGCGCTCAAGGGCGTGGCTCCCGAAGACGAGCATCTCTACAAGATCACCAACGGCATCTGGAAGTGTCTCAATCACCCCAACATCCGACTTGAAGCTCATCAGCTCAACGACGACTACTGTGACTGTCCTGACGGCAGTGACGAGCCTGGCACTGCTGCATGTGTCGGAATCAAGGACTACGAGGTGCGTAAGAAGCTCACTTTTTACTGTGCCAACAAGGGACACATTCCAGGACGTCTTCCTTCAAACAGAGTAGGAGACGGAATCTGCGATTCTGATCTGTGTTGCGATGGATCCGACGAAGATGAGGGCCACTGTCCCAATGTGTGTGCGGAGATGGCTGCTGTGCGAATTACCAAGGAAAACCAGCTGAAAAAGACGCTTTCCGAGGGTCTCAAGGCTCGTCAGAAGCTGCTTGGACGATTGAGTGAAATCAGAAAGGCTGCCAAGGATGAGGAGGTTACCCTGTCTGAGAAGCTGGCTGATGTCAAGGCTGGAATCAAGGAGGCCCAGAGAAAGCTCAATGAGGAAATTGAGAAGGCCAAGGAGGAGGGTTACGAGGCTATCAAGGAACAGTCTCCTCTTGAGAAGTTGACCAACTTTTTGGGTCCCGAGATTCAGCAGAAGATTATGGATACTGCTGCTGACGCCCGAATGTGGATGGTCAACAACGGACTCATGCCTCATCCTGATCAGACTCGAGGGGCTTCTAATGAACCTCAGAATGTTCAGGATGCTCGTGATGAGCTCAGTGATGAGCAGGAAGAGCTGGAGAAGACTATCGAGGAGCAGAAACAGCTGGCTGACAAGCAGAAGGCTCTGCGAGCTGGAAAGGCGCCTGCTGTCATCTTTTCTCTCCAGGGAGAATGTGTCTCTTCTCACATTGGAGAGTACGACTATGAGGTCTGTTTCGGCCAGCAGTGTCACCAGAGAGGCAACAACATTAACGTCTCGCTCGGTAACTTCAATGCTCTGGAGGAGATTCCCCGATCTTCTGATTGGGATGAGGTGCTTGACGGACCTCGGTACTCTTACCTCTTGAAGTACACTGGAGGAGCTCGATGCTGGAATGGCCCTGAGCGAATCTCCAATGTCTATCTCAGATGTGGACCCGAGGCTCAGGTTATTTCGGTGAGTGAGCCGGAAAAGTGCGAGTACGATATTAGAATGATTACTCCTGCTGTGTGTGAGGGAGAGATTAAGGGGGAGAGAGATGAGTTGTAGTCTTCGCTTCGCTCAGACTACAATCAACACATCTATTATGGATACTAATTAGTATCAATAGTAGTAGTCTTCAGACGTCCAGACTACATCTCTTGGCTATGAATAGCAGTATATATGAATAAACAGTAAAGTGATAACGAATGAGTGTAACAGCCTTGGTATTGTAGCGGTATCGAATGTCAGTTGGTAGTGGGGCATTATTATCTGTAGTTTGGGGGTTGCTTCTTGATTAAAGGCACCTTCCACCTCGTAATTCACAAAAACAAGCCCACTTTACTAGTGTAAACCGAACCTTCTGATTCCAGATCAACGCTCTATTTCTCCACACACCAACTATTGGCTGATCTGTCTATCAAGCTGCCTCAGCTCTGACCAAGTCTAATTTATTAAGACTTTCTCTTAAACAGACCTTTTGAAAACCAACGTTCTCCTACAGTTCAACAATTCTTTCTAAATTAATTCAATTTTTACTCGATATATTTTAGTACTCGCAATATATAAATATAAAAGGTTAGATTGTACAATTGGCTGTGGTCTTTCTTCCTTACGGTGGCACTTCGCTCATGCTCCTGTTTACCAATCCCACTCCCACTCCGCCCGGTAATCCGACTCATCCCCCTTCTTGGTATGCTGCAACAGTCCCACCATCTTCTTTCCATTCTGTCTAATCAGAGACTCTCTCTTGGCGAGCAGCTTTCTCTGTCTGAATCTTAGAGCCTTCTCCAGAGCCTCATGGCTAGGCATATCAACCACCAGTCGATGAATAGCGTCAATATCCGTCTCGCCCTCCTCAGCAAACCACACCTCGTTTTCTCCCAGATAAGTGTATGCGTCTAGGAGTTTCTGAGAAGCAACTATAGGCACTCCAGCAATGATACTTGCGGGGACCGAACTGGAGGCTTTCTCAGAGAAGTAGTCATTGGAAGCGAAAGCAGGGAGTATGGCCATACCTTCACTCATGTGTCCGTAAAAGTCTGTAAATGAAAGGTCAAACTTGAAATCGACCTCGGATTTGATCTCTTCAGGCACCTCGGGAGGGATACCGTGTCCCACAAGGTACAGTTTGACCGAGGACATGGATTTGACGATCTTTCCAAGCTGAGAGAACAGAGTCTTGTAATCTCGTCTCTTTGAGTCGAAATCTCCTTGCAAGTTGAGTCCCAGAATCTCCATAGGTGATTTGTGAGGTCGAGTGGGTGCTCTAAAGATCGGAACAAAAACCTCAGTCTTCAATAGAGCCCTATGTTCTGGACTCCAAGTAGAAGCAGAGTCATTCTTGAGATGAGCATCAACGTGATCAGACAGAGTCACAAACGTCACCTGCTTCTTCTCGATCCATGGAATGAGTCGCTTGTAATGTCCATAGTCACTCTCAGCAGTCCATCTATCAGCATGATGAACAACACACACCAGAGAGACTCCCTGAGCAAGCCATTCATTGAACGTGTTTTTTTGCTCCTTTGAGTCGTGTTCACAGGTGACTGAGAGAACCACATCAGGCCGTCCAACTCTCGATCTGTACTCTTTCAGCTTATCGCTGTGAATGTACTTGGCCACATTGGTATGGTTGCCGATAGTCTCTTTCATAATAGGGCCCATCTGGAATCTGACAAGCTTAAAAAAGGGATAGATGAAAGCCGATGCTCTTGTCGTAGTTTCCACCAGCGACGCCAGAAACGCCGTAGTCACCTCCTCGTGGCTTCCTCCAGACTCCAGCAAAATTATCTTCGAAGGGTGGCCCGAAACCGGTCGATAAACAGCACTGGCATTGGAGTAGGTGTAGGGGTTGAGTCGGTGGACGTGCCCCGTGGAGTAGATGGTGTAGACCAGAATACCACACAGAGCGGCGAAACACGCTATAGTCGGGAGTCGTAGAAAGCGTTTTGGAATCATGGGTGAAGAAGAAGACAGCTGTGGCTCCCTCCAAAGAGCCCGTCTATATTTTGGCGTTAGAGTTAATCTCTCCCACGGCTGATGTACTGATCTTCTGATCGTCAGGAGATGATACAAAGTGGCCAACGAGCGGGGATTCGAGATGTGGAGGGGTGGTGGTATACTGAGCAGATGGATATTTTCGCCTACTGGATTGGTCATTTTCTCACCCTCGACTGGTCATCCACCTGCCGTTTTTTCTCTGAGCCTTAGATTTGGGTTTCGGAAAATGCAGACTAACAATGTAACCAGACACGAGCTTGAACAGAGCAACCAACAATGTGAGCTAATAATTGTGACATAATTGACAGCACAGTGGGCCTTATTATCCTTCCCTCCTCCTTTACTCTAAAACATAGCTTTTTTTCGTACGAGTACCGTCAATCTTGGGTGGGTCCCAAGGCGCAGGTCCAGGGCCTCGTTTTTTTTCGCACCACAAACGCCTTGTCTGTTGACGCACACCTGTCGCTCGCCAAAACCGGGCATGCCATGACACGCCCCACCCGCTTGTTTGAAGCTGCACTTTTCCTTACCCCCTTTGTCCGCCCTTCATCTTACAAACTCTAAGACACAGCCCGCCAAGCCAAGCTAAAAGATGATAGGAGACAGGAGGTGGGTGTGGGTGGATTACGAGATGCATGGTAGACATCCCGAATTAACCCTCACTAGCCCCGTATTGTATGAATTAACCCTGTCTAACCCCAGTAAGATCGACTTGTATTGTTGATAAACAGATCGTCGCGTTAATATGGTGAAATGAAATTTTGCTGGACGAAATTGTCCAAAGTGCTGATTTGTCAGGAGCCGTCAAAATGCAACATTATTGGCTGGATCGATGCAAACGTGCTGATAATATATCGCGTCGTCAAGCTGGTTTGTCTGCGCTTGGCGCAGTTTTTACGTACGTCTGTGGCTCCACAACAGAACAAGGGAACGAAGCGAGTCCTGATTGGGGTTGTGAGAAGTGAGGGATAATTCTGGGCTATAGTGGGCATCTGGGCTTTAGTTTCAAGTGTGGGGTTAGCCGTCAGGTTGGAGTATCGTATTTAACAGTGCAGCATTCTGGGTTTTTTTTGGCCTTATTACTGTCCCAGTGGGGCTTCCGGGTTGAAGGAATATGTAAATGCTCGGACGGATCCGGCGAGTTCAATGGTGGTGTTTTTGGCTCTATGGGAGGGTGCATTTCTGGACAGATGGGATATTCTTAAGCTTAGTTGGGTTTACTAACTAAAGTCAAGTAAGCCATCATTCAGTCATAAACATCATCAATATTCTATATACATCTATACAGAGCAACATTAACTGTATAGGTAGTTCAGGTGTGCCAGAGCACTTCGACGACACCTCGGTTGGACCTGGGGAACATCAGAACCTTCGGTTCTTCAATTCTCCTATGGTCCTCCTTGGTGTCTAAACACTTAGCTCTTTCTCAAGTAATTAGTATAATACCACTGCAGCTCCGCAATACTCTCCTCAATATCACTTCTGGCAGTATGAGCGGCCTTCTTTCTAGGCACCTTTCTAGCCATCTTAGGGTTGTGTCTCTTCATGGTCTCCTTGATAGAAGACACATCCAAAATTCTGTAATGCAGATGCTCATCGATCTTAGGCATATCCTTGGCCAAAAAGACTCGATCCTGATGCACAGAGTTACCAGCGAGCACACCAGCTCCTCGTCTAGGTACAAACCGTTTAATATAAGCCAGCAGCTCTTCTTCCACCTCGGCCATAGTTTTAGTCGAATCAATGCACTTTTGCGTCAAGCCACTTTCTCCATGATGCTGAACACACCACTCGCTCATAGCATCCAGTTTCTCTTTAGGACAGTGAATAACCGCTTCGTAGCCTCGAGGATCAATAATCTGGAGGTTATCGTCGGTCAGCAAGCAGCAGATTTCAATGATCTGGTCGTTTTTATGGTCCAGACCGGTCATTTCACAGTCGATCCAAACAAGAGGGGGCTCCATGGTGAGTGAGGATTGAAACCAGTATCTAAGAGGTCTTGAAAAGGTTGTAGGTAGTTGTCTCCTGAGCGGTGTTCGAAGAGCGGTACTTGTAGTTGATCGTAGCAGAGATCGTGATAAGTGGAGCATTGAAAATATTAGGGTTTGGAAATGTGATAGAAAAGAGCTGTTTTTGGCAAGTGCAGTGAATAGCAGATATTTTGTTAGCCTTTATTGACCTTGATTTGCAGCACTTTATTTTTATTTTATTTTTTTTAAAAAAATTACATTTAATCCTGTCGGTTATCAAAAGGCCTAAAGCCGAAGACTACAACCACATTCAGTCGCTTACTAACTGCTCCCAAAGGGCTGGTTAAGGTTTATAGGTAGGGAAAAAAGTCGGTGGAACGTGTTTCTCCAGCACCACTCAAACCGGCCAAAATCAATTCTTTTCGACCCGTTTTTCGCGCTTTCCACTCTCCCGATCTCGAAATCCCCCCCACCTCCTTCTTCCAGCTTGTTTCATGCACCTGGACCTAATCGCGAAACGCCAAACAGTCGCCCCACTATAGAGTTCAGAGGCTCCCGGGTAACACCCACCCGCCCAATGTGGCATTGACCAAACGTAAGCCGGCTGATCAGCACACCTTTCTGAAACACCACTACAACTACACTAAAATGCGTGAAATCGTCTCTCTGCAATGCGGCCAGGCCGGAAACCAGGTCGCCACAGCCTTCTGGAACACAATTACCGAGGAACATGGACTTGACGACGATGGATACTTTGTAGGAGACTCTCGAGAACAAAGTGACCGTCTGGAGGTGTTTTTCTCAGAGGCGTCCAATCGCAAGTACGTGCCTCGAGCAGTGGCTGTAGATCTGGAACCTGCTACTCTGGATGCCATTCGATCAGGCAAACAGGGCCATTTGTTCCGTCCAGACAACCTCATCAGTGGTCTCTCTGGAGCAGGCAACATTTGGGCCAAGGGATATTACACAGAAGGAGCCGAGCTTATGGAGACCGTGATGGACGCGGTGAGACGCGAGGCTGAGTCGTGTGACGCGATCCAGGGCTTCCAGGTGACCCATTCGTTAGGAGGAGGTACCGGTTCAGGAATGGGTACCCTGCTGCTGTCGAAAATCAAGGAGGAGTATCCCGAGCGCATGCTGGCCACGTACTCGGTGCTGCCGTCTCCCAAGGTGTCTGAGACCGTTACTGAACCCTACAATGCCGTGTTGTCGTTCCACCAGCTTGTTGAGCAAGCAGACGCCACGTTCTGCCTGGATAACGAGGCCCTCTACGACATTTCCACGCGAACGCTGAAAATCAAGCAGCCCCGAATCCAGGACCTCAACAATCTCATCTCTAAGGTCATGTCTGGAGTCACTACTTGTCTTCGATTTCCAGGACAACTTAACGGAGACTTGCGAAAGATGGCCGTCAACCTGGTGCCTTTCCCTCGACTGCATTTCTTCACAGTCGGATATGCGCCTCTTTTTTCGGCTGCTTCTCAGTCGTTTCAGCAGCTGGAGGTGCCTGAACTGACCCAGCAGCTGTTCAACCCTAACAATGTCATGGCCGCTTGTAACCTGTACAACGGACGATACTTGACAGTGTCCACCATCTTCAGAGGAAAGGTTTCGACCAAGGAAGTGGAGGATTCCATTCAGACTGCCAGAACTAAACACTCTCCTTACTTTGTGGAGTGGATTCCCAACAATATTCAGACCTCGGTTTGTAATGTGCCTCCTAAGGGTCTGAAGACCTCTGCTACGTTTGTGGCCAATTCTACGGCTGTTCAGGAGCTGTTTACTAGAACAGCTACCCAGTTCGCTGCCATGTTTAGACGAAAGGCGTTTATTCATTGGTACACTGCAGAGGGAATGGAGCTGATGGAGTTCACCGAGGCCGAGAGTAACCTGCACGATCTGATTGCAGAGTACCAGCAGTACCAGGAGGCAGGTGTGGATGATGATGTGGGTTACGAGGAGGGTTATGAGGAGGAGTACCTCGAATAAGTTGAAGGAGTGCAAAGCACGACTGAAAGCTACGAGAGGGACGAGCACTAGTGCTGGCCTCCTCTAATTGAGTTGTAAGAAGACATGGACACTACTTTACCTACTAAGTCCATTGTACATTCTCTACTGCCACTTGGTGGCGTGACTCTCACAAGCAATTTGTATAGCTACTAATGTAATATTTATGATCTATTCTGGAGTACGTAGGCGGTTATGGTTGGACACATTCCATGCATCAGATTAAGCATGTCGGAGTGATGTGTCTCACCTTGTTTCAGAGTGCTGAGTTGGATAGAGGGGCCTTACGAGAGATACAAGTAGAAGCAATATGTTGTAAAGACTTCTGGAGTAACTAATGAGAATAATTGATCAATAATGCTACTTGTGCAGTTTTATTGTTCAATTGAGCCGGTATTCTGACAGCTCTTACTATGATCAAGCTGTGAAAGCTGCCAGTAGCGTTCACCACCACGAGTAGTATAGATAGCAAATTTATGGAATTTTGAAGAGAGTAGGAGGTTCACGGGGGCTAATAGAGCTCAATTCAAAATTTTCAGCTCATTCTGAGTTATATTACGTCTCAGAGGTTTGTCAGAGTGACTCTGTTCTTTCGTCATCTTGAATAGGCTAAGCACCAGCATTGAACCTTACACTGAGTCACACAACTGGGTACTGGTGGTAGCCACTGTATTAAATACGCTTGCTATGAGCTCCTGGTACCCCATTTGATCAAATTTTGATAATACTTCTTCCTGTATTATCTCCTATGATGCGGCTGTTACTTGCTATTATATCTCAACTAAACTCCCAACAAAACCTCTCCCCTCCCAACTAACCCTCCACTTCACGTTAGACACGTAGCTAATTAACACACGCTAGCACTACGTGTACACTACATCTGCTAAGGTAAACTCCTGCTTACACCATGTCCTGCGGTACTCACAGTAGTGTGCAAAAACCTCACCGGTGAAAATTTCCATTTGCAAAAAAATTCCCTTCATATCGGGTTTCGGCACTTTTCTCCTTCTCATACAACTGGGCCGAAGGAGACCCTGCACGATATGCATGGGATGATCTTTTCAGGTGTTAATTACACGTCACCAGAAGCACGAATATACGAGGAAATGGTACCAAATTTATATAGTCGATGTAGAATCACGTGACCTTTGAAACCCACATACTTAGCTGCAGTTCCCTACTTGCACCTCGTCTTAAATCAGTATATATATCACCCTTCCTCTCAGCCTCCCCAAACCTTATCCTACGCGTATATCTGATATCTCCATCGCATAATCTCCACAACAAACCAATGGACAAAAACATCGAGATGATGCACCGGAAACGGGCCAAGGACGTGGACCAGGGCTTGCCCGTGTCTGCGTCCAATTGGGCCGAGGTCGCTACTGACGAAATCGGCGAAGTGGCTGCTCAAAACTACACCTCAACCACACACGACAGAAAGACGCTATCGTTTTCACAGCTCACTCCAAAGGACAGACAGAGGTTTTTGGTGCTGGTGCTGCTCTACCTGCTCCAGGGAATTCCTCTGGGTCTGGCTATGGGCAGTGTTCCGTACTTGCTGAAAGAACACCTGTCTTATGGAGAGATTGGAATCTTCTCTCTGGCGTCGTATCCTTACTCTCTGAAGCTGCTGTGGAGTCCAATTGTCGACGCCTGCTACAACAAGACGTTTGGACGGCGAAAGTCGTGGATTGTGCCTATCCAGGCCATTTCAGGACTGGTTCTGATCTGGTTGGGAACCTTCATTGAGAAGCTCATTATGGGAGACCCTACAGCTGCTGGAGATCCTGTGGAGAAGAACCTGTTCCGAATCACAATGTTCTTCCTGCTGCTGGTGTTTCTGTGTGCCACTCAAGACATTGCAGTTGACGGTTGGGCTCTTACTCTACTGTCTAAGGAGGCTTTGTCATATGCTTCTACAGCACAGACCATTGGACTCAACACTGGTTATTTCACTTCGTTCACCGTCTTCCTGGCGTTCAATGGACCTGATCTAGCCAACAAGTACTGGCGGTCTGTTCCTTCTGCTGATCCTCCTATTTCTCTGTCTGGATACCTCACTCTTTGGGGTCTCATCTACCTGGCTGTCACTGTCTGTGTGGCTCTGTTCCAGAAGGAGGATCGAGAGAAGCACGATGATGACTCTCTCATCACCATCTACAGAACCATGATGAAGGTGCTCAAACTGCCCAACATTCAGATCTTCATCCTTGTTCACTTTCTGTCAAAAATCGGATTTCAGGCTAATGAAGCAGTCACCAACCTCAAACTGCTCGAGAAGGGTTTCTCCAAGGGTGAACTTGCTCTTACTGTTCTTATTGACTTTCCATTTCAGATCATTTTCGGATATTACGGCGGAAAATGGTCTACTGGTAAAGAACCTCTTAAGCCTTGGATGATGGCGTTTGTGGGACGTCTGGGATGTGGAGTACTAGCCATGCTTGTGGTCTACATGTTCCCCACCGAACGAGCAAAGTCTGGAGAAGGTATCGGCTTTGGCTACTTTATGATTGTCATCATCATGCATGTGCTCAACTCCTTCCTCAGCACGATCCAGTTCATTTCTATCACCGCGTTCCACACCCAGATTGCCGATCCGGTTATCGGAGGAACTTACATGACTACTCTCAATACCATTTCCAACCTGGGAGGTCTGTGGCCTAAGATCATTGTGCTCAAGGCCGTTGATTGGTTCACTTCTGCGACATGTACGCCTCTGGAGGGAAAGCCAGCCTTTGTGGCGTTTTCTTGTGTCGCAAAGGAGGCCAAAAACATGTGCATTCAGAGTGGAGGAGTGTGTGCTATCCAGACTGACGGATACTACATCACTTCCATGTTGTGTATCACCATTGGAGCCACGCTCTTCTTCACCTGGATCTACAAGAAAATGCGCTTCCTCGAGTCGCTGCCCATTTCAAGCTGGAGAGTTTGATGACTGTATATATAATAGACGCATAGTTATATCACAGCAGTAAGTAAAAATAGATGAAAAATAAATGAAAATAGCAGAAATCAATGTAACAAACTGTATACAATTTTTTTTCTATATAATTGGCATAATATTCGCGGTGTGTATTGTGTTCCATTACTATCACCATGTCTCACACCCCACTATGCTTCTACTCATCGCACATGGAATCTTAATCCTCCTACATGACCGACCCAGACGCAGAATTTGCTGACCTGGCGGCTATCAGTGCCAAAAAACGAAGTTTCGATACCCTGGAGCCGAATCTGAAGCGTGATGTTGCGGACTACTGTGAACAGGTAACTCTCGAACAGTTTACCAAGACCTGCGTACCCTTCCTCCAGTGCCCTTGAAAGAGTGAGCCACTGCATTGTATAACTGGCGTATAAAAATACGAGACGATCACAAATCACCCTACCTTGCCATTCTCAGGCCAATAACCTGCGCCTTGGTGAAACTCGAAAAGATGGAGCAAGAGCCCGGTGCTAGGGAAGCACACAGTGAAGCAGAGAAGGAACGACTGCAGTTCCACATCAGAGATACCAAATCGGAATACCAAAGGCTGTTTATTGCCAAGGAGAAATACCGGCACGAAGTGGCCAGTCATTTGGAAACAGTGATACAGGAGTGTACGGGGACACTGCTAGCACATCAGACAGAGCTTGTTAAAGAGTGGTTCTTCCAGAAGCATCGTTTGCAGGGGATCTCCAAGTTCCCAGAAAAGACACGCGACCGGTTGTTACGGTAGATCACAAGAAAGGGTTCACTTTGCCATCTGAAATCATGTCCATGGTTTACTCTCTTTCAGACCTGGAAACATGCGTATCTCTCAGAGAAGCAAACTCCGAATGGTACAGAGTGTTTCAGCAAATAAAACATCTTCTCAAGCGCAAACTGAAACAAAGAAACCCGTGGATGGAACCTGGAGACTGGGATTTACAAACTTGGCAGGATTGTGTCTTGGTCTTTGTAGCCCGTCTCAAATGGCCTATAGCAGAGGTCTTGGACTTCATACCAGTGCCCCTCAAGAAAGAGAAGAGATCAACAACGTTAGCAGTCGAGCTGCGATACAACGAACAACTACCTGATAACTTTACAGGCATGCAGCCTTATGGTAGCCCAACCTGCTTTGTGGCATGTGATCACTTCCACGCAATGAATAATCATAACGGCAACCGCTATGTCAGAGACTTGTGGACTTTTGCGTCATGTGACGAACCCAGTATGTATACTGAAATCGTGCGTGTCGAGGGAGATGCTACTGTTATTCATAGCATGGACATTGAGATTACGGTGCCTACTGATATCGTGCCTCCTGAGGAGGAAGGCAGTCTACGAGTATTCATAAATCCAGGATCGGTTACTGTTGAATGTGAAAACGGACGATATCTCACCTTGCCCAGCGATAAACCGCATTTCAAAAACGGATTCTTCTTCTCCTTCGACAAGTATTCAATCATATCTGAACTAAATAATGTTCTCGTTGCAGAGAGCCACCACTCAAGTTCTATTTATCTGTACATCTTTGGCGACCCTGAAAACAACCGAATGATAAAGTACCCTACGTTAACAGCTTCGAAGCCCGTTGCTTTCTATAATGGGCTTACTTGGTGGGCCATGCGCAAGAAAATGCTCGTACCTACTTTTGTCGACCAGGACACGAACAAAATCCACTACTCCCCATCAAAGACTCTGACGGGAGTGTCATCCTGTCGCTTTGAACAGACCAGCAAGTTACGTGACTGTCACCATTTTGCTGTTGCTGGTTCAGACGACTTCCCTGGATATGAAATCGTCAATTTTGCAACTGGTACCCTCACCAATGTTGTTCCACCACTTGCTGGGAAAGACGACTTTGTCAAGATTATTCCGGGTTACCTAAATGGAAAGTTTCAGGCCCGTTTTATGAGTGGGGAGACTCGCGAGAAGACGCATGACGACGTGATGAAAGAGAATGAATATTGGTAGAGGGGTGTTGAGTTCAAAACAATCGTACGTATCCATAAAGTAGCTAAATTATAGTAAAAGCACGCCCCCTTCATACACTCAGACAAATCGACTACCCAGCCTACAGTCTGTATTCAAACTCTCTACATCTCTCGGTCTAATCAGACTATCTACGTGCGACGTACTCTCGGTCTGTCTCGCTTTTACTCTCAGACTTGGAGTGTCCCAGCTACATCCCCATCTACAATAAGGCTGCCCCCGGTCTGCGCTGTCGTCTGCACTCTCAGACTTTACCTTTGGTAAAGCCTTCGATTGCATCCTCGCGCAGCCTCGTCCAGCCTCGTCCGTGCAATAATTACTGTATGTACCATCATCTTACTCCTCGATGTAAAGGGCATCCTTGGCGGCCTTGACGACAATCTCAGGAGTGGGGAAAGCAAAGTCCTCAAGCTCCTTGGCGTAAGGAGTGGGCACCTCGGCACCGGTGACTCGCTGGATGGGGGCATCAAGGTAGTCCCAAGCCCAAGAGTCGTTAACGACACCACAGAGCTCGGAGCCCATACCAAAGGCGGGGAAGCCGGCCTCCACGGACACCAGGCGGTTAGTCTTCTTGATGGAGTTGAAAATGGTCTCCGTGTCAAGGGGCTTGACGGTTCGCAGGTTGATGACCTCGGCGTCAATGTTGTGGTGCTTCTTGAGCAGGTCGGCGGCGTGCAGAGCGGTCTCGACGTTTCGAGAGTGGCCGACAAGGGTGATGTCCTTACCCTCTCGCTCAATCTTGGCCTTGCCAAGGGGCAGAACGAAATCGGGAGACATGGCCTCCTCGGACATGGGGAAAGACTCACCGTACATCATCTCGTTCTCAAGGAAAACGGTCACGTTGGGGTCTCGGATAGCAGCCTTGAGCAGACCCTTGGCATCCTCAGAGCTGTAGGGAGAAACGACCTTGAGACCGGGGATCTGACCGTACCATCCGGTGAAATCCTGGGAGTGCTGAGCACCGACACCGGCAGCGGCACCGTTGGGGCCTCGGAAGGTGACGTTACACTGCTGGGTTCCTCCAGACATGTAGTAGGTCTTGGCACCAGAGTTGATGATCTGGTCAATGGCCTGCATGGCGAAGTTCCAGGTCATGAACTCACAGACGGGCTGGAGACCAGCGAGGGCAGCACCGACACAGATACCGGCGAAACCCATCTCGGTGATGGGGGTGTCGATGACTCGTCGCTCGCCAAACTTGTCGAGCAGGCCCTTGGTGACCTTGTAGGCTCCGTTGTACTGGCCGACTTCCTCGCCCATGACGAAGACGTTGTCGTTTCGGTCCATCTCCTCTCTGAGTGCGGTGTTGAGAGCATCTCGGACGGTCATCTGGGTTAGTACGGAAGCGACGGAAGCGAAGACCGAAGGTCTGAGCGGACAACAACTGACGGAGTAGCGAAAAAATAGGTTGCGGAGCGTAGCAACTATACCATCAAATTCATGGTGTAATCATAGACTCCCTACCTCTCTCACCTTCTCCTTCGTCTCCATTGATCATGTTCAATTGATTGAGTTGTGGTGTTGCGTTTTGGTGATGCTGGTTGCGGCTTTACGGAGTTTGTGCCCCATAGGCCATCACTCAATAATTGTAATTGACGCCCAATTCCAGCAGCAATCGCATCACCTGGAAATCACTTGTCACTCTCTCAACGTCGTGAACACGTCTCATATCGTATCAGATCCTTCTGTGTGTTATCTCCGTGCCTCATCGTCAGAGATGTTGCAGTTGCCAAATGAGGCAACAACAACATGACGACATGGCAGCATCGGCGTGTACACTTCGTGTACACCCCTTTTTTACTCACGTTAGTAGCACCTCCCTCAGTGGAAGCTGCTCGCACCTGGCCCATCATTCGGATAGCAGCCTGGTGGCCGGCGGAAGGAAGCAGGACCTTCTTAGGGGCGGGCTTGAGAACCGAGGTCTTGGCGGTGGCGGCCAGACGGTGCAATTGCTTGATGGCAGACATGTTTTGTGTGGCTTGTGGCGAGGTGACCGGAAAAGATCTCAGATATCGTTTGTCGATGAAGAGTCTTGTAGTGAGAGATTTAGCTCGGAGGGGCGGTTGAGAGTTATTTCCCAACAGAATAAAGCCTAAGCTGCTGGCGGGTCACATAACCCGGAAAAACTTTTCGAGCTAATTTTCCGAGTCATTTGGGGGCGCTGCAGCACATACCTGAGCAGATCCTCGTCGGATTAATACTCAATCAGGTTTGTAGAGGGGGTTTACGGCGGTATCCGCTTTTGAAAGCGTGTGTTTATGGCCATCGATACAGATATATTTCTAGTGACACGTCCATCCGGACTAATTTAGGTTGGTCCCCCACGTCACAGTGAGAACTAAAGAGGAGCGCCTACTCACAACAGAGGAAGTGGCTATTGGCGGTTGGGGGGCACGAGCACGAGCACGAGTATGAGCACGAAGTGCGAATGCGAGTGCGGTCACGTGACGTAGTCATGTGACACAAACATCTGTATAGTTCTATATTGTTTATCCCTTGTCTTCAAGGCACATCCAGAGCAGCCCCATTTATCCTCTGTTCCTTTTTTACGTTGTCTGTTTTTCCACCGTTACTGCAGACCAATTGAAGGCTCACTCTCAGAGTGTACGGCTTGACGTGCATGTCGGACAAGACCAAAGGGAAATAGGTGGGGCACGTATGAGAGCACAAACGGAACAAGAAAAGGGTGCATGCGTTTGCACATACCGCAATTATGTCTTTGTGCGGTTTACGAGGGCCAAAGTGTGCTTTGGGGTGCTTTACGGCTCTTCAAAAAGAGTGGAGTCAAGAGAGCCAAGGCACACCATATGTTGAGTTTTAGTTGACACAACAGTTGGGTGGGTGGATTGGGCGTTTAGTCATCATATGTAGAGAGGGGGATGTAGGTGTGGAAAAATAATATGGTGAAAAAATAATATGGTGAAAAAATATTACTGGTGAAAAATTGTACCATTGGTGCAGTTATAGTAATTACAGCATCTTCTTATATTTTGCTTTTTACGATAATATTTATTTAAGAATGGAGATCGCCAAACAGAGTAACTGGAACGGTACATTTGTTCGGGTCAAAAATAACGCTATGGCAAAACGGAAAGCACTACGAGCATCTCCGTGACTCAATTAGCCTGCCTATGGTGTTCTTTTTACACCAACTGCTCTCTACAAGCATCTACTTTCATATGCTATTATTACACCTATAGAGGCATCTGTCCCACTCGCTTGTATCCAAACAGCTCTGTGATCTTGAACCACAGGTTTCTGAGAGGATCGACCACAATCTTGGCCAGAGAAGCTCCTCGTCGCTTGCTTCCACTGTCTCCCTGCACCTCATTAGTACTGGGCAGCACGTAATCAGACGCACTGAGCGAGATAAACAGCGAGAAGGGCACCAGCCAGATGCAAATGACAAAGAAGGAGGCCACCTGAGCAAAAGGCAGACGGGTTTCTCCTTCATAGTCCAAGTTATGGTACCTGATTGAAGCAGGAGGCAGGTTGGGGTCTGAGAAATGAGAGAACCAGAAAAAGTGGTTAGCCAGAACCAAGACAGCACTGCCAATGAACACCGGAGAGGTCAGTTCAATCATAGGGAACCGTTTGAGGTTCTGAAGGTAGACCATCTGGGAGCCCACTGACAGGACAGACAGCCAGAAGGGGAAACCATCTACCAGCCAAAGGAGAACATCAACGGCGATGATGAAGTAGATGAGGCGGTAGAGCGATTTTCGAGCGATGGCGGTGTGTTCCTCGACAAGTTCGGAGAGGTAGTAGAGTCCGGAGGCTGGGTTAGTACGGTAGTGACGGAAGTGAGTGGCCGAAGGTCACGAACGGACCCAATGAGCTGTTTCATGAGCTTCCAATGGCTGTTTCACGGATTCCAATGAGTTGTTTCATCACCCAGCAAGCTGTTTAAAGACGGTCAAAGACCCAACAGTTGTCATGATGATCTAGAAAGTCACAACACAGCACCCAATAGCTGTTCAATGGCACCAGAACACCTGCTGAAAAATCAAATCGCGAAAAATCAAATAAATCGACCCGTGCGAACAAATTGAGACACGTGAAATTCCACTCTGATCGATATTCGCTTAGTTGCACACGTCCGACGTGTGCGCGTCCCATAGTAAGACGATAGAGCGTCACGCTCGTTCACGTGAAGTTCGCTTCGCTCACTTCACGTCTCTCTCACTCACCAATAGCGCCGGTCAGAAACACAAACCCAAACAACGAGCCGACCCACGAAAGCAGCAACAGAATCATGACGTTAT
Organism: Yarrowia bubula; assembly: GCA_900519075.1. Lineage (NCBI taxonomy): Eukaryota > Fungi > Ascomycota > Dipodascomycetes > Dipodascales > Yarrowia > Yarrowia bubula. The sequence goes on from ULGX01000006.1 coordinate 648,312, forward strand.
TATCGTCTTTTGACAATCTCACTAATCCTCCCAACCCAAAATTAGCTTTGTCGTTTGCGTGTTGCTGTGAAAAGTTTAGCTGATTCATCATACTTGCATAGATCAGTGCATGGAGGCAACTGACAAGACAGAGCCTCGGAACTTGATACTCATACACACACAACAAAATGAGGTGAGTATACCGCCACAGTCTGATCTGTTCCATCTAACACAGCTTTGCATTTGGCGCCACGTCGTTCAACTCCGGAGTGTCATTCTCCTACATCACTGGAGTGCCTGATACCAAGGGCGTCTCGCCTCCAGCCAGAACAGTGCTGTTCAAAAACCTGCTGAAACGAGACGCCAGTACACGAGAAAAGGCGATTTCCGAGCTCCTCACTCAACTGCAGACCAACCCCGAGCATCTCGACAAACCCACATACTACGCCTGGGTGCAGATCTACTCCAAGCTGGCTATCGATATCAGCCGAGTGGTGCGAGATAAGGCACACAGAGTCCAGGGTCATGTGTGCAGCATTCTGGGACCCCAGAGTGTGCCGCATTTGGGCGAGGCTATCTGTCCTTGGCTTCTGGGCACTGTTGATTCAGATCGTCAGGTTGCTATGGCTGCCATGCAGTCTCTGGATGTGGCTTTTCCGGACCCGGAGAAGAAGGGCAAGTTTCTGAAGGCGTTCCGAAAGTCCTGTGTGACTACTTTGGTTGAAGCGCTCAGAACTGAGACCAAGGACTCGCTTTCTGATGACAGATTTGTTACCAAGGAGGAAGCCGAGGCTAAGTTTAACCGGTTCCGGTCTTCGGGTATTGCCCTGTTGGGAAACCTGCTGCCTTTCAAGCAAGCTGAACTGGATGAGGGATGTGAGGATATTCTGCATGACGATAAACTGTGGAATTCAGTCACTTCTGACGACTCTTCTTTGGCTCAGGCCGTGATCACTCTAGCTGGAAAGATGGTGACAGATGATGCCCTACATACGACTTTTTCAAACACCATTCTGCGAAAGGGCCTGGGATCAGTCAACCCGGCTTGTGTGTCTTCTTACACGAAACTCATCACAAAGCTAACCCTGACTAACCCTGATGTTTGGACTTTTGCCAAGAAGCCTCTGACTCCCCAGCTGAGCAAGTACCTTAGAACTAGCAAAGCCTGGAACGAGATTCCAGCTCTGGTTGAAGCTGTCAACAAAACCGCCCTTTCAACCGATATGAACAAACTGATGGGCGAGTTTCTTGCCGGAGTCACTTCGGATGAATCTCCCATGGCTTGGATCTGTTTCTTTGACACTATTTCCAAGATCAGTAACACCAGCCAACTGGAGTCTGCTTTCTCTCAGCTCGGAAAGCTCAAAGAAATCATCCGTCCCAAGGGACTGTGCAACGCTACTCTTATTCCTACCGGGCAAATGTACCCTTATGTGTCTGACTTGGCACGAGGTGATTACCCAGCCTTTGAGAAGGCTTACAATGGAGCTGTGGACAAGGCCAAGAAGGATTTCCCTACGTTTGAGAAACTGATGCAGTTGACGGCGTTTTTGATGGAAGATGAGCCTCTGAGGGGTGTTTTGGAGTCTGGAATTGAAGCCACTTTTCTGTTTCCTGTTGAGAAGGCCACCAAGGCTCTTCTCTATCCTGTCAACAAGTTCCATCTTCTGACTGAACCTCTGCAGGCTAAGTTTGTGGAGTTCACTATGGCCCTCCCAACCCACTTTACCGCTGAGAACGTAAAGCTGCTTTTAGACTTGGCTCAGGATATGGCTAGAAAGATGTCCCCTGAGGACTTGGACAAGTTTTTCTCCATTACCACTGAACAGATTTCTCAGGTGGAAGACACTGAAAGCCGTCAGACACTCCTGCACGCTTTTGTCTCTTCTTACTGGCCCACTACTCTTCCTGACTCTGTAGTTACCCTTCTGGAAGGTACTCTGGACCACTCCTCCACAGCTCTTCTTCTCAAGGGTTCGTTTACCGATGAGCAGAAGAAGAAGCTGTTTTCTCACTTTGAAGATGATCTCCTCAGCGACCCTACTGCTCTGGAAGATCTTTCAGACGGTGTTCTCACTCGACTTTGTGATGGGTTCTTGGTAGACAACCGAAACATTCTCTTTGAAGATGGCATGTTTGAGCCTTTCCTTGAGAAGCTTCTCGGTAAGATTACTGAACTCGAGTACACAAACCAGGAGTTGGCCGAGAAACTGAGCCACGAATGCGTTAAAGCTGGTCTTGAGGACTACCTTCTCAACCCTGGTTCTCGTGACTTCATTTCTGACCTGTCCAAACGAGTTCCCCTTCCCTGGCTGTTTGAGGCCACTGGTCAGTTCCTCACTAAACTCCAGTCTCTCCTGGAGTACGATCTCTCTCCCTCTCTGACCGTCACTTCGAAATTCGGAGGTGCTGTTCTTTTTGAACAGTTTGTCGGTCCTGACGAGCTCGCTGGTGTCAAACCCGAGTCTAAACTCATTGAAGAGGCTTTGGGACTGTTTGCATTCATGTTCACTCTGGACAAAATCAAGCCTGTGGATGATACTCTCATTGAGTACGTCACTGTTGCTAAGAAGTACACTGAGCTCAACAGTGTCTCTACGGACTTTGATTTCGACAGATACGCTGCTTTTGCTTCTATGAACGCTCTTTCTGAGTCGCTTCTGGCTAAATTTGAAGCTGGCAGCAAAAATAACGGCCCTATCGCCTTCTACTATGCTCAGATTGTTGCTGATGTGGTTGTTCCTACTGGCCCCTTGAATGTTAGAAAACTGGCTCAGGAGGGCAACTACACTGAGGCTCTGATTGATATTGTTTCTCGAGCTGAGGAGGACTTCCAGCAGACTCTCAGTTACCTTGCTTCTGAGATTCCTTCTGTTTCAGCTGCTGATATTGAGTCCAAGGGTGGATTCAACCGACTTGTTCTGATTAACGTCATTTTCGAGCAGTCAGAGTACGAACTTGAGATTCCTCTGCAGCGTCTGGGTATGCTTACTAACACTCTGTTTGACTGGTGCTTGGAAGCTGAGAACGCTTTTGAGCTGGACTTTATTCCCATCAGAGCAGAGATTGCCAAGCTTATTCTGCATCTTGAAGGCCAGCAAGTGTCTCGAGACATGTACGAGAAGTTCCTCTCTTTTGTTATTGAAGGTCTGAACATTCTCTCGTCTCTTGATAAAGACACTGTTGAAGGCGATATTGCTGAGATTGTGGATGGCTTTAGACTGCAGCTGTTCAAGATTCTGGCCACCTACTTCAACAACAAGGAGACCAATCCTACTCTCCTTGAGGTGTGGAAGGAGGAAATCGACAGTGTTTGGGAAGATCTGGCTGGTCACTTCTGTTCTTACTTTACCACTCCCTCTCCTCTGGCGGTCAAGGTGGATCGTCTTCTTGGACGTATTGCTGTGCATATTCCCAGCAAGTACTTTGAGCTTGAGCAGTTGTTTGGTGTTGTGGCTAAATCGTCTCCTGACTGTCAGTTTGCTGCCACTAAACTCGCTCTTAAGATGATTCCTGAGCACCAAGAGGAGCTGTCTATCAACGTTGAGTTGGCTAAGACTAAGGTCAGTGAAGAAGACGATGAGGAAATCGACGTCACTCTCTCTCCTGAGCTTCGATCTGTTGTTGAATCAGCTGAACCTGGTTCTTCTCGGTTCCTTCTTGCTTGGATTCTTCTCCTTGACCATCTTGATGCCTCTTCTTATGCTATCAAGCAGGTCTACCTGGACCAACTCAAGTCCAGTGACTCTGTCAATGAGATGCTGACGTGTGTTTCTGAACTCGTACAGACCAACCCTTCGTCTAAAAACCATACAGCTTTCCCCAAGACTCTCGATCTTGCCGTTCTGGCTGCCCATCTCTACTACCGAGCTCTGGTGCATCTTGGATCTATCACACGACTCTGGTTTGCCGATATCAAGAAACGACAGGTCGCTCTGGCTGTCAGAGAGACCACCAAGAAGAGTTTCTCTCCTCAGCTCATTGAAGATGAGATGGAGCGTGTGGAGGAGCTGCTCAACAAGACGTCTATGGATGATAGCATGTCTGTGCGGTTCAACAAGCAGACTCACGAGGTTAGAGCTACATACCTCGTTGACGAACAGAAAATGGAAATCTCCATTGTCATTCCTGACGACTATCCTCTTACTGCTGTCACTGTAGAGGGAGCTGTACGAGTGGGTGTCAGAGAGAACAAATGGAGAGCTTGGCTGCTGGCTTCTCAGGCTATTGTGGCCAACAAAAACGGAACTATTGTGGATGCTCTGGAACTGTTCAAGAAGAACATTTCTCTGCACTTTTCCGGTGTCACTGAGTGTGCTATTTGTTACTCCATTCTGCATCAGGATAAGTCTCTGCCTTCCAAGACTTGTGGCACTTGTAAGAACAAGTTCCATAGTGACTGTCTGTACAAGTGGTTCAAGAGCTCCAACTCGTCCACCTGTCCTCTCTGCCGAAGCACTTTCAGCTTCCGAGTCGGTAAATAGAAAATGTATATATGTATATTCTTGACTGTATCTGAGTGTAAACATCACGAAATTGGGAGAAAAAAAAGGAGGCGAAAAAAAGATACGTTTGACAGGCACGGCAGAACCCCATATTTGGGAATAAAAAAACAGCAAAAAATCAGGCAAAACACGCCCCAGGGTCACCAATGTCACGTGATTTTTGCTCAATTAATCATCTTACACACGTGCAACATTCCACTCGTGCCGTTCTGCTCTGTTTTATTCAGGCTTGGCACAGTAAAGTTCAGATCGAAAATGCCCCAAAGTGTTTTCAATAAAGGTATGTAAGGAGAGATAACTGCGGTCAAAGAGATTGTGCATTGAGAGCAATGCGTCCTCCTACAGTATGCCACTTGAGCCCCAAAAACTCCCTATTCTTTTGTTACAGCTTTACGAGTATTATCAAACCACCACCAATCGAAAGTCAAAATACGCTGACCCAGGTAAAGTAACGAAGGAATAACAGTAGACTGAGTATGAACGTATAGTGACAATAATTGAACCAATGAAACTGCTACATTGTCAATCACGTCACTGCGACCATTTTCCAACCTCCCTCTTTTCTCTACGTGTCCTCTACGTCCAGCTATGAACACGCCCCTTCAGGTGTCCACACCAGCCACCCACCTCTTGGATGCAAGATTTTTCCCTAATTTTGCACGTGGCTAAAGTTTAACGTGGCATTGACCAGTGACACTCAAGAAAGTAGCCGGTATAAAACCCCATACAAGACGAATCGAATAATCAAATCCAGCCAATCGTAGCCTTCGATTCACTTTCCACTCTATGCTATCCCAACACCACTTCCCCCAGCTCATGCACGGACTGTTGCGTCGAAACTTTTCTCACCTCCTATACCCTAACCCTCGTAGCTGAAAGTTTTTTATGCAAAGAATCTGGGAAAAAAATACCCTTTCCTCCTTACACACTTTCAAAGACCCAAAATGATTATTTTCAAGGTGAGTGTCGCGACAAGGCCGTGGCAGCAGCCACCAACGCCCAATTAACCCATACTAACTGCAGGACGTTATTTCCAACGACGAGATGTGCTCTGATGCCTTCGAGCCCACCGTGGTTGACAATGTTGTCTACGAGGTGGACTGCACCATGATCCAGGTCGCTGATGGTGACGTCGATATCGGAGCTAACCCCTCCGCCGAGGACGCCGAGGAGGCTGCTGACTCTGATGTCCAGACCGTCAACAACGTTGTGCACTCTTTCCGACTCCAGTCCACTGGTTTCGACAAGAAGTCCTACCTCACCTACCTCAAGGGCTACATGAAGTCCATCAAGGCCTACCTTGCCGAGCACAAGCCCGAGGAGGTTGAGTCTTTCGAGAAGGGAGCCCAGGCTTTCGCCAAGAAGATTGTCGGAAACTTCAAGGACTACGACTTCTACACTGGTGAGTCCATGGACCCCGATGGAATGGTCGCCCTGCTCAACTACCGAGAGGACGGAACCACTCCTTACCTCATCTTCTGGAAGCACGGAATCAAGGAGGAGAAGATCTAAGATAATCTATAATAGAATTGATTTAGTATTGTGTTAACGACGTGGCACGTAGTAGCAGCATAGAATGCAGTACAAGCACGGTGTAGAACGCATACAAGGCACGACATGACAATGACGAATTGGTCGTGTTTGCATACAATTGAGGTCGTTAGTCTAAGTTGATGTTGACTGGTCAGTGTACTGTTGATGGCTGAGCAGGTATGTTGAGAGACAGCATCTGACGGTGATCTGGATGCGATAAAATATCAAATTGCAGATATAATCCATTTACAGTATAGCTCCAGTGTTCCTCTTACCACTGTTGTTCTTCGATCCCTTCAAGATCACCTTGTTAGACAACCCAACGCTTACCTTAAGGACAGCTCAATAGCTGAACCAATACAGACACCTGCTCTAAAGATAATACTTTCCACTCAAAATACTCATATAATCATTATTCATTAGTTAGTCAAACCGTTGGTTAATCATGAAACCGCTGGTTATTGTTACTTAACTAGTCAACCGCTGGTTTACTTCTTCACCTTGCACTCCCCGAAAACATCCTTGGGAACGGCCTTATCAGTCCACTTCTGGACAAAGTCGTCAAACTTGATCCACGACAGATCACCGAGGTTGGACCGGATGGGCTGTCCAGAGTAGAGAACACGAATGTAGTGCTCGTTCTTGAGCTTCCAGAGCTCTAGAGCAATGTTGGAACCCATTCCAGGCCATCTGAGAGTCTTGATTCCCAGAGAAGCAGTCAGAGGAGCCAAATCTCCGTCATGGGCAAAGACATGGTGGTACTTGATGTTGGAAGTACCGTTAACAACCTGCTGAAGCTGGGATACAAGCTCGCCAATGAAGACACCGGCCTTGAGTTTCACGTAGTCAGTAGCGTTGTTCTGAGTGATGTAATGGTAGTTGTACTCCCAGTCACCAGCCTTGAAGACGGTGTTGGCCTCGGTATCGTCCACAGAAGGAGGTAGAGGGTATCCGTTACATAGACGAGCTTGGAAGTTGTCATTGTAATGATCCCAGTCACTGTTCCAGTCGCTGACGTTGGTCTTGAACTCCGTCTTGAACTTGTTTTGCAGAGGGTTGAGCACCTGCATGTGTTTCTTGAACTGGTCAGAGGTCTTCCAAGCAGCATCATAAGCATCTCTCTGAGCACAAGGAAAGTTGGATCCAATGGAGTCAATCTGCTCGTCCTGCTGGTGCAGAGGCAGAGTGTCTCTCAGGTAAGGCCACAGACCTCGAAGAACACCTCCAGCCGACTGCTGAGTGAGAGCCTTGGTAGAGGATCGCAACCACACAGTTTCAGGAGTAGGATACTTGGGAAACAAGCCAAGCAGGTCTCCATAGACACCCCACAGGTCCTTTCCGTGTGTGATACCATCTGCAAATCCGCCAGAAGTCAATTGAGGGAACTGACATGTGGTGTTGGGGTCATGGGTGGTAGAGAAGGGGTTCACAGACTTATCAGAGTAAGTAGAAGCATACACCTGAACGGGGTCTCTCTGTGTAGCTCGGTTAGCAGGACCTCCAAACAGGAAAGGCAGAAAGTCCGAACACGAGTAGGCGATATCTTCTCCCTCAGGGAAGGTATGGTAAGCTGATCTCTTCTGGTGTCTCTGGACATAAGTCAAAGCGACAATCTGGGCGTCTTTTTCGGCGGGAAGTTCGTAAGTATCGTCTCTGGGGTGAGGCATGAAACAGTAGTTGTACTCTCCGTACTTTTCCGTATCGGGAGTACCTCCTACTGATCCGACTGGGATGGCCTGGTAGGACGAGTTACCGGATTTGGTGACTGACTCGGGATCGACGATATCCGGGTAGAAAGAGTCGATGGTTTTGTTGTCCCAGGCCAGTACGGCGGTGGCCAAGAGAAGGAGGGCGTTAGGGTGCATTTCTGTGGTTCTGATCGACTCAGACTGGTGGTGCGATGACAGTCATTAAGTAGGCGATCGAAGAGTGATTAGAATTAGTTTAACCTTTTTAACCTTGTTTGGATGTGGGAGTGATGGCAGCCAAGAGGACATTGCAGGTAAGTTGGAATTGGATGGGGGTAGAGAGGTGTGATTTTTACAGGTGTTTAATTGGGCTTTTTTGTCTCTTTTGTCAAAATTTCAGCCATTTTCATCCACATTTATGTGCTGCTTATTGCCATCCTACCGTTTAACCTCAGGCACATGTTTGAATGCTCTTCTACGATACGCCCACCCGAGACTAATTAACACCACTTAAAGTTTACTGATAAGCTTATCGAGATGAGACAGAATAGAGAGACGGAAAATGATAACTACGATAAACTACAGAGCTGTATAGTATCTTCAATAATGTTATGCTATTTGCTTGTTTGTTGTGTATTTTACAGCTTGCTGTCCAGCTTGTAGACCATCTTTCCGGTGTTGACACCCTCAAACAGAGACTTGAGGGCGTTGGGGAGACCGGTAACAGGACCCTCAATCAGATGGGTCTTGGCAGTGAGCTTGCCCTCCTTCATCAGACCAGCCAGATCCTGGATGATCTCGGGGAATCGGTCGGCGTGGTCCAGGACAATGAAGCCCTGCATCTTGATTCGCTTGAGGACAACCTGCATCAGGTTGTAGATGGGCTGGGGCTTGTCCAGGTTGTACTGCGAGATACCTCCGCACATGATGAATCGAGCAAAGTCGTTGGCGGCCATGATAGCCATGTCGAGAATCTCGCCTCCGACGTTATCGTAGTAGACGTCGACTCCGCCCTTGGTGGCCTCCTTGAAGTCCTTCTTGAAGTCGGGCGACTTGTAATCCAGAGCAACGTCGAAACCAAGAGTCTTGGTCACAAAGTCGCACTTGTCCTTGCCTCCAGCAATACCAATGACCTTGGCACCTGCGTTCTTGGCAAGCTGGCCAGCAACAGAGCCGGTGGCGCCTGCGGCTCCAGAAACGAGCACGGTCTCGCCAGACTTGATGCCGCCAGCAACACCGTTGATACCCCACCAAGCAGTGAGACCGGTCAGACCAAGCACTCCGAGGTTGTCCTCCAGAGGCACGCCGGGAATGTTGGGGATCTTTCGGCGATCTCCCTCGTGGCCAATAGCGTACTCGGAGAAGCCGACCACGCCGCCCACAATGTCTCCGTTCTGGAAGTTCTTGTTCTTGGACTCCACAACCTCGCCAATGCCCCAGGCTCGCATAACGGCTCCCAGCTTGACGGGCTCAATGTAGGACTTGACACCGGACATTTGGCCTCGAAGAGTGGGGTCCAGAGACACCAGCTTGACCTTGATGAGGTAGTCGCCGTCCTTGAGATCAGCGGCGGTGGGAATGGGCACCGTCTCGGGCTTGAAGGTGTTTTCGTCAATGACGGTCTTGGGGTGCTGGACTAGGGTGATTCGAGTGTAAGACATGATGTTGTGTGTGTGTTTTTGTGATGAGAAGAGCAGGGGAGCTATGGCCTTATAACTGATATCGGAACCTGCATGGNTAACTGACATCGGAACCTGCATGGTCTCCACCAAGGTTGTAGTGTAAGGAGAGGGAAGAAACAGCAACATGATGGGTAGTGGGTGGTGGGTGTTGGTTTGGTACAAAAAAAGTACATTACTAGGGTAAACAGGACATGGAGAATCCAATGCCACTGTCCAAATAGCTGTAGCTCATACCAATCGCCACACAATCACACACCATTATTCCCCTTGCTTGCCCTTCATCCAACGGTTCGCTAATTACTAATAACATTTGTTATTTGTTTGTTGCCAACGGACCCGCCTTAGTGTGAAACTGAAAAGTGGCCTTTAATGAGGGGGTTATTTTGAGGGGCGTGAGCGTAAGGCGATGATATGGGTATAGGAAGAGTCGCCTGAGTAAGGAGATTACTACCAAGCTATCCGTTTTCGATTCAGACCAACAATGGGTCGGTACTAGGGCACCCCAAATCTCCGACTACAGTGCCGTATGCACCACGCTTACAAATTCAGCCATACCCCCAAAACTCTACTTCTAGCTCTTCTTTAAAACCGATGCGAAAGCCAAAGTTCATGGGAGGGTAGCACGAGATCTGATGTGTGGGTTTTTCATGATATATTTTATTATGTAAATAATGTTATTTCCCTAGAATAAACCCCCCCTCAAGGGGGCTCTGAAGTCATGAAAGCGACGGGGATTGCTCTGCCAAGGCGGAAAAACGCACTCTTCTTACAAACAGTCTTTGCTTAGAAATGCTGCATGTATCACATAGCTTAGCACCCACAAGGGACTGCCATTTTGTTGGTGAGACACTGAGGGATACTTCAGTGATGAAGACAGAAGTGTTTAGATCAGTCCAAGTAGCGCAAACCGATCATCTTGATTGAATCGTATTATTGTCTATTGCAAGCTATGACTTAGATGTGATATTATCACTGTCACGAGCACCCTTAATGCTCATAAATAAAAGCCCAGCTTGAGCTGCTCTTTTAAGGGACTTAAACAGGTTGCAGGGTTGCCAAAGGCGATCTGCTGGTGATCCGTGAAATAGAATAAAATATAAGTGAGCGTCTCATGTCTTACTCAGAGTGAGGGAGTGTCATGTGAACAGATTGATCTGACCTTGATAATGGGCTATGGGTTGGTTTGCTATTTCATATCGTTATACTGAACTAGTCAAAATAAAGACTGAACATGATTGTAGGAGAAAACGAGAAAAGTGAGGAAATCCAGTAATTATATTGGACAGAGTGGATCGAGTGTGTGATTTCTTGTCTATGACTTATGGAGTTTGAAACGGCTTGGACATGCCATAAAAGTAGGTGTAGTTTATGGCAACAAGAGATGAGGATAAATAGAAGCTGGTTTCTCCAGATCTACGATGATGACAATAGGTGAGTATGAGTTTAGAGCTTCACACTTGGTTTCAGTTCAGAAGCCACAGCCGACTCTGGTTAAGCCACAAACTGAATCATGACAATACACTCTGAACCTGTCTGATACAAAAAAGAGTAACGACCACTTGATACCATTCACTGAATATCAGATTCACGTTTGGATTTTAATATCGTCACAAGAATGAACGCTTGAATACTTCTTCATAAGACTGTATCATGATCAACTACATAAGACATGGATATAGACAACACCAAAAGAGATGTCAGAATTCCAATGAGGTTGAAGTGAGAAGGCCTTAGAATATCACTCGTACCACAAAACGATAACCCTTCTCAGAAACACCATTCAGGTCCAACACCACTTGTAAACTGCCCTACAGTCTCACTCTACTGTAATGACACACCACAGCGTTAAGGAACAAAGCTCAAAGCTCTCCGTTACCTCAACGTCAAATCTCAAAACCACCCTCAGCTTAAACACCTCACTCCTCACTCATCGACTGTATAGCCGTCCATGAAACGAAAAACAGCACAGCTCCTCAAACTTCATTAGACAGCACCCCACAGCACCTCCCTTCACAACAGTACTCCACTTGACCATTTTTCTTATGTCGGTCAACTACCTCTCGTATCACCACCTCCCGCCAACCCTGTCAGCCACACCTCAGCCCCATCTCCGACTGACGGAGGTTCAAACCCGAGCCAGGTACCAACCTTAGACATGATTCACGTCACGCCGCCTACACGAGGTATGCCAAGCCGTACAGATGCTTGTTCACTTTTCTTTTCTCACCATGACAACAGACACGCGATTCGCGCTCTGTACACGTCTACACGTCTACAGTCTCGTAACTGACATGAGACATTGCCTTGGCTAACCCTCAAGCTTCCACATTGGCACTAATACGACACTTATTGACCTTGGCGTGGAGGTAGTAGACACGTGTTGGAGCCGTGTGTGAAGAAAAAGACCGCCTTTGTGAAATAATACCTCTGTGGTTATTGTTTCAGAGTCCAATGTTCCATTCTCTACTTTGATGGAATAATCAGATCATCTTGCAGAAAGTCAATTCGGCCCGAGAATGCAAGAGCTGGAATTGAAGTAACTATATTACAACTGACAGTCATCGGATTGATAGCAGTAGCTCGGAAGTGATATATGCTTTAGGAGTGTTTTTTTTCTCGGAAAGACAATTGCCAAGTGTAGAAAGCACATATAAACATTATGGGTGGATTTTGTGTGGGTTTAACTGTATTAATGAGCGTCTGGAGAGTCTGGGCAGTTGTTTCACGTTCTCAGTTAGCTGGCTGTGTCAATACCACCTTACCTTACCAAGTAGGGTATTAACGGTACTACCTTGTACCACTACAGCCATATATATGTCATTATTGTGTATTGATAAGTAGCTATAGACTGTCTTCTATACTCCTCCTTACTGACCAGCAGTTCATCACCAAGTATGTCTTTTCGTTAAACCAAGCACTCCCCAACAATATCCTGAGGGACACTCTTTCCCCAGACCTCGACAAACTCCTCAAACTTGATCCACTCGAGATTACCGAGATTCGATCGAATAGGAGCTCCAGCCCAGAGGACTCTGACATAGTGCTCAGGTTCACAGACAGTAGGAAGAGGATGCTGCTCAGGCTCATAGGTCACCTGCTCCACCTTCCAAATTTCCACAGCGATATTGATTCCCATTCCAGGCTGTTTCATAGTCTTCAGACCAAGAGTGGTAGCCATAGGAGCCACGTCTCCATCATGGGCAAAGTAGTGTCTGTAAACCACACCAGAGACACCAGCCACAGTCTCCTTAAGCTGCTCAATAATCTCTCCAACTAGAAGACCCACCTTCAAGCGAGCATACTCCTGAGCATTAGGATCAACAATGTACTGCTGGTAAAACTCCCAGTCTTCACCAGAAAACACCTGAGCAGCAGCATTGTTGGTGGCACACGAAGTACCGTTTCCACAGGGCAGAGGGTACCCATTGCACAATCTGGACTGGAAAGTATCACTCCATTTCTCATACTTGTAGTCAGATTCTCCAAACACAGTCTTGTGCAGTTCATCTAGCACCGGCTCCATCAGTTTATCGTGTTCCTTCCACTCTTGGGTCTTCTTAAGATCCTTCTTCAGCTTGTCTCGTTTAGCACAAGGATAATAAGACCCGATGGTATCGACTTCAGCACGCTGTTGATGAATAGGAAGCGTTTCATCGTGTTCTGGCCACAAGCCTCGAAGAACTCCACCAGCTGTTTGAGCTGTCAGATCTTTATTGGACCGTCTAAGCCAGATCAGGTCCAGATCGGGAACAGCAGGAATAATACCCAGTTTCTCTCCATACACATTCCAGAGATCTCTACCGTGCTGGAATCCATCTTCCAAGCCTCCAATAGTCAATTGGGGAAACTGACAGCTTCCGTGGGGCACGTATCCTGTTCTAACGTAAGGATTCGAGTCTGGAGTGTAGACATAATCATGGACCGGAATAGCAGCATTCAGTAACCCTGTCGAGTCACGGTTTTCGCCAAACAGAAAAGGAACGAGCTGTGAACAGTCGTACTGTACGTCTTCGTCCTCATAAGTATGGTAAGATGTTCTCTTCTGGTGTCTCTGAACATACGTCAATGCTGCTAAACTGCCCTTCACTGAGCCATTGAGAATAGCCTGGGGCAGCTCATAAGTGTCCACGTGAGGATGGGGCATCGCACAGTAGTTGTACACTCCATATTCCTTGCTTCGAGGAGTAGCGTGCTTGTTACCAACAGGAAGAGTGTAGCCGTTGGAGTATGGTTGAATGGGGACCTCAGGAGGGTAGATGGAGTCTGTGGCGTTTGTGCTCCAGGTGGAGCCTGGAGAAACCATCAGGAGGACAAGGAAGAGCATTTTGAACGAATTGGCGTTGGTTTGAGTGCTTTGGAGCACCTCTTATAGTGGTGTTTTGATGGTGTTATGGTGGATCAACTTTGTCAAGTTAGTGTTCATGCATGCTTCCCCACGTGGAAATAGTGTTGGCTGCCATGCGAGATTAGGTGGGCGAAAGCAGTAAGGAAGAGGTGGTTTTTTGGGTTAAAATCGAAGGAAAAAGTGGATTTTGGGGATAATTGATCACGTGAGAATAGGTGGGAGGGGTTGTTTTTGTGTTTTGTTAGAAAATGCGGCTGGTTGAGAGTCTTCTGGAACATCGTCTTCTCCCATTCAATAAGATCTACAAATTGCATGCATCACTCCCAACAGGCTCCTCCCAAAAAGGTCTCCAAGTCGTTTGTTAGACACAGCACTCAGACACTATATTGGAGTCTTTTTTACAATAAAATGACCCCAAATCAATCTCTAACCCTATGGGGGTAGAAATATGGCATTTCCAGGTTCACTTACTTTTCTGACAGTGCAGTTCCAGTCGGCCCTTTGTCCTCATAGCCTTAGGGTTCTGTCATTACGTAGTTGAGCTTGACTTATTGATCTCAAACTTCATGAAAGACCACCACCAACCACCTTCTCACGTGTATGACAGGTTTGTAATATATCTCAGTTTATTTTCTATCTAAATGCATCTATACTGTTTATATGGTTAAGGACCCAAGGACAAGCCATCATCTCATGAGGGCTGTATCATGTTGGGTGTAGTCCTATATAATTTGTTCTCATCCGATCAAGTTGGTTGTTGTCCGTTCGAGACCTCCGGTCTCTCACTTCTTGACAATAAGGCACACATTCTCCGGACTAATATCCATCTCCGTGTACTGCACCAGTCTGGCATCCAGACCCTCCTTTCTCAAGGCCACCAGTCTACCCTGATCAAGCAACCGTCTGCACATGAGTCCAATCTCCTTTCTCTCATCAGGTCCAAGTCCTGAAGGATGGCCCATTTTCTCCTTCTCTTCCTCCTCCTCTCCCTCAACAGGCTCCTTCTTGGGTCGTTCTCCACACAGAACCCATGACGTCATTCTGGTGAGAGCAGCAAACCCGTCATCATCGAAACCTCTCTCCTGCAACCACTCAATACCAGCTTTGGGGAACATTTGCACATTGCAAATCTGTCTGCAACAAAGGGCAATAACCAGAGCAGCAGGCTTAGAGTCCTCCTTAAACACAGTACTGTTGAGAAGACACTGAAGAGTGAGGTCAGTAGCACATCCACAGAGATGTTTAGACACAATGAGGTTACCATCATAGGGACCCTCAACAGGCACTCCATCGAGCATGAGATCCTTAATGTCCATCTTCAGTCTCTTGATCAAGGGCATAGGCTGCTCGGGGAAGTCCTCCTTAGTATCCTTCATCAACTTACCGTCCATCTTCATTCGAGGCATAGCTCTGTCAATAAACAGGTAGTTGACAGCAGTCTGATCCTCTCCTCGCTCAGAACAAATAGCGTAGTTGATGTATCTCGAAAGCTCGGCTCTTCCAGCTCCAAATTCGAGAATTCGAGAAGTAGGCTTCAACAAACCAGTACCCTCCATATGTGCAATAAGAGACGCCTGCTGAAGAGCATGCTTCTTGTTCTGAACCTCAGCTAGACGCTTAGCAAGACCCTTCTCATGATGCAGAATGTCCACAGGAACAGTCTCAACGTCAGAGAAAGCGGCCTTAACAACAGGAATCCACTTTCCATAGTCAACCACAATTTCCGATTTTTTTCCAGTAAACATCTTAGCCTCGGGGTTGGAGATGTTCATATCGTCTCTATGCCATCCCTCTCTCTCCTTCTGCTGTCTCTCCTTGACCTTGTTGCACTTGTACATGTGCTGCTGGAGCTCATCAGCCCAGACAGTATGGCCCGTGTCCACAGGACAGACGACACGCTCTCTACCGGCATAAGAGGTGCTTTGGAGAAGTACATGCTGCGCGCAGTATTTTTCGGAAGCCTTACGCTGCATATGACACTGTCGGTGGTTCTTGTGAGGCAGCTTGTATTCACATCGTTCGTAGGCGTACTCCTTGGGTGTGTCTCGCTTGACCCGTTTGGGGAACATGGAGGGGTCAGGTTTGGTGGGCGTCTTGGCGGGAGCATCTGTTTGTGTAACTTCCGGCTTTGTAGCCTCTTTTCCAGCGTCGCTAGTCATGTTGTATGCTGTTGTATGCTGTGTACTTAGATCCGTTGTCCCATCACATTTACATTTTTCACAATAGAGTTTAGCGGAGGAAAAAAGCTGCAGCGATGAGGCGCGTTAGAGTTTGAGCGTGGATATTAAGGAGATGTATTTTGAGGGGAGTTTGTATGAGAAAGAGGTGGAATTTTGTGTTGCATGGACTCGGTGAGGGTGTTTGTGCCGGTTTGAGACAAAAAAAGATTTTGTGAAGTTTGGATGTCACAAATATGGACGTTAAATGGAGGTCTTATGTTACAAGTACAAGTAACGTTCTAAGCAGAGTCCTCTCCTTATCAGTCAATATTGACCCTCGAAAAAAAAAAAAAAAGCACATTTTCTGAACAATTTATGACGTCCACTGTTTAAGAAGCATACATAATTTTATTTCGTGTTTGTCTTACACTCCCTGTGTATATCTTACAGTGCTAATATGTGCTTGTTCTACAACGTGTTGCTGTGGTGGTTAATTTATTCTGATAAATATTATGAATTACTTTTCCTCCGCGACTAATGAGCCATGTCGTTCTCGATACTCTCCTGGACAAACTTCCAGTATCTATGTCTGGTGGCGATTCTGAACTTCTTTCCAAACAGAATCATAAACAGGAACATGCCGATGCAGAAGACAGAAACACCAGCAGCCTCTCCGAAACATCTCTGCAGACCCTCATTGGTCAGCCAGGGAGTGATGGCATAGCCTATTCCGAAACCCATACAGTTTCGAATGATGATAAGAGGCACCATGGACTCAGAGGCCATTTCTCTGTAGCAGTCAACAGCGTAGTTGACCGAACACAGGCCAGCCAGAACTCCAAATCCTCCAGTGATACCCAGACCCATAACCAGTCCAAACCAGTGGACTCCATGGGCAGCTCCAACTCCCCAGAGAATGAGACCTGCAGGGCACATGATCATATACAGAGCCAGCAGCCACAGACGGTCCTCAGCTTCGGAAATACCCCCGTTTCGCTTGGCCATCCAGATACGCAGCTTGTCACCAAAGTATCCTCCGTACCATGCTACAATAGCAGTAATGATGGTAGGACAGAGGTAGGCAACACCGACCATGGAAGGCTTGAAGTTGTAAGGAGGTTCTGAGAGAATCTTGGAAGCAGTAGCGTTAAGAACAGAGAACCAAATAAGACCGGTTCCGTAAAGGAAACCAGCGTAGATAACAGGAGGGAAAGCAAAGAGAATGATGATGGGTCGCTTGATCATAGTCCACAACATATTAGGTCGAGGTGTGTCGAACAACTTGAGCTTGTCCCAGAAGGTCTTGGGCTTGTAAATCTTGGCGGGAACAGTGTCAACGAAGGGGTGGGTGTGTCCAGGAGAAACAGAAACCTGGTTAGAACCCTTTTCGTTGTTGGTATCAGTGGAATCAGAGCCCACAGGGACAACAGCTCCTCCAAGCATCTCATTCTCAATGCACTCTCTCTCGAGCTCAGCCTTTCGGGAGTAGTTGGTCTCCTCGAAGAAGAGGAAGAGAAAAACAAACACAACTCCATCAAAGATAGCACCCCAGAAAAGCACCCACTTCCAGTCCATACCCTCGGTGATGAAACCTCCAAAGAAGGGAGCCATGAACGAGCCAAACAGCAGAACAAAGGCGTACAGACCCATCCACGTACCTCGCTCGTGCTCAAACCAGATATCAGAGACGGTTACTTCACACAGAGACTCGATAGGAGCTCCAAGGAAGCCCTGGAGAATCTTATGTCCAATCCACTCACCATTGTTTCGAGTGTAAGGAGCCCAGACTTGGACAGCAAGTGTTCCAAGAATGGAAATGAGGTAGACAGGCCGCTTACCAAACTGCAGAGCCATAGGCTGCCAGAACAGACAGCCGAAACCCAGCATCAGAAACATGTATCCTGTACCTTCGTTAAGGTCGGCCAGCGACAAATTAGTCTTTTGCGAGATGGGAATCAGGACGGAGAAAATGGAGGCTGTAGGCACACCCACTCCCAGAGTGTACAGCACCATACAGAACATGCTCAGGTATTTTCGTCGTTTGGACCAGTTCAGAGGATCGTCCGGGTCTGCTGAAGGTGTAGGCACCAGCACAATCTCGTGGTCCACAGCATTGTAATCTGGGTCTCCCTTGAGATCAACCAGCTGGATAGTTCCAGGAATGACTTCGGTATCGACTTTCATGTTGCTCTTGGCGGGCTAAATCATATTGGCCAGGGTATATAAGTGATGGAGAAGTGATCATGCAACAAGAGCGTTCAGCATTGGTGTGTTCTCCCGTACACTGTCGATCGACAATCAAACCTAGAAGACAAAGACCGTTTCAAGAGTATAGAGAGTTAGCCGCGGGCGTTGGATGGGGTGGAAACAGGTGTGTTTGAGAAGTCCGTGTGTTTCTGTATTCTTTGAGTCTTCATTGGTTGTTTTATCTACTCTCTACGGGCTCTACTATCCAGTGTTGATCTGCCAACCTCTCACTCGTACTTGGCACCTAAACAAGTCTAGACTCATGCAAACGTCTACTGTAGCTCCTGCGACGCTACATGAGCTCGTACCGACTCCAGACAAAGTTCTTGCTGGGCTTCCTGCATAATGGGATGCTTGTCAGCAGACATGGATGAGATGAGATGGCTGAGATGGAGAGAGTTTGGAAGCAATTTGAGGGAGTTTCAGAAGCATGGATCCCCCAAAGGAGCTATTTTTCATTTCCACCGGATCTTCAACACTTGTTTCAAGCCCTTTTTTTCTGTATCTTTTCACCTACTCTTTTCCTATGGTCTTGTCTTCTTCGTTGTATAAGATTCGCGTAGTGAAAAATAACCTCGCTTGCATAACGCATGCCGTTGATGCTACGGTACTGTAGCTCCAAAATGGTACCTTATAGCGAACTAGCAAACCTTCGCAGTGTGGAGGAGAGAAGACGAGTGATACAAGATAGCAGTAGCGCGCTAAGGAGTTTTCTGAGACAAGATGAGACGGTTTTCAAACACAAACACGTGTGTAGATCTCACAGACACAACCCGCATCTCTGTACGATGTCGGTAGATTTTCTAAATATAAACCCTTCTTCACTCCACTCAACGGTTTCATGATAAACCTCCGTTGAGCTTAATTGTCAAGAAGCCCATGGAGATTGACCGAGGTATGCAAGCTGGGTCGCTGTGGCCTATGAAGCAGTTGTAGTTAGTGAGGATGTGTTTGTGGAATTACAATTGTGGTGGTGTTTTTGTTTTTTTTGACTGTGAATTTGTTTCTCACCCCTTACTCCTTCCTCCCTTAGTCCATCTGATACACTGTACCAGGAACTAAGACACACCGCAAGAGGGACTCCTTACATCACCAGAAGATAAATTTCTTTTTGTGTTGAAACAGCCAGGGTGGAGGACCTCACCAGGTCTAGAATGTCGTCATACCATTCCAGAAAATATCATTTGGAAAAAGCACACAAGCAGCCAAAACCATAGCCTTAAGCAGACAACCACTGCAACCACTACAACGAAACGGCTCATTGTCTAAAGTAGGTTATTCCGTTAATATTACAAGCTCAAACGTGTGTGTCTCTGCAGAGCCACGGATATAGAGGTTACCCTCCTGTCACCATCCTGTCTTACGGGGCTGTACCTGCACCAAGATGCGTCCTGAGCAAGCCAATAAGAGCAGCCACAGGAAAACAGGAAAACACCACAAAATATAGGGGTAGTTGTATATGATTTTTTTGGTATGTGTGAGCTTTTTCCGCCACGTGACCGGAATCCACATTTGGAACCATAGACTTATGCTGGCTCGCAAAAAGCAACTGCCCGGAGCTACCTCTCGTATCTGGTCAATCACGTTCGAGACAAACTTTGGCGTGCAGAGCCAAGCTCAAAGTGCAGAGAGAAAGCAGAGAGAGACGCAGAAAGCTGACCAAACGTGTGTAAGCGTGGGAGGGAGGCGTGGGGGTACACAGGGGGTATGAAAATATCGTCTTTTTTTGCGGTCTAGTGGTATTGTTGTGGCGTGTATATATATATTTACCCTGAGTTCAATCCTCCCAATAGCTTCTTAACTTTAGACTATGATTTAAAGATAAGTTGTCAGGGACAGTCATACTAGTAACGGGAGTATAGTCTACATCGAACCATCTCATCGTAAGGGCCAATGCACATGAGGTTATTGTGCAGTGCACCAGAGGAGTCCACTACTTCCGTGGAGGAGTTCACAATCGCAATATCACAATTTTCCCTGTGAAAAATTTATCGGTCATTTTCTCTAGTGCCCTCTTGGCATAACAGCCACTTATACCAACACCAGAGGAATTTGGGGATTATTTTGCCGCGAAATTTCTCAAATTTCCGCAGGCAACGGTGATCTACACCCGCATCTGATAATTCCAAGCTCTCTGACGTTTTACTTGACGTCGAAAGTCGGATATGGCCGAGATTGAAATGATGTCAAGGAAGCTTTTTCAGCCTCGCTAAATAGTGAGCCTGCATGAATGGGCGTCATAAACACGTCGACACGACAAGAAGAGCACTCAGAACCACACCAAGGACATACAAAGAGCCCACAAAAATGCCTCACAATGACACAAACCCCACTGCAACCTCATATCACCCCAGCAACCAGTTATTTCCAACTCCCACACTAGCTCCACACGAGCCGCGGAACACACGCCAAACACTAACTCCAGACCCACATTCCTCTTTAGGCAGTTTCAGAGAGGCACTAACGGAAGACGATAAGTCGGTAGTTCAACGACAGGACGCACTGGAGCGAAAACAAGTGGATTTCTGGCGATAAGAGGCGGCTAGAACGCGGCTATAGCAAGCACGTGCTCACAGCTAATATATTCAGCCCACACGACCTCTCACAGTCTCTCTTTACGTTTATTGACACTCTTCAACCCCGGTTAACCTTCTCCCCTGCAGGGCCCACGTGGGGATTATCCTGTTGTTTTATTGGCATTACGAAATATTTCATAACGTCAAAAAGACGGAGACCGAGGAAAATTCCACGCTAGCCAATCATACGCCTTCAATTACCCAACCGACTCTTTGTCTCCACACTACCAGTCTAAACAAGCATACGAATACGACGGGTAAATATATACCTGGGCTGAAGGCGTATGATGGAACAACCACCACACTCGTTATGAAACTCGCCAACTCTGTCGTCGTGGCCATTTTGGCTCTTGGCGCCTTTGCCATTCCCCAGGTCAAGAACCCCGTTCCCCAGAACATTCTGGAGCCCGTGCAGTTCCGAGTCGCCTATGCAGGTACCTCTGCTGGAGAGTCTGCTGCAGTGTCTTGGAACACCTACGGAGAGATTTCCGGCTCTCCTGTGCTGCGATACGGCCTGGACCCCGATAACCTGTCCAAGTCTGCCACTGGATCTTCCAACACTTACGCTACCTCCACTACCTGGAACCACCATGTTGTTCTGGAGGGTCTGCAGCCCGATACTGTGTACTACTACCAGGTTGAGGGATCTGACAAGTCTCGAACTTTCCATTTCAAGACCGCTATCGCTCCTGGAACTAACAAGGAGTTCACCTTTGCTGCTGCCATTGATCTCGGTGTTATGGGCGAGTACGGTCTGAGTACCTGGGTTGGAGATGGAGCTGAGGGACCTCTCAAGGTTGGTGAGAAGAACACCATCGACTCGCTGCTGGATGATTTCGACGAGTACGACTTCCTGCTGCACCCTGGAGATATCGCTTACGCTGACTACTGGCTCAAGCAGGAGATCCAGGGCTACCTTCCCAACACCACCATAGAGGAGGGTGTCTACGTCTACGAGGCTCTGCTCAACACCTACTACCAGCAGATGGAGGGCCTGACTGCCTACAAGCCCTACATGGTCTCTCCTGGTAACCACGAAGCTAACTGTGACAACGGAGGAACCTCCGACAAGAAGAACAACATCACTTACACTGCCGATATCTGTTTCGAGGGCCAGACCAACTTCACTGGTCTCCGAGAACATTTCAGAATGCCCTCTGAGGAGTCTGGAGGTGTTGGTCCCATGTGGTACTCTTTCGACTACGGTCTTGTTCACTTTGTCTCCATCAACACTGAGACTGACTTTGAGGATGCTCCCTCATCTACTGGTATGCGATCTGGTGAGTTTGGATACCCCGGAGAGCAGCTTGATTGGCTCAGGGCTGATCTGGCCAAGGTTGATCGAGAAAAGACTCCTTGGGTTGTGGTTACCGGCCACCGACCCTGGTACATTGATGCCAAGAAGAAGAACGTGTGTTCCGACTGTCAGAACGCTTTCGAGAGCATCTTTGTCGATAACGAGGTCGATCTGGTCGTCATGGGTCACGTGCATCTTTACGAGCGAAACCACCCTGTTGCACATGGAAAGGTTGATCCCAACGGTCTGAACAACCCCAAGGCCCCCTGGTACATTGTCAACGGAGCTGCTGGTCACTACGACGGTGTGGACTTTGCTGCTGGTATTGGAGCTGACTGGATTGCCTACACTATGGACGGCCACTACGGCTGGTCCTCTTTCACTGTTCACAACTGCTCTCACCTCACCCACGAGTTTGTCTTTTCCGAGAATAACACGCGTCTGGACCGACAGACCTTGTTTAAGGACCGAAAGTGTAAGCTTCCGGAGCCGATCGTTTCGTCGTCGATCCTTGGGGTCAGCAGTGGCTACAACGAGACCAAGACCCAGGTGAGCAACAAGACTGTGGCTGTCGAGACCACCATTGGAGGCGTTGTCACCACCGTTACCAAGGTCGAGGCCGAGACTACCACCGTGACCAAGACCAAGTGTGAAAAGTGCACTGAGACAAATGGAAGCTTAATCGAGTCGAAGCAGTCCAAAGCCGTTACCGAGACTGTCAAGGCTAAGACTGAGACTGTCAAGACTGAAACTGCTGCCGGTTCTCTCAAGCCTGTGGAGTCTTCCAAACAGCCCATTCTCCCTGTTTCATCTGGTGCTGTTGCTTCTCTTTCATCTGTAGTGTCTGCTGCTTCTGCCTCTGCCGCTACTGGCTCAGCTTCTGCTGTCTCTTCTCCAGCCCAGGTTTCGGGATCAGCAGCTGCCACACCTACTCAGGCCAACGTCGCCACTCTGGCGCGAATCAGCCCCATGGTGATGGCCCTACTTGCAGTTCCCGTGCTGCTTTAGCTATAGTTCGTAATAAGAGAACATCCTAAATTTACTAAAGTTTTAGAAGGGGCGTTATCTCAGCCAATCCGTGCCCATGGAGGCTCTGAGAGAAAATGGTAACGTTTGAATTTGTAACAGTACCACTAGAAATAGTGGCTAGTGTGTAAACTAAGAGAACGGCTGTGTGCACTACCCCTAATTACAATGAATAACTCGTACCTGACTACCGGGCTGGCTATAGTGGCTTCGTGTTCCCCAGCCAAGCCGATCTCGACGTGATTAACGCTTGGTGAGCTTGGTGTCGGTGCTTGGGGTTGGATTTTTTTTTTTCATCTGCTTGGCATGCCTCGTTTTCGTGCCTTATCTCTCTGGGTGCGATTTCAAACCTTATTTGCCTCGCGCTGATTCGCTCACCACTTTCATATCAGAGATAAGGAGTAGCTCTTGTGCATGGCGTAGTCCCAACTGTAAAAGCTTGTTTGGTAATTAGTCCAAATGTGATTAGTGGGACGGGAAAACGAAAAGGTGAAAAACGAAAAAAGAAAACGAGCTCCCTCTCCTCCACGATATATATAGAGTCGCCCGACCGGTGTTTGAACTCCATACTCACTCACAATGGCTGACGCTACCTCTACACAAGCCCCCCTGCCGACCACTGGAAACGGAGGAGACTCTCTGACCCAGAACCTGAACGTGCCCTTCCAGGGAGCCGACATGGTCTGGATCATGACTTCGTCTGCGCTCGTCTGGATCATGATTCCCGGAGTCGGTCTTCTGTACTCCGGAATGTCACGAAAACACCACGCCCTCTCTCTGCTCTGGGCCTCCATCATGTGCTGTGCTCTGGTCTCCTTTGAGTGGTTCTTCTGGGGCTACACCCTCGCTTTCTCTCACAAGGCCGGTAAGTTTATCGGTACCATGGACAACTTTGGTCTGATGAACGTGCTTGCTGCTCCTTCGGTTGGTTCTTCTGCTGTCCCTGACATTCTCTACATGTTCTACCAGGGCATGTTTGCCTGTATCACCGGTATGCTCATGGTTGGTGGAGCTCACGAGCGAGCTCGACTTGGCCCCATGATGGTCTACCTCTTCATCTGGATGACCGTTGTCTACTCTCCTATTGCATGCTGGACCTGGAACCCCAGTGGATGGCTTGCTGTGCTCGGAGGACTGGATTTCGCTGGAGGAGGACCCGTCCACATGTCTTCTGGAGCTGGTGCTCTGGCCTACGCTCTGTGGTGTGGAAAGCGACGAGACCCTGCTGCCGAGAAGATGCCCCACTACCGACCTTCTTCTGTGACTTCTGTTGTGCTTGGAACTGTGCTCCTTTGGTTTGGATGGTTCGGATTCAACGGCGGATCTTCCGGAAACGCCTCTATCCGAGGCTTCTACGCTGCTGCCAACACTAACCTGGCTGCTGCCTGTGGTGCTCTCGCCTGGATGTGCGTTGACTTCTTCCGAAAGGGCCGAAAGTGGTCCACTGTCGGTCTCTGCTCTGGAGCCATTGCCGGTCTTGTTGGAATCACTCCTGCTGCCGGTTTCGTCCCCATCTGGTCTGCTGTGCCCATTGGAATCATCACCGCCTTCTTCGCCAACATTGCTGGAGACCTCAAGAACCTGATCCGAATCGATGATGGTCTCGATGTCTCTGCTCTTCACGGAGTCGGAGGATTTGTTGGCTCCGTCCTCACTGCCTTCTTCGCTGCCGACTATATTGCCCATCTGGATGGTGCTACTGAGATCAAGGGAGGCTGGCTCAACCACCACTGGGCCCAGCTTGGTTACCAGCTGGCTGGAGCCTTTGCTACCCTCGGATACTCCTTCTTTGTGTCCTCTCTCATTCTTCTCATCATGAACCGAATCCCCTACCTCAACGTTCGAATGTCCGAGGAGGAGGAGATGCTCGGTACCGACATGGCCCAGATCGGAGAGTTTGCCTTCGACTGGGAGGACCATGGAGTTCTTGACCTCAACGGCCAGAACCCCAACGGTATGGGTGTTACCCCTAACGTTCAGACCCCTAAGCCCTCATCAGTTCGAGGAGATAAGGAGGGTGAGACGGATTCTGTTTAGCCCCAGTATTAGTATTAGTTAGTTAATTTATTGCATTAATTTTGAACCAATCAAAGAGTAAGCGAGGTTAACGGACCTGTAATCTGCGAGTACGAAGTACGAGCTGATGATATTTCGATATCTTCAAACAGCCAACAGTCAGTTACTCGTAGTATAACAGCCCGCTCACCCCAAGACAGTAGAGTATGACAGTAGAGTATAACGCCTGAGGCATACCGTACAACAGACATAGGGGTTCAATCTAAACATAGAAGGCACTTCACAACATTCAATAGCTCAACAAAGAGAACATTGCTGTACACACTGTATGTACTGTAGCCATCGTATCACACCATATCTGCCTACAGCCCTCTACTATCTGTAGCCCTCACCAACAATTTCTCTACAACACCGAATAACGTTCCCACCAACTCCACTTAGCCGCGCATAGGGGATGGCTTGGCGTCGATCTCCTAAAGTGTCAATCTTGAAACAGTCAGCTGTCAGCTGTTCTGTCAAGTGTCAGCTGTTTCCGTGTCAAAGTCAACGTCACTGTCAACACCGCCAAGAGTCGTTCCCGGCGTGCGGGTCTCGAAACGTGTGTTTTTCGTCTGTTTACGATATTTTCGGAGTGAAACGCCAACAATACACCAACGTTGGAAGATCTGCAGCACGGCACGGATTTACAAAGTGAGCGACATGAAGAAGCAGCCTGTACCACCGAAGGTACGATACCCCACCCTTGCTCCAATAGCTCCAATTAGTTCCAATTCATTGTTGCTGAGCTACTGTCCAAGTTCTATTAGCATTGTGTTATTGTTGCTGTTGATTCCGTTGCTCTTGTATCATTGGCCGCTCCTATCAAACCCAGTTCTTCTCGGCCGAGTCTATAACGAAGCTCGCGACCGTATGCAGGGTGGTTAAGCATTATGTGCCGGCTGGCGATCAGCATGACTCATTCGTAGGTTTGCCCGGGGGAATTGGCGAGTTCAGCGAAATATCTCGACTTTCTAACTACTGCTTGCTTTTTTTACTTGCTTCTTCGTGCGTTGGTGAAACAGATCTACTGGTAATAGGGGTGCAGTAGCCAAGTTCACCAAGCCTTCAGCCAAGTTACCTAAGCACACGTCAAGCCAGCCAAGAGTTCCATAAGTCGGCACTTGGCAGCCTCCGATACCGGCGTAGGTTGTGTTGTTGTTGGCCTCCAGAGCTCTTATCATGTTGGGCCTTATCAGAGTTTTGCTCCATGCGACTTTAAAAAACCTTGTTCTTTGAGGAGGGCTTCTAGAGATTAAAGTGGTGGTCAGACAAGAGAACAAAAAAAGACATGGGTGAGAAAGTGGGGTTGTCTTTGTAACGTATGTGACCTCTACATACACGATAATTGCGTCTCCACCACGTCAGTTGACAGCTGCAGCTTTGCCAAGACTGCCCAAGTGATACAGATAAGCATTGACGTATGGGAGGACTGCAAGAAATAACGGAGGACTAGGTCGTGAGGAATTGCGGTTGTTACAAGGAGACACGTAAATATAGATTAAATTAAGAACGATGGTCTAATGTCATGTGACGGATGGGGGAGAAAGTGGCCATAGAAGCACAACAACAGCAGTAGTGCCCGTATAACGACACCGTTTGTACGGGAAAAGCACAATTGAGCGGGGTAGCGGGTATGCTACATTAGTGACCCGTTTGTAGCCGTGTAGCCGTGTATCCATCCATTAATTTCGGGTTGATTTGTTTTTTTCATTTCATTTCATGACAAACTTTTTCCTGTTCTTGTGGCCCGTCTGAGACATGGAGAATGTTTAACACTGTATTCCTCTCTCTCCACACGTGTGCTATCATGCCCACCAGAACGCCCACAAGGCAGATACCACCCCAAACAACAATGCTCCTATCAGCATTGCAACGTACAGACAAGGGTGGATGGTAAACAATTGGAAGCTTTTGTGCAGGTGGGATTTTATCTGACTTGAGAGAGCTAGTTGTAGCACTTCATGGAGGGTAAACAAATGCGTATTTCCGCTTAGCTGTCTCATACGAACCGCTTTTTTGTGGAGAATCTGTCTAACCGAAGACTCGGGCATCAGGCCAAACAGCAGAGTCATGATTACACACACAACCTCGGGAGCCCGTGGAATAAGCTTCACGGCTACCGGACTGGTGAAATAAGACACAATGGGTCCACACAGATAGAGTAGCAGTCCAGACCCCACTTGAGAGGGAGCTAAGACGTCATTCAGAACCAAAGACCCCACAGATAACGGACAAGACGCTCCTAGGGTCGATAGAAAGGAACAAGTAGCCAATGAGAAGAAGGAGAGATCATAGTGTTGTGGGATGAGAGAGAAGGCTAATTGGGTGGCTGCTGAGGTGTTGAGCAGAGTCTTCCTACCAAAGTAGTTGGATAGAGGACCCACTATAATGAGTCCTAAGATACGTGGTACGATCTTTGTGAGCACCATGACAAACACATCATGGCCACTGGTTACAGAGATAGCTGTACTCTTTGGTAACGCTGCAGCAATGAACGGCTCAGCAGCCACATACAGTGAGGCTGTTGTAATAGCGAAAAGCTTCTTTTTTCCACTCCAATTTCTCGGGATTGTCGGATCGTCGAGGCCGTCGAAAGTGATCAGCTCGGGCAGAGTTTCAGTGGGTCCATGAGATTTGAGGGTAGTGAGGTTTTTGTGTCTGATAGCGGCTATTTCAGCTTGGGGTATATTCGGATAAATAAACGACTCGGTATACGACTCTACGAAACGTGGTCTGATTGGTGTTTGTTTATCCGTTTGGGTATCCATGGAGAGAAGGATGATGTGTGTTGGATCGAACAACCTAAAATAACCTCCTAATAAGGTTAGGGCAGACAATGTGTAGTGAAACTGAAAACAGCTTACAGTTATGCTTATTTGAGTGAATAGCAGCCAAGGAGGTGAGAGATTTGAGATCCACGGAGGTCAGTGAGGTGATTTGATGGTGAGCTGTTTAAAGAGTGGGTCTTCAGAAATCGTTATCTCGGATGGATTTCCCCCATGTTGAAGAATAAGTTTAAGTAAATGACGGTTCACATTGCACACGAGATAGCTGATTGAAGGGATTATCCTAGGTAGAATTGAAGTTTTTGTCTTGGAATATTAACACCAACACCCTTAGGTACAAATCTATCAAATTGCCATATCTCTAGGACCCCAGTAAGACCTCAATTCCCTCAAGTAGCTCATTTTCCTCAACTAAAGCTTAACTAAATCATCAGCAGAAAAGAACGCAGATTGAGTTTTGTTAAATTCTAAGTAGCGTATGCTTCCGGATGGATACAAGATGACCCATAGCGGGAAATTTTTCTATGAACAGAGATCTGTTTTATTGATTTATATTACATAGTACTACCCGCAGAATACATAATCCATAACCCTGTTTCTCAAATACCGCAGGAATACCTCAGACTTACTCCTTAGTGACTTTTCTCTCAACTAAACTTTAACTAAGTGTCGCCTTCCAATTTTCATCTACAGACACACAAATCATTCTCAACAAATTTAAACTA
Source organism: Yarrowia bubula (assembly GCA_900519075.1). Lineage (NCBI taxonomy): Eukaryota > Fungi > Ascomycota > Dipodascomycetes > Dipodascales > Yarrowia > Yarrowia bubula. Next base: position 676,915 of record ULGX01000006.1, read on the forward strand.
AATAAATCACTTGCATCATGTGCCCGCTCGCTCGTGTTGCTTAAAGCTGGTAAGTGAAGTAAGGAGATCGATCACCCATATCGTGAATCTCCTCACTGGTCAGTTCATCGTACTTTCCAGTAGCAAGACCCTCTCGTCGTCGTCGGTTAGCAGCTCGGTAGCACAGGTAGGTAACGGTAGCAAGAACCAGACCAGTAGAAACAAAGGCCAGGTTGATGGCATGTCCCATCTTGTATCCAGGTCGGTCCTTGGCTCGGTAAATGTTAGCTCCAACAGCTCCAGACATGTTTCCAATCATGAGAGCGATAGCCAGAGCAATGGCTCGCTTGTAGGTACCAGCTGAGTTGACAGAGAGCCAGGACAGCATGGCAATGAAGGCAGGATGGGTTCCTCCGACAATAAAGAAACAGCCTGCGTAGGTGACTGCTGGATGTGATTCAGCAGTGGTTAGAGCCATAATGTATCCAACCATGGCTGATACGAAATCGACAGCCATAAGGGGGTATCGGATACCGTACTTGTCTGAGAAGTAAGCCTGAACGACTGTAGTGATAGCACCAGTGAAGGAGACAGGAATAGACATAAGCTGAGCCTTGGAAGAGACATGACCCAAGTTCTTGATAATGGAAGGCAGGAAGAAGGAAATAGAGTAGATAGGAGTGGCAGCCAGAACAATCAGGAAAGCAATAGCCCAAGTCTGGGGGTCCAGGAAAGCCTGCCACACAAACTTCTTATCGTTGGAGTCGTTGACACCCATAGAAACGTGCTTACCAGTAGTGACAGCAGCAGAGTCTCGGTCATGACCATCGTACTTGAGCTTGTACTGCAGGTACTCTCGCTCCTCCTCAGTGAGGAACTTGGCGTCCTCAGGGAAATCCTGAATGGTGAAGAAGGCAATGACAGCAACCACAACAGTAGCCAGACCTTCGAGAATGAAAATCCACTTCCAGCCAGCAAGACCAGCAGTGCCTCGCATCTTGGCAATAGCAAAAGCCAGCAGACCAGAGAAGGCTCCAGCCATGCCTGCAGCAGAGAAGAACAGAGCCTGTCGGAGCTGCATCTCCTTTCGGGCGTACCACATGGTGAGGTAGTAAGCAACTCCAGGAACAAGACCAGCTTCAGTTATTCCGAGGAAAAGTCGGCAAATAAGAAGGCCATGGTAGTTAGTAACAATACCCATGAGAGTCATGCAAGTACCCCAGCAGACCATAATGATGGGAAGGTAGACAGAAGGTCTGAGTCGCTTGAGAATCATGTTGGAAGGCACCTCGAAAGTGCAGTAAGTGAAGAAAAAGACAGTCAGACAGAGGTTGAACTGAGAGCCGGTAAGACCAAGGTCCTCAGACAGACCCTCAATGTTGGCGTTACCAATATTTCCTCGATCCAGGAAAGACATGAGGTAGAGAAGGGTCACCATGGGGACAATTTTCCAGTCCATCTTTCTTAGTAGCTTTTGTCCATCGACATTGGGGAACTTTTCCTCGAGAGTAGGAATGTACTCGACAGCAGTAACTGCGTCGTTGAGCTTCTCCACGTCGTCCACGTGGCTGGTTGAGTCTTTGAGGTCCATGATGTTTGATATGATTTTTCCACACGTCCCCCTAGGTCTATATAAGCACAATGTGGGGTATCTTGCGTTTGTGGGGAGGATTACATGGATCTAGAGGTGTGGATGTCGGTGTTTGAGTCGGCAGCTTATCGGTGGAGTTTCGGTTGTACTTGCCTTGGCAGAGAGAGATAGGGCTATCGAGGCGATCGCCAAGGCTGCTGTGGCATGTTTGATGCGCGCCTCCTTTAAAACTCGAGAGTGTTATATAGGGCTTGTAGCTCATTTATCGACTTTCAGGTTTGTGACTTATTACCCCGACAATAAGCGGATCCTACCCCTCAAGGGGACTGTGGGCTGAGAATGAATTGTTTAGAAGACTGCTACAAGTACAGTACAAGTGTGGTTGTTACTACGACACACGCTATTGTTAAAACACCACACCCCACCATCCAGCTGTTTGAACTGCCACACCGGATCAATGATATTTTTTAGTTTACCCGATCTCCATCAAAGGCCGTATGCAGACGCCGTGAGCATTGAGCGATTGAGCACAATTTTTTTATTTTTTTGCCCGCAAGTTTCGTTTCGTAGGGCCTTCCACGCGGGCCCTTGCAGCAGGCCGACTCGCACATCTGTGGGGTAAACCCAGCGCCCAAACCGCCCCAAAACGCTCTTTTATGCATACTTCTACCGCACATGCCAGCCGCACCAGTGTCCGAGAGCCCTAACTGCGAGAGTTTGTGGTTAGTGAGTCATGAAGGAGGGAATATGTTGGGTGGTTAAGCTGTCTAGAGAGCTTTGGGAAGACATTTTAAGGTACTCGTACTGTAGCGATTAAGGACAAAATAAGGTGGTGTTTAAAGTCACCACTAAGGTACCACTAAAAAAACGTTGCTCATTGGTTTGGCTGCAAAATCTGATATCGCATCAACTTAGCTCAACGCTGGGCACTAGTGAGACAGAGGGGTAACATCAAATCCCGAAATCCACCACCTCTTGCTTGCGCTGCCTGTTAAGCAGGTTTGTAGATGAATTTGTCATGGCGATGGTGTCATTCGGGACAAAGAGGCGAAAAGTGGTGTTGCATCTTGGCATCTCGCTTGACATGTCCTGATTGAAAGAATCAAAGAATAAAAGAATAACAGTGTGGATAAAAAGCAATGATGAGCAAAAGCACAAGCGGGTTTCAGTATTACGGATTACGTGGGGTTATATACCGGGGTATTTCTGGAGGTCTTAGTTCGGCGGTTATTCGGCTTAATTAAAGTCTGATTCAAAGCAAAGTTTGTCTGTCTGGGGTGTAGAGCGGATCCTCTTTTAGATCCGTATTCTCGTATAACGGTTACAAGGATATTATCATGCATGTCGATCGAGAGCAAGTGGTTATTGTCTAGAAGTTGGTGTCGCCTGTCCCCTATCTATGGCAAGTAAAAGCAGTTGCGAGTTCTTTGTTGGGGATAATATTGACCACAACTCAGGGTACAATGTATGCGATGAGAACCAACACTCTGAGATGTTTGTCAGAGTATAGCCATACAACAGTTTATACCACTTGTAGGAATATACAGACTAGTCACATCACCACTATCTAAGGCATCTCGCATAGACGCAGCGGACCGTTGGTGTTATTTTCGCGTATTTGGGGTGGATACTGATTTATGTGAGAGTGGATACTGCTTTTCCGTGAGGTTGAAGCACTTGCAAGGCTTGATTTGGAGGTGTAGGGGTGAGATGTGAGACAGGTACTTGGATGAGGTGTGTCAGTTGAGTTGGAAGTTGTGAAACATGTGATGGGGGATATTATAAGCAGAAAGGAACAAGGGGCTGTGGGTATCATCAGATTTGCAGAGGCGTTGGTGTTTATGACGTCAGTGGGGGTGGTGTTCTACAGCACTACCTCAACTAAAAAGGTAAGTAAAGAAATGAAATTATAGTTGGCTTTTAGTTGACAATTTTAAGTCTGGTAGCTGAACAGTTGGGTTTTAGTTTACACATTTCGATCACTTTGAGGCAGAAAAACAGAAAAAATACTGCTAAAATGCTCACAAAAACGCCCATTCCTCATTCTTAGAGAAACCAGCTTTTCACTACCAGGTAGTTTACTACGCCACTGACGCGTGAGCCTATTCACGTCTTCAAATTAAATTTATGCAGCTGATCTGATCTAACATTTCAGTAAACAACAAACGATAACAGCACAGCAGCAGCATAGAAAACGACTGGAAAGCGACAAACGAAATCTGAAAACGGCATTCGACTACTACAGCCACACACACGCATGACAGACATGCTCAACACTATTCGGGGCAACTTGAACGCGGCTCAGTACCGGGCAGCGTCTTTCAAGAAGGATGCTGTACTGCAAATCGTCGCTGGACCGGGTACAGGCAAGACAAAGACGTTAGTCAGCCGTGTAGCCCATTTACTCGAACAGGGAGTACCAGCTCGAGGTATTGTTGTCACTACATTCACAAACAAGGCAGCAGATGAGCTGAAGGAGCGCCTGGGGAGTTTGCTAGCTGATTCAAAGACGGATTTTTCACTCGTTAAAGCGGGTACATTCCATTCAATCTGCTACAAGCTGCTACAAAAGCATGGAGATAAGGTGGGGTTGAGACCCAGGTTTGGCATTGCTGATGATGCTCAGCAGGTGGCGCATCTCAAACGAGTTCAGAAGCAATTGAAGGCCATGGAGAGGACCACGAAGGGATTACCGGAGGAATCTGAATCTGAATCTGGTAAATCCAAGTCTGGATCTGATTCTGATTTCACTTCGTTGTTTTCTCCGTTTAAAATGAAAAGTTACATTTCCGAGCTTAAAGTGAACATGTCTCCGGAGGATTCAGATGATGCCCTAAGACTCTACCAACAACAACTGAGTATGTCCAATCACATTGATTTCGACGATATTCTCACAAAGACCGCAGAACTCATTAGAAAGCATCCTGAGGTTGTTTCCGAGGTGGAAACGGTGCTGGTGGATGAGTTTCAAGATACAAACAAAATTCAGATGGAGTTGGTGGATTTATTTTCTAGACATACCCCAACTAGATCAGTGACTGTCATTGGAGACCCGGATCAGAGTATCTACAAGTTTCGGTTCGCCACTGAACGGAACTTTCAGGAAATGAGAGACATGTATCCTGATACTGAGGTTGTATTTTTGACTGAAAACTACAGATCGACTAATGGAATTCTGACACTCGCTGAAGAGGTGATTTCGCAAGATACAGCTCGATACGGAGGATGTGGCCAGTCCAGAAAACTCATTGGTCATTCTGAATTTGCTGCTGTTCCTGAACTGACAAAGTACCCCAACAAGTTCAAGGAAGCAGTAGGAGTGGCAGAGACGATTAAGGAACTGAGAAGGGTTACTAAGCACAGATTGCCGTTTGATTCGGTGGCTATTTTGTGTCGTACGAACAGACAAGCTGTTATGTTTGAAGAGGCTCTCCACTCTTCCAAGATTCCCTGTTACTTAGCTGAAGGAGGAGCCAACTTCTGGGACAAATCTCATATCAGACTAGTGTTGAACTACCTACGATGTGTATACTCAGATGACGACCGTATGGCTTTCATTGAAGCCATGAACAACCCCAGAAGAAGGCTGTCTGGAAAAACAGCCTTGTTGATCCAGCAGTACCTGGACGACAACTACGGAGTTCAATCAACGTATGATCTTCTACACGACGCAGCTCACCGTAAGGGCCTGCTGAACATCACTCAAAACTCGTTTGAAGGTCTCCGTGCTTTCATGGACCATATCGACCACCTCAGAGATATGGTCAACTCTAAGCAGCACTACATTGACGAAGTTATCGAGTATCTACTGGACAAAGTGGGTCTAGACGCTTACGTATCCTCCCTTGGAGCTCGTGAAAAAGCCTACGAACGTCTTGCTGAGATTGGGCAAATAGCTGACCGTTTTGCTGTCATCACTGAGGCTGCAGAAGTCAACCTTTGGGACAAAGATGGAGACTACACTGAGCAACTATCACCCTTGGGTCAATTTCTCAACTCCACAGCTCTCAGATCTGACAACTCCAGCAACGAAAACGGTGTTGTTATCTCTACTATCCATCGAGCTAAGGGTCTAGAGTGGCCTGTGGTTTTCGTACCCAACCTTATGGAAGGAGATTTGCCCATGCGAATGGCTGATTCGGATATTGATGAAGAGAGACGGCTGTTTTTCGTGGCTCTGACACGTGCAAAGAGACTCCTCTACATGTCTTATTCTCGAGAAGGAGAGCCCAGTGCTTTCATCACCGAAGCAGTCACAGGCCTGACAGCCACTCCCCAGTGGTCTACAGAGTCTGTAAACTCCCTGCTTGAGTCACTCGGTCTAGACCCCATTGACGAGATGGGTAGTCTGGTTAAAGCTCCACCTGTCATGACTGGTTTTGTCACTGCTTCTCAGCTCATGATGGAGAATGCCAAACAGTCGTTAACTGCCAACGGCTTCAAACGTTCATCTGACGTTGAAAACGGAGGCGCTGTCAAGAAAATGTCGCAGGTTGCTGCGGCGTCGATTAAACCCGCCAAAGCCAAAAAAGGAAAGGCCCAGAGCAGCATTTTCAGCTTCACCAAGAAGAGCACGACTCCAGCTGTGCCTGAGGACCGAAAAGGGCATAGTGAGTTGATGAAGACGTTGCCAAAGGGGGCGGAGGTGAAGTATAGAGAGAAGATAGAGAGATAATGCGAAGCATTATCGAACGTGAAGATGCATGTGCTGCTTTACAAGCATGTCCAATCAAGTCACCATGAAATCACTCAACTGTCCGCCAATAGGATTACCGTATAACTCCATAGCATAATAGCATACCCAATGAGACCCACTCATCCATCTCAACTCAACAGAATGTGTATAGTGCCTTATAAGAGGGGTATCGTAGACGAATCCGTACGTGTGGAAAACACCCTCATCTGTAGATCTATTGTCCCCTACCCCTCTTTCTTCAGCCTCTTGCTAAGTGGAGCTATGTATAGGTCCGTGGTATTACCGAGGTATGCGCACACGGACATATAACTGCACGATAGGGTGGAGGCGGGTTGAGGGATGGACTATACGATCGTGCAGCGTGAAAGTGTCACCAAGTAGCTATTTCATCTCCGCCGAGACATTAGTTGCTTGGCTGTGCGGGTACATTGGACTAATGGTGTAACGTGTTATTGAGTAAGGGTTAGTCAGACTTGGCAGTACTGTAGTACAGTGTCAGTCAAACACATGTCTTGTCTCAATTGCGTCATTTGTCTACCATACATACCATATATCTAGGTGACCCCCACACGCTTAAGCTGCAGACGGAACGGAAACTATTATTCGTACGCATCCGATTCTATTACACAAAGCCAGGAGGTGCAAGCGACTCACGTCGATCTATGCACGTTCCTGCCAAGCTTACGCGATGATTAGCGACTGCGAAGAGGTGCTGCTCCAAGTGCGATGTGCATACGTTAGTTATACCGATAGAAGCTATAGCCGCAGACTACAAGTAGTCCGGTGCATGTATTTGCTTTGGTTCATGTTGTTGGCCGAGATTTGCATGTATTTCCTCCATGTTATGTTTTCATTTCATCCTGTCATCTACCCGTCATCTGTCCCGGCCATGCTCCGAGAACAGGATTGGGTTTGGGATTGGGTTTTTGAACGTGTCTTACCCCACAATAAGAAGGCCCAAGGGGACGTGTGAGCTGCACTAAAGAAGGGAGGACAAGGAGCCGGAAATAAACTCACCGTGATCCTACCGAGCCCTATAATCTGTCGTCATATCCCTCACAAGACGCCCAACCCACTGTAGCAAGGGAGAGAGGAGAAAGACACGGAGGAAAATAAAATCAAGACAGAAATACAGAAAATCACAGACCAAGCCGTTACAAATCTAACACGATCGGAGTCCCCTCATACGGCTGATCCACTACTCCCTAGATCAGCCTTGCGGACTAACCAGCAAAAACCTGTCAGCCTTGCTACCTTTCTTTCCGTGTCTCAACACAAGGCTTTTGCGAATACCCCAGCTTTTGGAAAACCTTTTTTTCTTCTCAAGCCGGACAGGTGGAAAGGGAATTTATGCGAGGCCAATGCGGCTCGCCAAGGTTGCCAAGCCGCCTGTAGTGCTGCTTGGCGTCGAGAAGTCGACTTTTCCACGCTGATGTAAACTGACTGGTGGAGGTACACAGTCACAATCGGCGTCACGTCGGGCACTGCCGAACTCAACAGGTCGCCGGCTCTAGACCATAGTATAATTCTTAACTTAGCGGCGAAACTCTGAGGCTCTCCACTGAGTTATAGAGAGCTAATGCATGCAACATGAGACATTCCACTGCTCCGCTGAGTGGCTGGGATGGGCTGTGAGAGCAAAAACACACCCAAAATCCGACTTCTCTTGTCTGAAAACACGATATCCGTCCTTGGCGCTTCGTTTTACCCCACAGCCACCCTCCTCCGCTCTGTATATTATTTCCCTCCACTCTTTAAACAAAGAAGCAACTCCATCGAGGTATATGCACGCGTTACCCCACACCTATCCACGACTCTCGAGGAATATATAAACCCTTTGCGAACTCCCTGTATCTGTATCTGCTTCAGTCAAGCTACTTTCACAATTTCGTCCATCAAATCTATCCCCCCAACAATGACCCATCCCATCGATATCGATCTAGAAAGAGGCGAGTCGCAGTCGTCTCTGAACGACATGGAGAAGATCGCCCAGGTTCAGACCTCGGGAGAAAACAACGAGTACATCCACATTGCCGGCTCTCGGTACCACAAGGAAGACTTTATGAGAGCCTTTGGAGGCACTTTCAACCCCGGTTCTGCTCCTACCCCTTCTCGAAAGTTTGGTAACGCTGCCCCCATTGGTCTTTTCTCCTTCTCTGTCACCATCTTTATTCTGGGCATGTGTCTTGTCAACGCCCGAGGAGTGCATGCTCCTAACGTTATGGTTGGCTGTGCCGTCTTTGGAGGCGGTCTGGTCGAGTTTACTGCTGGAATTTGGGAAATTGTCGCTGAGAACACCTTTGCTGCTACCGTCTTTATGTGCTTTGCTTGTTTCTGGTGGTCCTGGGCTATGCTCAACTTGCCTATTGGTCTGGACAAATACTACGCTACCGAGGAAGAGTTTGGCCAAGCTGTGGGTCTGTTCTTAATGGGCTGGTTTATTTTCGCTATTCTCATGACATTGTGTACATTAAAATCAACAGTGGCCTTCTTCATCTTGTTTGTCTCTCTTGATCTCGCTGTCATCTTCCTCGCTGCTGGATACTTCAACAACAACCCCAAGCTGATCCAGGCTGGAGGCGGTTTCTGTATCTCCACTGGACTCCTGGGCTGCTGGAACGGATTTGGAGGTGTGGCCACTCCCCAGTCCACTTACAAGTGGCTCATCCCCAAGCCTATCATGATGCCCGGTGCCCATGCCTAGCCTAGTCGAGTTCTTATTTATTAATAAATGTTGCAATAATAAACGATATAATCCCGAGAGAGAGTAGTGTAGTAGTTATACATAAAGAGAGTGAAACAGCTATGAAACTGACATGGAACCCTGCAAGATGATAAAGTGGGTCCACTTCCATGCAACGTAAAGGGGGCTATTATAGACAAGGCAAAGGGCCATAAGCGAAGTGTTGGCATTTGAAATAACAGCCCACGAGAGCAAATAAACACCGAATCAAAAGTTGTGTACCAGTCGTACGTGTAGGGCGACAGTGTAGCATATTCTCACTCACCAGTATCAAAGACTTTTCTTCAACAAATAGTAACTAGAATAACCTCGAGTAAGAAAAAATGGCCATTCAGAGAATGCCAGCCTACAAAAACTAATACACCTTCGCTGCGCTCAGGTGAAAAAGATTACAGCACCCAGGATTCTCGTATGGTCTCCCACTACAATACTAACTAGGCTCTCTGGTGCTTGACTATGGCTGATCGGACGGGAAGCCGTATTTTCACCAGGATATGGCCGTAACCGAATTGCGCCGACCCGGAATCGAACCGGGGGCCCATCGATGGCAACGATGGATTTTACCACTAAACCATCGGCGCGGGTTTTTGACTTTTTAGACTATTAGCGGCTGCTCGCTAAAGGTTTGATCACGTGACGCACAATAACAACAAAAAACTTTCTTCACTTTGGTAAAAATTTCAAATCCGATTTCCACGAGATTTTCCATAGTGATTAAATAGTCGATTACATCTTTTTGTTCCCCCGATTCGCCGCTTTCTATCAACACCGCTTTCAACCATGTCCGCCCCTGATTCCACTTCTTCCGTCGCCGCCACCGGCCACGCCGCTGCCACCAGCCCCGTCAACACCGCCAACGAGATGGACGTCGACAAGCCCGAGGATGGGCCTGCCGTGAACGGACCCTCGTCTGTCCCCGACCCCGCCATCCCGCCTCCTCCTGGCCTCGACCAAGCCAGTAAGGAGATGTGGAAAAAACGCCTCACCGCTGGAATCCAGGACCACGTGGACAAGGAGGCTGTTGCCAAGCTCAACCTGGGCAAGACCCGAGGAGCCGTCTCTGACGCCCTAAAGGAGTCCGGCCTCGGCTCTGTTCACTCTGGCCCTCGAGCTAAGGCTGCGCTGTCTGATCAGTACTCTTTCCAATTCACCCTGGCCCCCTCTTTCGGGCTGACTGAGTCGCTGGTTAACAAGGCTGCGCCTGTGGCCCACGAAGTCTTCAACGAGCTTATCGACCTGTTCAACGACTCTGAATTCGTCGTTAAGGAGACTCGGATCTTCCTTCACCGGTTCCAAGGCGGATACGTCTCGGCCACCAAGGATTCCAAGGCCACCCACCACGGCTGGTCCTTCAACGACCTCCAGCTTTGCGCCGATGATGACAACGCCGTCACCCAGGTCCTCGCTCGTATCCAAGGACTTCTTGACGAGAAGGAGTACCCCCTCTCGGTGGAACGTGTCTCCACCCGGAACATTGCCCCTCTCCGTGCCTACTACTTTTTCGTAGCTCCTGAAGGTTTCTCCGGTGACTCCGAATCCATCTCCTTCGGCGAACGAGTCTGGTACCAGAGCTTCTGCGATGAGTACGCCCGACAGTTCCCTGACGCGAAGGTAAAGAAGAATCCCATCATCCTCCACCCCGACGAACACGAAAACTTGAAGCATGTTTACTTCGTCGCGGAGATCTTCTACCCTGACGAGAACCAGCACCTCCGTGATGTGGCCTTTAACATCAACCCGATCTTCTCTGAGAACTCCTCCGGCGACGGATCCGTCATGGCCCACTTCGCCCTCGGAGACAACGTCTGCTTCAACTGCCTCCACAACGGACACATGAAGTCCCAGTGCGACCCCCGAGTCCTCCGACCTCCTCGTGACCTCGTCGGAGCTCCCCACAAGTACCCGTCTGTGGAGGATGA